>OY804575.1:12774329-13374329 GCA_963680875.1 Bathymodiolus brooksi | reverse complement strand
AGACTTTATCATATTATCTATACCATGGTCTGTACACGGCATACAGACTTTATCATATTATCTATACCATGGTCTGTACACGGCATACAGACTTTATCATATTATCTATACCATGGTCTGTACACGGCATACAGACTTTATCATATTATCTATACCATGGTCTGTACACGGCATACAGACTTTATCATATTATCTATACCATGGTCTGTACATGGCATACAGACTTTATCATATTATCTATACCATGGTCTGTACATGGCATACAGACTTTATCATATTATCAATACCATGGTCTGTACATGGCATACAGACTTTATCATATTATCTATACCATGGTCTGTACATGGCATACAGACTTTATCATATTATCTATACCATGGTCTGTACACTGCATACAGACTTTATCATATTATCTATACCATGGTCTGTACACGGCATACAGACTTTATCATATTATCTATACCATGGTCTGTACATGGCATACAGACTTTATCATATTATCTATACCATGGTCTGTACACGGCATACATACTTTATCATATTATCTATACCATGGTCTGTACATGGCATACAGACTTTATCATATTATCTATACCATGGTCTGTACACGGCATACAGACTTTATCATATTATCTATACCATGGTCTGTACACGGCATACAGACTTTATCATATTATCTATACCATGGTCTGTACATGGCATACAGACTTTATCATATTATCTATACCATGGTCTGTACATGGCATACAGACTTTATCATATTATCTATACCATGGTCTGTACACTGCATACAGATTTTATCATATTATCTATACCATGGTCTGTACATGGCATACAGACTTTATCATATTATCTATACCATGGTCTGTACACGGCATACAGACTTTATCATATTATCTATACCATGGTCTGTACACGGCATACAGACTTTATCATATTATCTATACCATGGTCTGTACACTGCATACAGACTTTATCATATTATCTATACCATGGTCTGTACATGGCATACAGACTTTATCATATTATCTATACCATGGTCTGTACACGGCATACATACTTTATCATATTATCTATACCATGGTCTGTGCATGGCATACAGACTTTATCATATTATCTATACCATGGTCTGTACACGGCATACAGACTTTATCATATTATCTATACCATGGTCTGTACACGGCATACAGACTTTATCATATTATCTATACCATGGTCTGTACATGGCATACAGACTTTATCATATTATCTATACCATGGTCTGTACATGGCATACAGACTTTATCATATTATCTATACCATGGTCTGTACACTGCATACAGACTTTATCATATTATCTATACCATGGTCTGTACATGGCATACAGACTTTATCATATTATCTATACCATGGTCTGTACACGGCATACAGACTTTATCATATTATCTATACCATGGTCTGTACACGGCATACAGACTTTATCATATTATCTATACCATGGTCTATACATGGCATACAGACTTTATCATATTATCTATACCATGGTATGTACACTGCATACAGACTTTATCATATTATCTATACCATGGTCTGTACACTGCATACAGACTTTATCATATTATCTATACCATGGTCTGTACATGGCATACAGACTTTATCATATTATCTATACCATGGTCTGTACACGGCATACATACTTTATCATATTATCTATACCATGGTCTGTACATGGCATACAGACTTTATCATATTATCTATACCATGGTCTGTACACGGCATACAGACTTTATCATATTATCTATACCATGGTCTGTACACGGCATACAGACTTTATCATATTATCTATACCATGGTCTGTACATGGCATACAGACTTTATCATATTATCTATACTATGGTCTGTACATGGCATACAGACTTTATCATATTATCTATACCATGGTCTGTACACTGCATACAGACTTTATCATATTATCTATACCATGGTCTGTACATGGCATACAGACTTTATCATATTATCTATACCATGGTCTGTACACGGCATACAGACTTTATCATATTATCTATACCATGGTCTGTACACGGCATACAGACTTTATCATATTATCTATACCATGGTCTATACATGGCATACAGACTTTATCATATTATCTATACCATGGTATGTACACTGCATACAGACTTTATCATATTATCTATACCATGGTCTGTACACGGCATACAGACTTTATCATATTATATATACCATGGTCTGTACATGGCATACAGACTTTATCATATTATCTATTCCATGGTCTGTACATGGCATGCAGACTTTATCATATTATCTATACCATGGTCTGTACATGGCATGCAGAATTTATCATATTATCTCCACCATGGTCTGTACACTGCATACATACTTTATCATATTATCTATACCATGGTCTGTACATGGCATACAGACTTTATCATATTATCTATACCATGGTCTGTACACTGCATACAGACTTTATCATATTATCTATACCATGGTCTGTACACGGCATACAGACTTTATCATATTATCTATACCATGGTCTGTACATGGCATACAGACTTTATCATATTATCTATACCATGGTCTGTACACGGCATACATACTTTATCATATTATCTATACCATGGTCTGTACATGGCATACAGACTTTATCATATTATCTATTCCATGGTCTGTACATGGCATACAGACTTTATCATATTATCTATACCATGGTCTGTACATGGCATACAGACTTTATCATATTATCTATTCCATGGTCTGTACATGGCATACAGACTTTATCATATTATCTATACCATGGTCTGTACATGTCATACAGACTTTATCATATTATCTATACCATGGTCTGTACACGGCATACAGACTTTATCATATTATCTATACCATGGTCTGTACACGGCATACAGACTTTATCATATTATCTATACCATGGTCTGTACACGGCATACAGACTTTATCATATTATCTATACCATGGTCTGTACACGGCATACAGACTTTATCATATTATCTATACCATGGTCTGTACACGGCATACAGACTTTATCATATTATCTATACCATGGTCTGTACATGGCATACAGACTTTATCATATTATCTATACCATGGTCTGTACATGGCATACAGACTTTATCATATTATCAATACCATGGTCTGTACATGGCATACAGACTTTATCATATTATCTATACCATGGTCTGTACATGGCATACAGACTTTATCATATTATCTATTCCATGGTCTGTACATGGCATACAGACTTTATCATATTATCTATACCATGGTCTGTACACGGCATACAGACTTTATCATATTATCTATACCATGGTCTGTACATGGCATACAGACTTTATCATATTATCTATACCATGGTCTGTACACGGCATACAGACTTTATCATATTATCTATACCATGGTCTGTACACGGCATACAGACTTTATCATATTATCTATACCATGGTCTGTACACGGCATACAGACTTTATCATATTATCTATACCATGGTCTGTACATGGCATACAGACTTTATCATATTATCTATACCATGATCTGTACATGGCATACAGACTTTATCATATTATCTATACCATGGTCTGTACACGGCATACAGACTTTATCATATTATCTATACCATGGTCTGTTCACAGCATACAGAATTTATCATATTATCTATGCCATGTCTATGCCATGGTCTGTACATGGCATACAGACTTTATCATATTATCTATACCATGGTCTGTACACGGCATACAGACTTTATCATATTATCTATACCATGGTCTGTACACGGCATACAGACTTTATCATATTATCTATACCATGGTCTATACATGGCATACAGACTTTATCATATTATCTATACCATGGTCTGTACACTGCATACAGACTTTATCATATTATCTATACCATGGTCTGTACACGGCATACAGACTTTATCATATTATATATACCATGGTCTGTACATGGCATACAGACTTTATCATATTATCTATTCCATGGTCTGTACATGGCATGCAGACTTTATCATATTATCTATACCATGGTCTGTACATGGCATGCAGACTTTATCATATTATCTCCACCATGGTCTGTACACTGCATACATACTTTATCATATTATCTATACCATGGTCTGTACATGGCATACAGACTTTATCATATTATCTATACCATGGTCTGTACACTGCATACAGATTTTATCATATTATCTATACCATGGTCTGTACATGGCATACAGACTTTATCATATTATCTATACCATGGTCTGTACACGGCATACAGACTTTATCATATTATCTATACCATGGTCTGTACACGGCATACAGACTTTATCATATTATCTATACCATGGTCTATACATGGCATACAGACTTTATCATATTATCTATACCATGGTCTGTACACTGCATACAGACTTTATCATATTATCTATACCATGGTCTGTTCACGGCATACAGACTTTATCATATTATATATACCATGGTCTGTACATGGCATACAGACTTTATCATATTATCTATTCCATGGTCTGTACATGGCATGCAGACTTTATCATATTATCTATACCATGGTCTGTACATGGCATGCAGAATTTATCATATTATCTCCACCATGGTCTGTACACTGCATACATACTTTATCATATTATCTATACCATGGTCTGTACATGGCATACAGACTTTATCATATTATCTATACCATGGTCTGTACACTGCATACAGACTTTATCATATTATCTATACCATGGTCTGTACACGGCATACAGACTTTATCATATTATCTATACCATGGTCTGTACATGGCATACAGACTTTATCATATTATCTATACCATGGTCTGTACACGGCATACATACTTTATCATATTATCTATACCATGGTCTGTACATGGCATACAGACTTTATCATATTATCTATACCATGGTCTGTACACGGCATACAGACTTTATCATATTATCTATACCATGGTCTGTACACGGCATACAGACTTTATCATATTATCTATACCATGGTCTGTACATGGCATACAGACTTTATCATATTATCTATACCATGGTCTGTACATGGCATACAGACTTTATCATATTATCTATACCATGGTCTGTACACTGCATACAGATTTTATCATATTATCTATACCATGGTCTGTACATGGCATACAGACTTTATCATATTATCTATACCATGGTCTGTACACGGCATACAGACTTTATCATATTATCTATACCATGGTCTGTACACGGCATACAGACTTTATCATATTATCTATACCATGGTATATACATGGCATACAGACTTTATCATATTATCTATACCATGGTCTGTACACTGCATACAGACTTTATCATATTATCTATACCATGGTCTGTACATGGCATACAGACTTTATCATATTATCTATACCATGGTCTGTACACGGCATACATACTTTATCATATTATCTATACCATGGTCTGTACATGGCATACAGACTTTATCATATTATCTATACCATGGTCTGTACACGGCATACAGACTTTATCATATTATCTATACCATGGTCTGTACACGGCATACAGACTTTATCATATTATCTATACCATGGTCTGTACATGGCATACAGACTTTATCATATTATCTATACCATGGTCTGTACATGGCATACAGACTTTATCATATTATCTATACCATGATCTGTACACTGCATACAGATTTTATCATATTATCTATACCATGGTCTGTACATGGCATACAGACTTTATCATATTATCTATACCATGGTCTGTACACGGCATACAGACTTTATCATATTATCTATACCATGGTCTGTACACGGCATACAGACTTTATCATATTATCTATACCATGGTCTATACATGGCATACAGACTTTATCATATTATCTATACCATGGTATGTACACTGCATACAGACTTTATCATATTATCTATACCATGGTCTGTACACGGCATACAGACTTTATCATATTATATATACCATGGTCTGTACATGGCATACAGACTTTATCATATTATCTATTCCATGGTCTGTACATGGCATGCAGACTTTATCATATTATCTATACCATGGTCTGTACATGGCATGCAGAATTTATCATATTATCTCCACCATGGTCTGTACACTGCATACATACTTTATCATATTATCTATACCATGGTCTGTACATGGCATACAGACTTTATCATATTATCTATACCATGGTCTGTACACTGCATACAGACTTTATCATATTATCTATACCATGGTCTGTACATGGCATACAGACTTTATCATATTATCTATACCATGGTCTGTACATGGCATACAGACTTTATCATATTATCTATACCATGGTCTGTACACGGCATACATACTTTATCATATTATCTATACCATGGTCTGTACATGGCATACAGACTTTATCATATTATCTATACCATGGTCTGTACACGGCATACAGACTTTATCATATTATCTATACCATGGTCTGTACACGGCATACAGACTTTATCATATTATCTATACCATGGTCTGTACATGGCATACAGACTTTATCATATTATCTATACCATGGTCTGTACACGGCATACAAACTTTATCATATTATCTATACCATGGTCTGTACACGGCATACAGACTTTATCATATTATCTATACCATGGTCTGTACACGGCATACAGACTTTATCATATTATCTATACCATGGTCTGTACACGGCATACAAACTTTATCATATTATCTATACCATGGTCTGTACACGGCATACAGACTTTATCATATTATCTATACCATGGTCTGTACACGGCATACAGACTTTATCATATTATATATACCATGGTCTGTACACGGCATACAGACTTTATCATACTATCTATACCATGGTCTGTACATGGCATACAGACGGACACTATAGTAACATTAATTCCAGTTTTTTTTTTATCTTTCTTGAACTGAAATTCAACCTCACGATAAGAAACAGGATACAGCTTATAATAATGGATCAAGACAGCAACAGAAAGTTCAACCGTTGCTACATTTGTAGATCTAACTGCCCTGTTTTTCTTTATATCACATTCATGTTCATCTTGCAGTAAAAAAAAACCAAAGACGTAGATAGAAAGTGTTGGCTTCTACAGAGACATATCTGTGTGGTTTGTGTGTGAACATATGTGACGTTTGATCGATATATCAATATCTATACTATTTGGGATACGATATATCATATCAATATCTATACTATTTGGGATACGATATATCATATCAATATCTATACTATTTGGGATACGATATATCATATCAATATCTATACTATTTGGGATACGATATATCATATCAATATCTATACTATTTGGGATACGATATATCGTATCAATATCTATACTATTTGGGATACGATTCCGGTCCCCGTTACCATTACCATGTTTATGAAGGAACCTTTGAAATATGTTTTAAAATAAATATCAAAACGTAGCTTAGATTAGTGAAATGTGGAGAAACCCATGCTTACTGCTCACACATGGTCGACATCAACACACAGTCATTTACCTCATGTTAAGAAGATACTCTGCAAAAATTTAATTATACTATAAAGCTAGTAGTAAGTATAGTGTTGAGATACCCATGTCAACTCTGAGATTAAGTTTCCAAATGATACCCAAAAAAAAATGTAGTGTCATTGTAGTTATATTTTTTTACAGCTACAAAGTACATCAATACTGAATTATATCATGTTAGATTAAACATATTTTATTGTTAACTATATAACATTTGGATCGGACACAAGTTATTCCAACTTACAAAGGTCCTCTCCACATATTTACATACAATTATATACTCCATGCACCAGCAAGTAATAATGTATAAATAACAATTACATTTTATAACAACATTGAGAGAAAAAAAAGATTTTTGAAATTATATAATATATTGAGTTATAACAGTACAGAATTATCATATTCGTGGGGAGAAATCAACAATGGAGAAAATGTTCACAAAAGAAAATAGTTAAATTCAATATATGAAGTGTGATCACTGTGGAGTAAAACGTTTCGTTTGTTTGATGTACAACTGCACTGATTTGAATATTTGTGCATTTTGTTCCTCAGATAAGCTATCATCGCCAAATAGTAACGTTTCAATAAGTAAACTGTAAAGAAATCGCAGATTATTTGTCAACTGTTCACGAGCTTCAACATATAAACAACACTCTAGAAAAAAGTGAATCGCATCCTCTATTACCCATCCACAGTCATTAAATTTACCCTAAAAAGGTCGGCATTCAAGTTACTAGATCTATGTCTTAGTCTAGTGTGTAGGACATTTAATACTCTACAACCATATTAATAGTATCTAGATGGTTTCAATAAATTAACATCATTTATTAGTGACTTTTTAAAACTACTAACTGTCGGGGCACTTCTTATCTCTGGTGTCAAATTGTTCCAAAGTTTGATCGAAGAAGGAAAACATGAGTTGCGATACAATTGTAATCTAGTAAATGGGTTACTATAATCTGTTTGATTACGCAAATTGTAAGCATTTTCGTTTCGCTCAAAGGGTAATAGACAGTCGCATAAATACGAAGCTGCATTGTTATTTCGAATTTTGTAAAACATATTTAATTTTCTTCTTCTTCGACGAGAGTGAAGTGGTTCCCATCCAGTTTCGATCATGTGTACATTATATTAAACCAGGTTTAAGTTACACATATCAGTATTATAGTGTGATACACATTACTGCTCACATAAGGTAAACTACACGCAATCATCTATCTCGATATTAACAATTAAATTATATTACATGTAGAGAGTAGAGGGTTTTATTTAGTGTGGAATGACCCACGCTAACTTAAGTACATATTAGATTAAGCCAAGTTTTAGTTACACACCACAGTATAATGTGTCAGAACCCATGTTTACTGAACTGGATTTATTGTTGACTATGCATATTTTATTATTAGATTATTTCACACGATTCCCTAGTCAGTAATTATTCACTGTTCAATTTTCAATAGCCAAAATGCAACTGTGTTGTCAGATAGGATACACTCCCCTACACAGGTATGATAAAACTCCCTACACAGGTATGATAAAACTCCCTCCACAGGTATGATAAAACTCCCTACACAGGTATGATAAAACTCCCTGTACAGGTATGATAAATATCCCTACACAGGCATGATAAAACTCCCTGCACTGGTATGATAAAACTCCTTCCACAGGTATGATAAAACTTCCCTGCACAAGTATGATAAAACTCCCCTACACAGGTATGATAAAATTCCCTGCACAGGTATGATGAAACTCCCTGTACAGGTATGATAAAACTCCCTACACAAGTATGATAAAACTCCCTACACAGGTATGATAAAACTCCCTTCACAGGTATGATAAAATTCCCCTGCACAGGTGTGATAAAACTCCCAACACAAGTATGATAAAACTCCCTACAGAGATGTGATAAAACTCCCTGCACAGGTATGATAAAACTCCCCTGCACAGGTATGATAAAACTCCCTGCACAGGTATGATAAAACTCTGCACAGGTATGATAAAACTCCCCTGCACAGGTATGATAAAACTCCCCTGCACAGGTATAAAACTCCCCTACACAGGTATGATAAAACTCCCTGCACAGGTATGATAAAATTCCCTACACAGGTATGATAAAACTCCCTTCACAGGTAAGATAAAATGCCTCTACACGGGTATGATAAAACTCCCCTACACAGGAATGATCAAACTCTCCGCACAGTTATGATAAAACTCCCTACACAGGTATGATAAAAATCCCCTACATAGGTATGGTAAAACTCCCGTACACAGTTATGATAAAACTCCCTGCACAGGTATGATAAAACTCCCCTGCACAGGTATGATAAAACTCCCTGCACAGGTATGATAAAACTCCCTACACAGGCATGATCAATATCCCTTCACAGGTATGATAAAACTCCCTGCACAGGTATGATAAAACTCCCCTGCACAGGTATGATAAAGCTCCCCTACACAGGTATGATAAAACTCCCTGCAAAGGTATGATAAAGCTCTCTGCACAGGTATGATAAAACTCCCTAAACAGGTATGATAAATCTCCCTGTACAGGTATGATAAATATCCCTACACAGGCATGATAAAACTCCCCTCCACAGGTATGATAAAACTACATACACAGGTATGATAAAACTACATACACAGGTATGATAAAACTCTCTACACAGGTATGATAAAACTGCACAGGTATGATAAAACTCCCCTACACAAGTATGATAAAACTCCCTTGTACAGGTATGATAAAACTCCCTACACAAGTATGATAAAACTCCCTACACAGGTATGATAAAACTCCCTTCACAGGTATGATAAAACTCCCCTGCACAGGTGTGATAAAACTCCCAACACAAGTATGATAAAACTCCCTACAGAGGTGTGATAAAACTCCCTGCACAGGTATGATAAAACTCCCCTACACAGGTATGATAAAACACCCTGCACATGCATGATAAAACTCCCTGCACATATATGATAAAACTTCCCTGCACAGGTATGATAAAACTCCCCTGCACAGGTATGATAAAACTCCCTGCACAGGTATGATAAAACTCCCTACACAAGTATGATAAAACTCTGTACAGGTATGATAAAACTCCCCTACACAGGTATGATAAAACTCCCTGCACATGTATGATAAAACTCCCTGCACAGGTATGATAAAACTTCCCTGCACAGGTATGATAAAACTCCCCTGCACAGGTATGATAAAACTCCCTGCACAGGTATGATAAAACTCCCTACACAAGTATGATAAAACTCTGCACATGTATGATAAAACTCCCCTACACAGGCATGATAAAACTCCCCTGCACAGGTATGATAAAACTCCCTGCACAGGTATGATAAAACTCCCTACACAAGTATGATAAAACTCTGCACAGGTATGATAAAACTCCCCTACACAGGTATGATAAAACTTCCCTGCACAGGTATGATAAAACTCCCCTGCACAGGTATGATAAAACTCCCTGCACAGGTATGATAAAACTCCCTACACAGGTATGATAAAACTACCTGCACAGGTATGATAAAACTCCCTTGCACAGGTATAAAACTCCCCTACACAGGTATGATAAAACTCCCTTCACATGTATGACAAAGCTCCCTACAAAGGTATGATAAAACTCCCCTACACAGCTATGATAAATCTCCCCTACACAGGTATGATAAAACTCCCCTGTACAGGTATGATAAACTTCCCTACACAAGTATGATAAAACTCCCTACACAGGTATGATACAACTCCCTGCACAGGTATGATAAAACTCCCCTGCAGAGGTATGAGGATGTAATAATCAATTTTATCATATACTTAGTACTAAATAAAGGAAATTTGCATATATAATACTGAAAGAACATTACGACTGTATTTGTGTCGTGACTGATATCGATATCATCACACCACTTAAAATGACATTGATCACGTGACTATGTCGACGTCACAATTCATGATACAGAACAAAACTTTATCATGTTTAAGTATATGATAAACATATGATATGGCTCTTTCCGTATCAACCCTCGAGCTAAAGCCCTCGTGATGATATTGGTGTCTCGGGTTGATACAGGATGCGATATGGAAAGAGCCATATAATATTCTCTATGAACCAGTACATAAAGTTGTCATGAGATCTATATAGGATAGATATGTAGCTTTTTATTGTACCTATCAGATAGATATGTAGCTTTCATTGTACCTATCAGATAGATATGTAGCTTTCATTGTACCTATCAGATAGATATGTAGCTTTCATTGTACCTATCAGATAGATATGTAGCTTTCATTGTACCTATCAGATAGATATGTAGCTTTTATTGTACCTATTGTACAAGGGTAGAAAATATCTTTGATATCCAGATTTAGATCATTTCAGTAGCTTCCTATTTAATTAAAATAACATCTTTCTCCAGATACAAACACAATGTTCTTTTCTCAAATCACAATACCATATTATAAAACTGCTTAGTTGTTGTATGCTACAAACAAATATTAATTAAAATGCTACTGTTTTACATTTGTGTCCATTGTCCTGTTACTCCATCACCATGTTTATGTCATCTATACCAATAGTCCTGTTACTCCATCACCATGTTTATGTCATCTATACCAATAGTCCTGTTACTCCATCACCATGTTTATGTCATCTATACCAATAGTCCTGTTACTCCATCACCATGTTTATGTCATCTATACCAATAGTCCTGTTACTCCATCACCATGTTTATGTCATCTATACCAATAGTCCTGTTACTCCATCACCATGTTTATGTCATCTATACCAATAGTCCTGTTACTCCATCACCATGTTTATGTCATCTATACCAAGTCTTGTTACTCCATCACCATGTTTATGTCATCTATACCAATAGTCCTGTTACTCCATCACCATGTTTATGTCATCTATACCAATAGTCCTGTTACTCCATCACCATGTTTATGTCATCTATACCAATAGTCCTGTTACTCCATCACCATGTTTATGTCATCTATACCAATAGTCCTGTTACTCCATCACCATGTTTATGTCATCTATACCAATAGTCCTGTTACTCCATCACCATGTTTATGTCATCTATACCAATAGTCCTGTTACTCCATCACCATGTTTATGTCATCTATACCAATAGTCTTGTTACTCCATCACCATGTTTATGTCATCTATACCAATAGTCCTGTTACTCCATCACCATGTTTATGTCATCTATACCAATAGTCCTGTTACTCCATCACCATGTTTATGTCATCTATACCAATAGTCCTGTTACTCCATCACCATGTTTATATCATCTATACCAATAGTCTTGTTACTCCATCACCATGTTTATGTCATCTATACCAATAGTCCTGTTACTCCATCACCATGTTTATGTCATCTATACCAATAGTCCTGTTACTCCATCACCATGTTTATGTCATCTATACCAATAGTCCTGTTACTCCATCACCATGTTTATGTCATCTATACCAATAGTCCTGTTACTCCATCACCATGTTTATGTCATCTATACCAATAGTCCTGTTACTCCATCACCATGTTTATGTCATCTATACCAATAGTCCTGTTACTCCATCACCATGTTTATGTCATTTATACCAATAGTCCTGTTACTCCATCACCATGTTTATATCATCTATACCAATAGTCTTGTTACTCCATCACCATGTTTATGTCATCTATACCAAGTCTTGTTACTCCATCACCATGTTTATGTCATCTACACCAATAGTCCTGTTACTCCATCACCATGTTTATGTCATCTATACCAATAGTCCTGTTACTCCATCACCATGTTTATGTCATCTATACCAATAGTCTTGTTACTCCATCACCATGTTTATGTCATCTATACCAATAGTCCTGTTACTCCATCACCATGTTTATGTCATCTATACCAATAGTCTTGTTACTCCATCACTAGTTTTATGTGTAATTTGTTTTGTAGATTGTTGTCTCACCCTCTTGGGAGTTACAGATTCTGATTGCTCCTTTGGGGATCTTTTGTCCATTGTGTTGTCTCTCCCTCTTGGGAGTTACAGATTCCGATTGCTCCTTTGGGTATCTTTTGTCCATTGTGTTGTCTCTCCCTGTTTGAGCTACAGATTCTGATTACCCTTTTGGTTATCTTCAAACCCAACTGTTTTTCACAACTCGAACTTCTTGAACCATTCAAACAATCGCTTTCCATTTTGGAAAAGAGGGCTTAAAGAATTCAAAATACCTGTTATGGTATTAAAATATTGCAAGGTTAAGCAACCAAAAACATAGTTTTCCTAAATGTTTAATAGTTCAGAAGATTAGTACATACAAAATGTATTTCAAAACCTTATCACCATTGGTAGCCATACTGGTTTTCAAATTGGAATGAAATGAGATGAAGAATCTTTTACAGACCAAATACATATAGTATGTAACTCTGTCAAAGTTACAATTCATATGGTATAGTGGTTCCTAGAAAATTATATTAAAGCAGACAGCAGACATCTTGGATGTTGGTTCAGGCCGATATAAGGAATCTTTTCAAAAATACCCATAGATCATAGATCATTCCTTTCAAGTTTCAGTTCAATTGCCTTATAGGGTTCAGAATAGACAAATGAAGCATGAAAAGATTATCACACACATGAACGTTGACCAGGTTGGCTAAAAACAAAGAGGATAAGACAAAATCATTGTAAAAATTGGTTTTATTACAAATGTGATGAGAACTTGTACATACACATTTAACATAATCTATTATATCTAAATCTCAGTTGGATAACAATCCTCTCAGCTTGTCACAAGGGGGATAACTAGACCCAAAATATAACAATGTCCAGTTAAAAGTTAAAAGTTCAGCAGAAAAATCTAGTGTAATCTTCAATATGATCAAAAAGGGAAAGTCACTGAAAGTAAAACAGTGATTTTCAAATTGGAGGAATATTGAAGTTAAATTCTTTGATGAGAAAAAGATTTTTTGGAAGATTATTCCTAATAATGTAAAAATTTAAAAAAGAAAAAAAAAAAGAATAACAATTTTTTTTGTAGTCAACGTTTTAATTTAATCAAAATTGCTACTGGAATAGACTTAAACGTTTACTAAATTATTTTTTTGATTTTTGACTAAATAAAGAATTCATCCCAATTATTCAACAAATAAAGTGATAAGTTTTAGTATTTTAAATACAAATATTAATTTTCTGTAAGTTCTGCTATCATTTTAACTTTTAACACAGTAATGTTAATAATATAATACAACCATTACTTTATATAACAGTGGTATCCTCTTCATTAAAGCAACAGCATACATATTAACATGAGAACTCATCAAAGGACAATAGTGTAATATTTAATCAGTTTTATATCACTCCACATGTAAGTATAATTTATTAGCCAAATAATCCATTTTTGGCCTAAAAAATTAGTTTATTTGATTTAAAGAAAATCTATTTGTTAGTTACTATATTAATTTTTTAAGTCTATTACAATTCAAATTTCAAAATACAACTATAGTGAAAATCCTTTTAGTTTTCTCATATTAACAGAAAATAAAATCGCTAAACCTTCACAATAACATAATGTAAACAATAAACAATCTATAAATTAATTTCAAACTATGTACGATAAATTCATCATACTCAATAATTGATGGAAAATACCAACATGGGGCGATATTAATTTTTTTGGGATAAACATTGAGGAATATGTAAGTCAGCTGTATTTAAAGGGTAACAAAGGAAAATTCATTAAATATCTCAATACAGTTAATATAACTACACTCAACCATTTCTCTATCTATGTACAGACCAATTGGCTAAGGTAAAAATATCAAAAACTAACATAAACACACGAAAATGGTGTTAAAGGGAATGGATAACTGGACCTGTAACGGCCCTCATCAGATGACGTAATATACAAACACATCAATATCATTTCATATAAAATATCAAAGCAAAAAAAAAAATTCATTCATTGTTACTAGAACTTCTCAAGCTTTTCAGTAAAACATGTGTAAATGCATAAAAAGTTCATAATGTTTTGTAGTACAGTAAAATAGAAGATAAAGTTTATCACTAAAATTGTAATTTCTTAATTTAATATTTAAAATCCCCTACAAGGTATCAATAATAACCAAAAGTTATAAGAGACTGCCAAAGTACCAAATCAAAATTCAGTCTTTTCTTTACCATTAGAAATTGTTACATCAAAAAGTAAAACACTGGAAAAGAATAATATTTCTGTCTTGAACTTGTTCCAATAAGGTTGTTTGGCGAGAACTTTCCACCTAAAAACTTTATAAATTTTAAATTTCAGCTATCTGTGGAAAAAAAACTAGGTCACAAAACTATTTTTGAAGGTCAACTGTTGATCTATTTTGATTTTAGGTAAAAAAAATATCAGGAATATCTTTTTAGAGAATAGTTCCTGTTAAAACGTAATTGCTGTAGTTTCCCTGAGCTAATATTGGAGTTCAGTGGATCATAATTCACCCAAGAGTAGATTTGCCAAATTCATCTCAACCACGGCCATCTCAATATCTAATACTTGTTTTTAGTATTTATTTCGTCTTCCATTTTGAAATAAGATAAATTGGATGCTGCTTACATCATCTACACCCTATATTACTATGGTTATGGTGTTTAGTGCCACTTTCAACAATATTTCAGTTATATCGTGGCAGTCCTATGTTACTAACCATCAACCTTTTGGCAAATATCTATGAAGTAGAAAAAAATCTATTTTCAAAGTTGTAAAACAGGTTAGCCTTTCAAAACTTAATTTTAATTACAATTTTCCTTCTAATGAATCGATTGGGAAACGAATCTTTCGTGATGGTATTTTTAAAAAGACAGGGCAATAATAATATGATAGAATATATACATCGTGCAGTAATTTACATGCAATGACACCCATCTTCTCCTGTTTTATTTACAAGGTTTCTTATTTCACATTCACTGTATAATTTATTGTAGCAATTAGTTTACATGCACACACTTATTTCCATTCACATGATATTGATTATAAACCAATAAGAAACAAGTATTATGTCACATGATACTGATTATAAACCAATCAGAAAAGAGAATATGGTATTCAAATTAAAATTAACAAGCCTAATAGATAAGTAATACACAACATTTTTTGCCAAACGTTCTACACAGAATCTACAGACTATAATTTCACAATATATAAAATTCTTGCAAGTCTTGATTTTTCGTAAATTATTGGTCATTTTCTCTTGTAACTTGAAAATCTGAAAATAGAAAATTAGTTTTATGACCAGAATACACTAATTATACCCAGCCCAAACCTTTCCCTGGTGTTTATGAAAATCTATAAATTACCAAATAAATTTATTTCTAAGATTATTCAATGAAAGGATAAAAATCAGCATTCCTAAGCCCTATAATCATTTAATTCCTTCTAATTTTTTGTTCTGAAATTACAAGTTCCCCTAGCAAAATAAAATCTTAACCCATACTGGACTGGTGTTAAGTTTTTCTCAATACTAAAGTCTCATTTTGAGAAGTACATTAATACTTCAGAATTAAAACTATATCAAGTTAGAAATATTTTTAAATATTAATCCTTCAACATTAAAGCTACATGTATGTCAAATTAGAAATGTCTAATTTTTAAAAAATTATATTCAAGATATATAAAGCTATCTAAATCATATGAAAACAACATGCCCACCCATCTTAAACTGTCATGACATGAAATAATAGCATATAGCACACTTGTATACAGGTGCAAATGAAAGTTAAAAATAAACAATTCTTTTCTATAAAAAAACCAAAATTTGTTCACACTGATAAAACATTCCAGATATGTCTATGGAAATTATATATATATAATCTAAATGGCTACAAAAATAAAATACTAGGTATTTAAAAACTAGCTTCACAGTAAAAATGCACATTCGCGCACTAAAAGCTACATACATGCATATCTGACCATAAAAACTATGATATGTATGAAATAAAGAAGAGTAATATCTATGCAAGTAACCTTTAAGACCCTGTAAAAACAATTGTTGAAAAAATTGAAAAAAAAAAAGAAAATATGACAAGAAAATTATGTTGATTTTTATCTATATTTAAATTAACCCAATATATAATCAACTTCAGTGACGAAACTTTCATTTTGTAAAATAACTTATCATCTAACTTTAGAAAAAAAAATTGTTGAAGAAATGTTTCCATCTTTTAAAATAAGGAATATTGGAGTTTTTTTTAGTCAATAATATTTCAGTAATATCTATGTGCAGTAGCCGGGACGTATAAAACCCTAGATCTTCCACACGCCACCGTCAAACTTTATCACATAAGGTTGTATCAATCACACCTACCCACGGACGAGAGTCCAAGTCACATAATGGCGATCGGTACCGATTGTATATATATCCATAAATAGAACTATCATGTCCATGTGGTCTTCCATCTTTAAAAAATGGTTTACCGGTATGTATTTTGATATGTTAATGCCGACATTCTAAATCTAAAAATAGCATGTTAATTACGATGCAGCGGTATTTGTGATATGTAATGTCTAACAAGGGATACATTTTCTGATTTTGTTTTTTTTTCATTTACTCAGTTATCATATTCATAATGTTTAAAAAAAATTAAAAAGAGAGAAAGCAATAAAAATGCATAGATAATTAACAATTGAAATGATACAACAAAATCGTTAATTAACATTAATGCCCTCAAGTAACCTGGGATCTTTTATACTTATAAAATATATCACACATCTTTCTCACAGTTACACACATTCACGATTATTTGTTTGATGTTTGAAACGAATACATCTCATTGAGCTTTTTAACTTTTACACATGAAAACATCAGGATAAAAGGGAGGTAACTGTGTATACAGTACTTATTTACAAAACTGACTATGATGACAATAATTTCTTCTTCGGGTGATATCGAAATAAAAAAAAGTTTTGTATTTTTATAAGTGTCAATATTACATTGCCATAGATTTCTGCATTTATTGTCTTATTATTTTTTTTCATCTTAATTAACTTATAATGGCATAAATAAACTACTAAAATTTTTTTTTACATGAACTGCATGTCAGAAAAAAAATCCTTTTTATTTTGCTAACACTTGACATGTTTTCTATTTACCCTAGTAATACTTCAGCTTATAATATTATTTACCACAATTTTATAAAATTTGTTCTTTCATCGTTAGAACTAACTAATATATATCTAAATATCTACACCTATACAAAAGATAATAAATAAAATGTTTC
Source organism: Bathymodiolus brooksi (assembly GCA_963680875.1). Lineage (NCBI taxonomy): Eukaryota > Metazoa > Mollusca > Bivalvia > Mytilida > Modiolidae > Bathymodiolus > Bathymodiolus brooksi. The sequence continues at coordinate 13,355,557 of OY804575.1, read as the reverse complement.
ATATATGTACATATTTCTAAATGTTTGATCAACCCCGTTAGACTGTATACTTGTCAATTGTATTAACCTGAAGCATGGAACAGATTTTTACTATATTAATACTAAAGGAATGACAATATTCAGAAATTAATTTATTCAGTGTAATGCCCTTTCTGATTTCACATCCCTTACTTTATAAACATTCTGAATTTGGCATGATATTCCATTTGGATTCCTGAATTCTCTCTTAAAGTATCTTCAAAATATATTATTATTTTTTTCATTTTCAGTTTATACAGAATACACAAATTAAACTAACGGTAAGTCTAGATCTGATGGAGATCAAGGTACATATTATGAGTTTTGATAGGGTCTAAAGAATGAATATGATTTCTCATGTTTAGGATGTTGTGGGTTTTACATTGTCAAAAATATATTTTTAAGCTTTATAGTGACATTATTTGTTTTTCATATGTTATGTAATGATATTTGGTTCAGTTACACATTTGATTCTAGATTGGTTATTACTAAACCAGGGGGTCGAACCTATCTGGTTGGAGAAGGGGTTATTTTGGTTGGAGACCAACAAGATGGTGGAAAAAAAAACGTCAAATTTCCACACCAGTAAGTGCATTCTCTGCTATTGTCGGTGTTTCATTGAAATGTGTGCTTTAATACCATAGCGTTTCGGCAACTTGATTATCAGTTATGACAATGTGTGTTTGTTTGTACTTTAATACCATAGAGTTTCTACAACTTGATTATCAGTTATGACAATGTGTGTTTGTTTGTACTTTAATACCACAGAGTTTCTACAACATGATTATCAGTTATGACAATGTGTGTTTGTTTGTACTTTAATACCATAGAGTTTCTACAACTTGATTATCAGTTATGACAATGTGTGTTTGTTTGTACTTTAATACCATAGAGTTTCTACAACTTGATTATCAGTTATGACAATGTGTGTTTGTTTGTACTTTAATACCATAGAGTTTCTACAACTTGATTATCAGTTATGACAATGTGTGTTTGTTTGTACTTTAATACCATAGCGTTTCTACAACTTGATTATCAGTTATGACAATGTGTGTTTGTTTTAGGACATCAGTTTGCTCTAAAAAAAAGCTATTGACATAAAACCGACCGGCGAAACACGATATTTTTAGTCATGGGTACATAAAAGGACCATTTCTGTACTTTTTACGGATATAATGTAGGTTTTTCGTGTGGTATATGTTCACTGCTTTATTCTAATTAAATATGAATGTTCAATTATTGTATTTAAACCTAAAATAACGAGTTTTTACCAATTAAGAATTTCTTTGGTTGGAGACTCGAGATATATGACTTATTTTTGGTTTTGTTAAGACATTGAAAGAAAACTTTAACACTGGATGTTGTCCCGTCAGAAGGCACTACACAACTACTGTTAAATCCTCATTTTAGAAATAAATTGCAGCAATTTATATACGAAGTGAAATTTATAATTATTGTCTTAAATGTCACAAATGGGACATTTATTATTTACTCATCAGGACAGCCTTTCAAAAAATTAGCCCTCTTTTCCCAGTCTAATAGGGTTGTTTCTTTTTGCAGTGTCTCTGATGTTTGACCGTAACACTTTTCGGTGGGGCATTTCTAGAGGTCACTGTGCAAGGTGTTCAATGAAGTTGACATGTTGATCTTTCGTCGTTATTTTTGAAGTGAAGTGAAGTGAATAAAGGTTAGAACAGTGATCAAAATTCGTGACAATCCAGGGACAAAGACCTGACCAAGAGAACAAACAATAACTACAAACACAAAATAATTATAATATCCAAAACGAACACACATACAGAAAACCGTCTGTCTGTTAATTTTTCACATTTCCATCTTCTCTGAAACCGCTTGACGGATATTAACCAAACTTGTCAGGGATGTTGAGGGGAAGGTCCCCTACAATCGATTTACATTTTGCTCTGGTTTGATGAAATACATGGCCACCAGAGGCATTCTTCGATTCTGATGACTGAGCGTAATACGAACTTGGCTTTCAGTCTCGTTCAATAATGTTTCTATGCCGATAAACCATCATGTCGCCCTTACTAAAGGTCTATATATGATTATCTATATTGTTGAACTTACATTGCTAGGATTTCCGAAACCTGTGTCGTACGCACGTGCTTTCACATTCAATAATCTGCAATGGTAATATAATATTGTATAGGATAGAAATGCCATGAATTATACCATTATATTTGTGAATACTGTTTTTTCTTCTTCTATCAATCAAGTGACTCTTTCCCTCTGTTCACTGTTGGATGCATTTTCATGATATTGTCTAGACATATATGTTGTGTTGATTTCTTTTTGCCCCTTGTGGTCCCTTTAATTGGGAAAATAAAAATTATATTCTATTCTATTCTAATCTATACCAGGCTGCATACCACCAAAAGCAATGATAGAAATATAAATCCAGTGTTAACCACGAGGTCTTCAACATGTTGAACAGGAGTTTTGTTCATGAGATAACGACCTAAAACGCACGAAATGCAAATGTCTACTCTGAAAGGGACCTATAAAATAGATTTAATTTGACTTATGCCTGATATATTTTGCATTTATAGAGCAACTAGCAAATGTTTTAACTAATCTGAAATTATTTTTGCACCATATATTATGAACATTGTTGTTATCACTCTGTAAGAATTATTAATTGGTAAAAACTCGTTATTTTAGATTTAAATACAATAATTGAACATTCATATTTAAATAGAATAAAGCAGTGAACATATATGACACGAAAAAACCTAACATTATACTGGTATCCGTAAAATGTGCAGAAATGGTCCTTTTATGTACCCATGACAAAAAATATCGTGTTTCGCCGGTCGGTTTTATGTCAATAGCTTTTTTTTTTTAGAGCAAACTGATGTCCTAAAACAAACACACATTGTCATAACTGATAATCAAGTTGTAGAAACGCTATGGTATTAAAGTACAAACAAACACACATTGTCATAACTGATAATCAAGTTGCCGAACGCTATGGTATTAAAACACACATTTCAATGAAACACCGACAATAGCAGAGAATGCACTTTCCAGTGTGGAAATTTGACATTTTTTTCCGCCATATTGTTGGTCTCCAACCAAAATAACCCCTTCTCCAACCAAATAGGTTTGACCCCCTGTAAATCAGAGTTGTTGATTTTTAAGCTGATCTAAAATGGCAAGAAAAGACAAAGAATGATAATGTCCTTTAATCCCCCCTATTTGACACCCCCCCAAAAAAAAAAATTGCTGCTTTATCATCATTAATTCATTTAAATAAAAATCATCCAAAAATTAGAATAATTTTAACACAGAGAAACTTATCAAAATTTATCTTTTATTGGGAAACCAAATTTGAAATTTACAAAGACATAAATTATTGGAAGTAGATTTGATGTAGAAGATTTGGTTTGTTATATTGTTATAACTATTTAAACAAGATAAAATAACTAAAATATGTGTTTGTGTCCTTGTGATAATTTGTCCTTCTTTAAATGTAATATAATACCACAAAATTTCTACAATAAAGTAAGTAATATTAATAAAATAATTGAAAATGATATGTTAAATGTACTCATCTTAGATCTTGTAATCAAAGTACAATTAATCTTAACTACCCTAATTTGATATGGGAATGACACGTGAAAAATAAATCTCACGTTCACTTATTTTTGCAGATTCATAGTGTGTATTACATTGTTATAATTGTCCTTCAGCTGGATCATATTGCTGTGAATTTTTAAAACTCAATTTATAGTCCTTTATTAGAATTTTTTTTGTTCATGCTATCACGAGCCCCTCGTTGGGGGACCCTTTAAGGTAATAGTACTATATGGAATTAGTATAATATAATTTAATGGAAAAAACTTATGGGACATTTTGTTTCACAAATCAGGTATATAATTTTGATCAAGTAACCAGGCTACTGGGGTTGTGTAGAAAGCAGTTATATACTGTAAGCTCAAGACTTGCAAGAGATAAAAACTTAGATATAAAACAAAGTTTAAAAAATAGTACTGAGAATATGTCCACACAATAATTATACAAAGAAAAAGCTAAAAACCCTGAAAATAGTAACATCATTACTGAAACAACATATTAAATGTGAGAAACAGGAGTGTATCTAGACGATTTTGACAAATTATTTTAGCGTTACGATTGAACTTATGTGACCTTGACCTGTGGATGAATTATGCGTCCTTGACCTGAAATACATAATCCATTCAATGAATTAACTGCATGCAAAATAAGATTCTGATCAAAATGAACGATCTATTTTGTTGAAAATGAAACAAAAATGTTCTGTGGGAAAAGGTTTAACATACTATACTGGAATACACACAGAATTTTATAAATTATGAAAAATGATCGAGAAGCATCATATATCTTAGATCCACTCCTGGATAAAATAAAATATGAAAGCAATGCAACTAAACACACAAAACCCTAAAAAGTCTAAGTCAGACATTTCACTAAATGAGTACACTCCAACAGTCATGGATCAACACAAATACGACATAAGACTGGATCATACAGTACATGTGTTTTCATTCACATCAAGGAAATATACGAGTGGCCCAAAAGATTCGAGAGGAGTATTTTTTTGTACACATTTTGTGGGGGAGAAACAATTATCTCTCCATTCTAAACTTTATATTACAGAATTATTCTGGAGTTAATTAAGATTTACATAATGAAATGTCCCACTTTAAATTTTAAGGTTATGAAAAAGTCTGTACACAAATTATTCATCAGCATATGGAATACTATCTTGGTGGCCTAACCATGGTGATGAACGACTCTCCTCCACCTCTGGTGAGCTTGCTAGCATGGGTTTTTTTGATACACCAGTTTTCTGCTGAAGGGACTGTAGGCTGATGAGTGATGGTCTGCTACGTTTATCATAGCTGTCTAAATGAGAGGTATCTAGGTCCATTTGAAATGCATTAACTACTCGGATCTGTAATAAAAAAAAAAAAATTAAGTGACAACTGATTCTTTCTTTTTTTCATGATCATTTTCAATTAATTTAACTTCATTAAGTTATACTTCATGATCAAATGCATGAAAATAAAATTATAATTGAAGTGTATATTCCAATGTAATTAACACAATTGTAGAACAATTTATACAAACAACATTTTGAAGCATATTTAACATATTAGCTTTTAAAACTAAAAAGATCCCAGTGTGAAAAGTAAAATAAAGCTTTAAAAGCTTATATTTGTCTCAAAAGTAATATAGAGCTTTAAAAGCTTGTATTTGTCTCAAAAGTAATATATAATATATAGCTTTAAAAGCATTAACATTATGTATGTGGCATTAAACATTTTAATTTTTCTTTTACAAGCCATTCCTCTTGCATGTTTAACCAACAAAGAGTAATTCCTGTCCTGCTCTTTACATCAAATAATTGAAGATATTAGTGCCTGTTGCTTGAACTAACCGCATCACAACTCGTGACTATCGTAACTTGTAGTGATACTGGTTCTCACAACAGGTTCAACCTGATACAAAGTCTTGTATCAAAACATTACGTATGTAATGGGTATATATTAGTAATTTATACATAATATCATTATAGGAAGGGAGACTGGCCAATATTGAAAAAATACATTGTTTGTCTGACCGTCTGTTCGTCTTTTATTATAATCATAGAGATACTGTTTGATTTCTGTAAACTTACTTACTTTTCTCCTGAGATTTTGGAGCAAAAAGGGTGTGGATAATGCACCAATGTGGGTAATATAAAGCCGTTTACGGTATACATGTAGGTTATTCTTTTGAACATTCAAACAACAAGTAATAAGAACCCCTGACTAATTAGTCTACTATCCACAGCTCTTGTATATACATCTATCTAAACCAGACCTCCACCATTTACTGATTCTCTTAGAAATACCAAGCAAGCTGTAGGTATATTGCAGTTATTGTGAATTTTTTCTTGATTATATATTTAGTAACTCTTATGCTTGTGATCAAGGATTAGACAATGATATAAGTTAGTGCCTCATATTCCTTGAATGAAATACAATTAAATAAAATAGTCTCATTTATTATGCTTGGCTACCTGTTATTTTTGTTTTTTTTCAATCTTTCAGTTCAATTGAGCTACAAGATTGTGAATAAACGGCTACGCCGGGTGCAGCAAGATGATAGGTTTGCCCTGCACCATTTTTACTACAAATAAGCCTAATTGGAAAACCATAACTGATAGAGGAAATCCACTGGAATACTACCTGAAGCCCTCGTCACAATGAATTCAAAGAAAAAACGCATCAAACATGTGTTAAAATTAGAAGAAAAATACATATTGTATGTATCTACAAAATTTGCTGAATTTTGGAATTTGCTTTTTATTTAACCCCTTACAACCTAAAAGGAATTTAAAATCATTTTAAAGATAACAAATGAATTCAGTCCCAAAATAGTTCTCAACCCCAAGCATAAGAACAACTATTTCTGATTATGACATTTTTTTCCTCAAGAAATCTTACTATTTCTATTGTTAGAAAATGCAGTGCTACTATTACTGTGAATAAGTACATGTACATAGGACCTTAACCTACTTTTTTGTATGTTATTTATAAATTTAAATCCCTGTTTCTCTTTTTTCCTTCTTCTAAAAATAGACATTCTTACCTATCAATTTCTTCTCATGATCTGACCTATTTAACATTGCATGGTTTCATTTTACAGAAGAAAACCTAATACTTCCTCAAAGATTTAAAACTATAGGTCTGACATATTTGATAACTGGAGACATTTTTTAAAACTCTTTATTAAATCCAAAATATGTAAAATAATATCTAGCTTTATCAATGTCTTTGCAATATTGTTAACTATATCCCAGTTTACCTTTACCATTGCCAAATTTAGTTTTAGTTTTTATATAAGTATATTAAGAAGTGAATATAAAAATATGCATGTGTAGATAAATGACATGTACATATAGCATGTGATCCCCCCCCACCTCAATATATATTTTCTGGTTATAACATCCCTCAACTATCATATTGCTGTGCTTAACATACCTGGCTGTTTCTGGATCTCAACAGGTTAAATATAGTATATACAGTGTGCAATTATTAGAGGTTATTGTATTGATCTCGACAGGTTAAATATAGTATATACAATGTGAAATTATTAGAGGTCATTGTATTGATCTCGACAGGTTAAATATAGTATATACAGTGTGTAATTATTAGAAGTTATTGTATACTTTGGTTAGGTACAAACTACCTCCATCATGCTTATACAACATTTCAAGACAGATATATGTTTTACTTCCACCAAAACATGTGACAAAAGATATCACATGTTTTGGCGACATTTTTTTGTATTCAATACACAATGTATGCTATTGTTGTTATTGTTAATAAAACTAGAAAAGAAGTATGCCCCACACTTGATAATTATGGACAAGTTGTTTTGTTAGGAGTGATTTTTTTTAAATGAGCCCGACCATATGAAATTATAAACAAGTCAAAAGTTCTTTAACACTATGTATGATGTTCTATCATACTCAACTTGTATACAGATAGTACCTTTAATTTTTCATTCCTGATATGTAAATATAAAGGTATTACCTGTGGTGAAATGGGTATAATTCTATCTAGAATCAGCTTAGTCGCAGGGGCATAAAAAAATGACTAAGTCCAACTACCTGTCATTATCAAATATTTTATGAAAATCAAAATCCTGTGGACATGCACACCTCCATTATGTGTATAAACATCCTACAAAATATTAAAGCTGTAGCTCCAAAACTGTAGGAGGAGATAGCCGAACAAACCATGTATCTATATCCGGACGGACGAACAGGGGTAAATTAATAAGAGTCACGGGGGCATAAAAAAAATTGTAATTTGTATTTAACGTTTTTTTGTTGTGTCATAATGTGATATTTTTAGCATCACAATGCACTTCTCAAATTTAAATTGTTTTACCTTCAGTTAACATTATATTGAATCTCAAAACTTCAAGATTTGATTTGATTTTATTGTGCTTAGCGCCACTTTCAGCAATATTTCAGCTATATCATGACGAAAGAAGCCGGAGTACCCAGAGAGAACCACCGACCATGGGCAAGCAACTGGTAAACTTGATCACTTGCGAGTCGAGTGCACCCTTTTTTGCAATTTACAAAGCCAGGCACGAACCCACCCCGTATTGGTGATAGGCTTGTATGAGTTGTTAGGTAATCCAACTACATATTATGAGCCACCCGGGCTCTTTCAAGATTTGTAAAAACAATTGAATTTGAATATGAATTAGAAAGATGAACACCACCTCACTTGTAACTTGTTATAAAGTAGGGGGGGTTTCAAGCAGTCCTATTTACAAGTAAATGGTACACATCCAAGATTTTAATAAACCAGAAATTACCTGACCTATAGCAGTGGAGAGCTCTATGATCACCTGTTTTTTGCAAACAGTTCACGTCATGGGATATGCATGATCTCTCTGAACTTTGTGGAAATGTTCTAGTCTTATATGATGGAACAGTTTGTGGTAGACGTGATCAGCTTTGTGATAATGTTTGTTAGTTACTGGTTCTTATGGTTTGTGTCTGTGCTAGGCATGATCAATTGGAACTTTGTGGGAAAGCTTACAAGATACAGTGAAACCAGTCTAAACCAAACCCTTAATCGAACGGAATCATGTACAAACCATATTTTAAATAAAATCTAGAAGTAGGAAATCTTTTTTAATTTAATCTGTACAAACCGTACACCTGTCTAAGCTGGTCCCAAGGAGGTTTAGACAGGATTCACAGAACTTGTTGGTTCTTTCTATTGAGAATAAATATTTCATGGCCGAAGCAGGTGCAATCAGCTTGAACTTTGTGGGAAAGTTTACAGGTTTTGACAGAATGAAAACAATTGACTTCAATAATAGGTGTGATCTGCTAAAACTTCTCCTGAATCAGAGACATTTTACTCCCAATATGGATTTTAAGAGTTCATGTAAATAATTCTGCAAAATTTTCCTGTTTGTGAAACAGAATTTTCTGACAGACAGCCCTAGGAGTAGGAAGGCATTATTTTCAACAACTCCAACCATACAACAATGGTAAATTCCCTTGCATTTCTCTGTAAAATTTGTTTCCAAATGCCTACTTCCCATACAAATTTTCACAAAGTATTTTCCAACAACATACAAGTCCCTTACAATAAACCTCCATTCTTCAATCCAGCTATTATTATTATATGATATTTTATAACCATTGAGTAATTAACAACTGTTAAAATGTAGTTACGAGTATTCCATCTCCCAAAGTGCATTGACTGAAAACGTCAAAATTTCATGATAAGCAAATAAAATCAAGAATATAGCAATTATACCAATCATTGTCATGCTGCATAAAATTAATTATATAATGCAAAAAAATAATTAAGAAAAATGTAAAAGAATAAAAAAAAACATGCATAACAAAAACACATGCAAAATGTAATTTTACTGTGCTGCGGTTGTGAAACAAGAGCTTTGCTTAAAGTTAAAAAGAAAACATTAAAGGATTTTGTTATTAACCACTTGTGGAAGACATTTAAAGTATGCTAGTATTAACCACTTGTGAGAGACAATGGTGTAGAATCCATGCTTGTGCTTCACTGACATTTATAAATGTACATAAACAAATTCTCTCGTATCTCTCTCGGTGAGATTTGGCAACTTTATTTACAGACTTTTTGGAGTTGCGTTTATATTTATAACTGTACAAGGTGTTTAACAACAAGAAAAGCATATGCAGATTTAAAAAAGAAAACTTTCTGGACTTTGTACTGAAAAAAATATATTAAAAAAAAAAATAAAAGTAAAAAAATATATATGGTGTGTCACCTAATTTATCAAAGGAACATTTTTGATCCATGATTCTGCAGTACCCACTGGTGAAATATTTTTGAAGATTTGAAGATCTAGCGTATTTGCCATTATGTTTTGTTTTTGGTAAATATTTCCATCAAACAGGCATAGCTTATTGTATTTTCATTTGAGGATTTAATACAATTTTAAGCAAGGAAAAAAAGTATCTTTCCTGCAATTTATAACCATCCTATTCTATCACAATCAAAACCAACGTAAAAATAACGAAGAATAAATTAAAAAGCTGTCTCTAAATCCTACCTCTAGTTTTGCTTGAATCCAATTTGACACGGAAATCCAGTTTGTAGTTAAAACACCATGGCGAATTTAACAAATACAAACAAAATGTATGCTGAATTCTTTATTTTTCTATTAAAAACCCATTAACAAAGGGAGATTACTCCCAACTACTGGAACAACTGAATGATACATGAAGAAATTGTTGGTGTATTGCTGACATAATAGACACTCGGCTAGACGAAAAATGGACAATACATTGTGAGTCTAGACAGTAAGAAAATATACATACACACATTAATATTTTACATCTTTTTGTTACACAAAATAAAATGGTGAAAACCTGTACAAAACTTTACACTAGTATCTAAAAATATTTTACACCACTTAACAGTTAAATTAAAAATAGCTAACAAAATGTCCTTAAATCAAATGCAATACAATTTTTACAACATTTTAAACTGTGAAAGTGTAATAATTTGTTTATGTAATATAAACTGTACTTTGAGATATGTCACACCCCCAGCCCTTCACTTTCCATCAAAATACCTTTCAGGAATAAATAAAACAAATACATTTTTGAGATTTCTAAAACTTAATTTTTTTTTATTAACAAATATTTTTAATATGACAATTCTTTTCAGAATACACAATAATTAATAATCAAATACATGAAGAAAAAAAAGTATATTTTATTTAAAAAAATTCCTTTTATAATGGAAAGTTAATGTGCTACCCATAATATTAAATCTGACCAAAGAGAAAACTACACAATTAAGATAACTTCCACTGAGAGAAGAATAGTCAAAATACCTATCAGTACTATTAAATACAGATATAGGATTTTATGATGTGTTTGAATTGTGACTTATAAAATATGAAACAAATTCTCTTGCTATAGGGAGCATGATGTATGTAAAACCAAGGCAAGGGAGATAATCAATAAATTAATCCAAATAAATCTGTTACTAAAATTGAACTTTGTAGATACAAATAAAATGCCACCTTAAAGTTTAAAAAAAATGCCAACTGTCTTTAAGTCTTTAATTAGAAACTGTGATAATCATCAAGTATTTTTTTTATTTCTTCAACACACCACACTATTCAGATCAGAACTCATAACATCACTGAAAAAACCCCCATCTTTTGAAGGTTTTGTTTTCTTTTGAAAATTACACCATGAATAGAAGGAAATGAACTATAGCTGAATTTGACTAAATAATAATAATTTTAACTATTTTTGATATTACCATTCCCCTCCAAAATGAAAATGTTCACTTTTCTATGATTTACTCATGATTACAATTCAGGGACAAAACTTAGCATTTTTGATGCAGTTGTCAGCTGGACTCCCCAAAAAAAAACAATTTTAGTAGCCCAGAAAAAAATTATTGGACCCCAGCAATCTACCTTTCCCATGAAATATTAAAAATTTCAAAAGCCTGCTAGGCTACTGTCTGAAATTTACACGGTCAAATTTACAGGACAAATTTACATGGTCAAATTTACAGGACAAATTTACATGGTCAAATTTACATGTTCTTGGGTTACTGGTTCCATTTTATTTTTCTTGCCATTTTCATATGCTCCCTACCACAAGGTTAACTACAAATTCAATATGTCTTATCTAGAAAAAAAACCCATAAATTCTCCTATACAGGGGGCATAGGTCATATAAATACATAAACTCTTTCACAACTAGATAAATAAATACAGGATTCTATATGATCCCTGCAAAATATAAACTTTCATACATATATTTAAATATTGATATCAATAAATATGATTTAATATGTGCCATATTAACATGACAACTTAGCATGATATATAAATCTTTTTATGTATATTATTTAAATGTATGAACATGAAACCTCATTAAAAACCAACAGAAAACCCCTCCTTTTCTTATCATTTGAAGCATAATATGGAAAACATAATATCGTAACTGCTATCTTTCTTTACACACCCAATTTGTCTTTGTTATTTTCCAATAAATCCATGAATTTCTGCTATTATAAAGACATACAATACTTAAATAATTTGATTTTTCTTTAAGTCTTGTTTCTGTTTAATTCAAAATAATCCATTTTCATTTTTCCATTTGTCTAAAGTAATCTACTGCATTAATTTTAGTATTCAAATTGTTATCCAAAATATGACATTGAACAAATTTTCTGTTCAGATATAACTATTTTTGGACAAAATATATCATGATTACTTTAGGTTCAACTCTATAACTACATCTTCTTAAAAATTAAAATGCTGACAGGTTTTGCTCGTTAAATGGGAAGACAACAGAAATAATTGGTAAATGAAAAAAAACCCTAGAATATCAGCTTCCCAATCCAAAGACTTTCAGCATATTAAAAATTAAGTTAGGTTGAAAACCACACCTACAGTATTTTTTTTTTATATTTTTCAATTACTGTATTCAAATAAGGTTTTTCATCAAAAGACAAGTATTTTTCTTTCATCTTTGCTGCCTATTATAATCAAGTTGTGTGAACACATCATTTACAGCACACTTCCAGATGGTGATGTTTTTTACACACACAAAATTCTAAAAAAAAATCCTTTTTTGAAAGTGACAACTTTCAACAGGTCCACAATAATTTTATGTTCTCATAAATTCATTTCTTCATTGCTTCTTTTCTTATAGAGATTTATTTCATTTATCAAATTTGATTACGTACAACATACCGATCAAGAATTTGTTTTGATTTTATTTCAAATATTTAGGTGATCAACCTGACTTAACAAGGACTTAAAAAAAAGATAAATAAAAGAGTTCATGATGCAAATAGGATTTTCATAAAAAAAGGGGAATAATTAAAAAATATTTGTGTAGTATAAATAAAATAATTGGATCATAATAAAACACATATCTGCCAACTAAAGACACAATGAAATGGATGATTTTCATCCACTGAATGAAGATATGATAGGTAACATAGATTCTACATAACGGGAATGAACAATAAAATGAGGTGAAGTTATAAACACACACACACACACACAAAGGAAGTTGGCAGGTATGCACACAGATTAGTGTCACTGCATCCTAAACACATGAGGTTAACACTATATATGTCCTGGAAAAGTTTACCTTTATGCATCGACTTTCTTAATAATTTTTATAATCTCTAAATTTCAGTACAACTACTTAAATAAAAAATACAGAGACATGCAAAAAGTAGTCCGTCATTTAAATATATATTTTATTACTACATATATTTTTGCATTGTTGCAACATATTTTATTCAATCGGAGAAGAATTGACTACATGATATTTTTTTTTAATGGAACAATTGTGATTTTAAATGAAATATACAGTAAAAATTATTAGTGACCGAGGCCTTTTGCTTCTCTCTGTACTACTTTTCCAGGACAGACAAATGAAAATTAACAAATAAGTGGCACTAGTAAAAATAAAGGGGTCCTAACTAATACATGCCAAAAAACACTACCTATAGTAATTAATATCAGAAGAAGGCTGTTATCCCAATAGTTTGATCAAAAGTTTTTTTTAATTAAAATTATTAAAAAGATAAGAAGTGGTCAATTTTAATATCAGTACCAGATAATTTGCAATCCTAATTACAAAGTAAAGTTTGTAAATGTCTACTGGATTATTCTACTCTTAAGAAAGTGTTAAAATTATTAATTCTAAAACTAATACAAAGTTTAGGACACTGTAGCAGACAGAACTTTTTTTTTTTTTTTAAAGTAAAAATTTGGCACATAGTTATACAAATGTAGTAGCAAACCTTTTATAAGAAAATGAAAATCTAGTTGGACCAGTGCCAAATTATTGTGTTAATATTACAGAAAAATATTATGACTAAAGATACAATTGCTGACAGTTAGAACATCGTTCCAATCTTGGATGCAGTTTTTCTTCAATTATTAAACTGAGTTTCGGCAGTAGCCCCATCTTCGACTGAGGGAGAGGAAATGGGTTTGGATTTACGATTCTTTGGGTTTTGTAAGGAATGGTAACTGTGTATTGATGACATACTATTACTGTCATAACGTGCATCTAAGCCCATGCGGAAAGCATTAACAACACGAATCTGTAAAAAAACAAACATAAAAAAACATCACTTGAGTATATGGTAACAAAAGAAATAAACAACATCTAATGATAGTATATATGGTAGAACTAGAAATGGTTGAAAAGTGACAGGTTTTAAAGAATGAACTAGCGTAGTACAAAGAAAATAGATGATTGGGAAAAAAAATACATCATCATCCTGTCAAAACCTCCAGATAAATCAGCTTTTAATGAAGTATGTTAGTTACAGTAAGTGTAAGAATGTACTTGTAGGACAGTATCAATACAGAGTAAGTAATCACAGATCTGATTGTACAGTACCTCTTAGAAATACTAGTAAAATACTTAATGACATCATTATAAATATCTAAAAATTACAGATACAAATCAAATTATCTTAAATTTCTCTGAAAAAAATTACAGAATATATCTTACAACCAGTTTAATAATTCCCCTGTTGCCATTCAGGAAATTGTATTGCCATGAGTGGTATATTTTGGTTGTCATTTTTGAATAGTGAAGACCAAGCAACTGGTAATAATCTTGGATTTGCAATATGCACACATTGTAAAGGAATATTCAAGCCAAATTTCCACTTTAATGGCTCAGTTGTTAAAATCATTTTCATCTTGGATGTCTGATCCGCATATAAAATGTCATCTTTGTACAGGACCATCTAGTGATTGTTCATGTATTTGGATACAATCATGTTTATCATTTCTAAGAAAAAGCTTTAATTTCCCACAGAAACCAATGTGAAATTATGTCATGTGGAGGTGGACATATCAGATTTCAAATCTGCACAAAAATCTCACACTTTGTAAAGAACCACACCAGATTCATTTACACAATATTAAATTGCACTCCAGTTTTAGAACAATAGAGCTTTGGGGCTCAGCCAATCAAAGTGCATTACTGGCTATGTGTGTTGCTGTGCTGCTATAGAGAATTTTGGATCACATTAAAATAATAAATGTGTATGATATCGGCTTAAGGAACATCTCTACGTGTTTCCTTTTGGCCGAGTAGTTTTTGAATAGAAAATGTTAATGATCCCGACAACAATTTCATGGACTTTAGGCGAGCAAAAAATGTTGATATTTTGCTTGAATTTAAAAGGCATATCATTAAAAGAAAAAATGTAAAAAAAAAACAACAAAAAACAAAAAAATTTAATCAGAAACGGACGTCATAAACATGCAATACAATAGAATTTTCTCAACAAATTGACTATTTATGATCTACTTTACAGCAGTTTTCTTATTGGAGCACAAACTTGTATATATTTACTTACATTGTATACTGGTATTTGATCACCATTACAATTATTAATTTTTTAAGAAAAACGGAAGGATATAACTGATAAATTTACTAAAATGAAAATGATTCTATATTCACAATTTCATCTTTTGCAAGACCAATTTTAAATTACCTTAATACATAGCAATCTTATTAAAATCATATGTGAAAGATGCTTCGATCTATTTATATCTGACACAACTTTATTTAACCTTACATCCAGGTGAACTTTTATATTAACCAATGAAAACGCTGCAGACAAATTATTGTCAGTGAGTTGAGTTACAGGCAGTATATGAGCATCCAACAGATATACTATGATCCACTAGGACAACAAACTTTAGATCATATTGTTTCAGATCGCAATGGATCTAAGTTTTTCTTCACATATGATTTTTGGCTATGTTATGTAAAAAATTACTTATGAGGGCAATTTAAGGGCCTTACAATATTTATTCATTTGGATGTCATTCAGAATAAAGGAATGGAGATTTAAATATAAGCAAGATGAAAGACAATAAAGTCTAAACAATGAAAAAGTCATGATATTTACTAGTTAAACAAGAAAAAAGTAGTATTCTAGTAAGAGTTTGGCAAAAAGCCAAAAACATTGACAAAATACAATAGTACACAGATATGAAAGTGTAGACAAGGTACAGACAAACAGAACATACTTCTTCTATAAATAAAGACATGAATAAAAAACATACTGAATATGTTTATTAACCAGAGGCATAAGAGGGCTGAGCTTGTATTGCTCACCTGAAAATGTCTTCATTAATCACCAGATGGATTTTTTTTTTACAAAAATAAGTTTTAAGTTGGTTTCTACAGTTCAGATTTTTAAAGGAAAGTTTGTTCATTTATGCTTAATCTACATATTAAAGTTTTAAAGTGTATCTAAAATAAATTGGATATGAAGCTATTCAATTGAAGTATAAAACATTCTTCTGTTTTCAGAAATATACAGTTGCTAGGTACTTTTCCCCCAAAAATAATAGGTCTGAGTCATTCAGTACATTTACCACACTTGGAATTAAAATAATTTGAAATTCAACTGTTACATATGTCACAGTTATTGGTCATCATACTTATTGAAATTGAAAAAAACCAAAACAATTTGCATCTCTAAATTTTCAAAGAGTGATAACCCTCAACACAATTGACAGTTGGATTACTTATATAAATACACTAATTATTCCATAGACTGTCTGTTTTCTGACAAGAAGATCTTATAGAAAATTTTGTAGAATCAAAACACATTTTTGACCCTGGCAGTTATGTTGAATTTTCAATCAACACAAACGTCGAAACTAAGTAGGTCCACCCAATGACTATCTCAGCCAAGTTCAGTTTCAGTCAACCCAGTAGTTTCACAGATAAAGATTTTAAGCTTACAGACGACAGACACCAAGTGATGGCAACAGCTCACATGTCTCTTCAGATCAGGTGTCCTAAAAATGTAACTTCAGAAAGAAATAAAGAAAGAAGAAATTCTCTTTGATTTGAACAATACTTCATCAACATTTACAAACAACACATGTTGGGACATTTGAAGAGTACATCAATTTACAATATCAACATCTACATATTGTATGGAGGGCAAGTTAACAACAGATATTATCACAACTTCATCACAGCCGAAAAGGTCATGCACCTATTTTCAAATCTCAAATTCTGTGTGAGGAAAGCAAGATTTTTTTTTTTTTTAGAGATATGATAGTCTTGAAAACTTGCACTCAGAAAAGTAGCCAACAAATTTAGTCTTTTGTATAGAAAATATTCACAACTTGAATCGTAAGAGAATAATGATGGTCTTACAAGTGAATATGTTGTATGTATTTCATGCAATAATGAACTAGAGGCTCAGCCCACTGAGCCTGTGTCGCTCACCTTTCATTCTGCTTTGAGGAAACTTAATACAGAACCTCCCATAGGTGCTTCCCACCAAGCTTTGGTCATTTGGTTAAATAGTTACAAAGAAAAAGATATTTAGAAATTGACCAATCAGAAACAAGAATGGCCTGTGGCGGCCATGTTTATTGATGGATCGGAACTAAATGAGCAATCTTTATAGATGACCTTCCAAGGATGCTTCCTACCAAGTTTCGATTCATTTGGCGAAGCGGTTTCAGAGAAGAATATTTTTTAGAAATCAACTAATCAGAAACAAGAATTGCCTTTGGTGGCCATGTTTGTCAACAGATCGGAACTAAATTAGCAATTTTATAAAGGACTTTCCAAGGATGCTTCCTACCAAGTTTCGATTCATTTGGCCAAGCGGTTTCAGAGGAGACAATTTTTTAGAAATCAACCAATCAGAAACAAGAATTGCCTGTGGCAGCCATGTCTGTTAACGGATTGGAACTAAATGAGCAATCTTTATAGAGGGCCTTTCACGGATGCTTCCTACCAAATTTTGATTCATTTGGCCACGCGGTTAGAGGAGAAGATTTTTTTAGAAATCAACCAATCAGAAACAAGAATTGTCTGTGGTGGCCATGCTTGATAACGGATCAGGACGAAATGAACAATCTTTATAGAGGACCTGCCATAGATGCTTCCTACCAAGTTTCGGTTCATTTGGTCAAGTGGTGTCAGAGAAGAAGATTTTATTAAATCGGCCAATTAGAAACAAGAATTGCCTATGGTGGCCATGTTTGTAAACGAATCGGAACTAAATGAGCAATGTTTATAGAGGACCTTCCAAGGATGCTTCCTACCAAGTTTCGGTTCATTTGGCAAAGCGGCTTCAGAGGAGAAGATTTTTTAGAAATCAACCAATCAGAAACAAGAATTGTCAGTGGTGGCCATGTTTGTAAACGGATCGGATCTATATGAGCAATCTTTATAGAGGACCTTCCAAGGATGCTTCCTACCAAGTTTCGATTCATTTGGTTAAGCAGTTTCAGATTAAAAGATTTTTTAGAAATCAACCAATCAGAAACAAGAATTGCCTATGGCGGCCCATGTTTGTTAATGGATTGGGACAAAATGAGCAATCTTTAGAGAGGACCTTCCATAGATGCTTCCTACCAAGTTTCACTTCATTTGGCCGAGGGGTTTCAGAGAAGATTAAAATGTGAAAAGTTAATGGACGACGGACGCCAAGTGATGGCAAAAGCTCACATTGCCTTTGGCAAGGTGAGCTAAAAATGATTTTATTTTAAACCAGTGTAATGGTATTATATTGATGATTCTCAAAATGGACATGTCTTAAAAACTGAAATAACTACAAAAATATCTAGCAAATAACAAGTTTTTTTCCACAGAATTTGATAATTAAACACCTAAAGCTTCCGTGAAATAAATAGGATACTGTGCTGAAACATCAACACCAATATTGCACACTTTACTTAGTCAAATTGAGGTCTCAGTTACACCTTTAAGGTCTAACTGACTGGGAATCTTTGGTGGTGATTCCTTATGGGCAGGATTAATAGGTGCTAAAACAGGAGATGGTTGTTTACTAACTAAAGGTACATTTTCAAATGATTGGCTTTTAGTTTTGAAAGTTCGTTCAGCAAAAGAATGAGGAGAACGATAATGAGTCGCATCTGAGGTTGTCATAGTAATACGAAGTCTCTGATGGTGATTTGATAAATCTTCACTGATGGGACGCGGCCCAGGGTGACTGCGCGAACTACGTAAACTGTGCAAACTGTGAAAACTGTATATACTACGTTTTTCTTCAAGGTCTTCCAATGTGCTCTTAAATGCTCGAACAACTCGCAGCTGTCAATATAAAAAGTTGTTTTGTTCATCAATGTTTATGTTGTCATGACAACACACTGAAACCAAAATGGGTGAACAATCTGATGACCGCAGCTACAGTATAATAGGTATCATAATGAAGAAAGAGGGGAAATAACTCAACTAAAAACTAGGCTACACAAAAATCTGTAAAGTTAACCAAACACTAGCAAGAAAGAAAGGAAGTCAAGAAAATGATAAAATATGGTACCAAGATCATGAAACACAAAAACTATAAACAAAATCAAGCCTTGATTGAAATAATATATAGCTTAACATCTCAATTTATTCTATTCTAACAAACCAGGATTGA
This sequence comes from Bathymodiolus brooksi, assembly GCA_963680875.1. Lineage (NCBI taxonomy): Eukaryota > Metazoa > Mollusca > Bivalvia > Mytilida > Modiolidae > Bathymodiolus > Bathymodiolus brooksi. The sequence continues at coordinate 13,336,019 of OY804575.1, read as the reverse complement.
GATTGTATGAATTGTTGCTACATTTGAAAATTTAGATTTTTATTGACATGTATTTATATAAATTTTGGTTTTTTATTTATTTTTACAGGTATTAAAGAGATGCAGACAGGTGTATTTGTGTGTCATGTATATTTTAATCTTTAACTGCTTTTGTCAAAATATATTTTTTCCTTCAATTTATCAGTTCATTTTTTTTTTAGAACTGTTTGAATAAAATATTGATCTAAGTTTAGTAATTAAAACAAGAATATCAGTTTGAGATAAACATGGCCGTTGTCATATACAATAAAGACAGAAACACCCTATGGGAAGTGGACAGATTGACATATGCCTTCATATAATATTTATTGACTACACAAGGAGACAAAAAAATAAAAATTGAATGTTGTGTGTCATAGAACAAGCAAACTTTCCATATTAAGCAGTATTGTGAAACAGTGACACAGTATCAGTGAAATTTAGTGAAACAATCTCAATCCTAGTGATATAACAATGTTAATATAAAGTTATACTTCATTCAATAAAACATTCTCTTACTATATAAGTTTATATGTTAAATTAAAGATTTTGTCTGTTGCTATTAACATTCTTTGTTTTATTTAAAACCAACAGAACACTGATGCAGGCATCTTTTTACAACATATTAATATAAAGGCAAGGCCATACGTCTTATATGATAAATGCCACATAACATCAACACATTGCTGGATTATCATGTATTTAAATAAAAATATAAAATAAAAAACAAAATTATCACTGTCGGAACAATTCAAAAAATTACCACAGTCGGAACAATTCAAAAAATTATCACTGTCGGAACAATTCAAAAAATTACCACAGTCGGAACAATTCAAAAAATTATCACTGTCCGAACAATTCAAAAAATTATCACAGTCGGAACAATTCAAAAAATTATCACTGTCGGAACAATTCAAAAAATTATCACTGTCGGAACAATTCAAAAAATTATCACTGTCGGAACAATTCAAAAAATTATCACTGTCGGAACATTTCAAAAAATTATCACTGTCGGAACAATTCAAAAAATTATCACTGTCGGAACAATTCAAAAAATTATCACTGTCGGAACAATTCAAAAAATTACCACAGTCGGAACAATTCAAAAAATTACCAGTCGGAACAATTCAAAAAATTATCAGTCGGAACAATTCAAAAAATTATCACTGTCGGAACAATTCAAAAAATTATCACTGTCGGAACAATTCAAAAAATTATCACTGTCTGAACAATTCAAAAATCTAATCATAAAATCATAGAAGAGATTTGTTTAGGTAGGACAAAAATAAGTTAATTTTGTGATAATTCCAACCAAATTTGAACATACTATAGTAATCCTATCAATGTAAAGTTCTATTTTAATTTTGGCTATGTGGCATATATTCCAGTATTTAAAGAGCACAAAACAACACCCTACCTGTTGCTGGAGTCTGGTTAATCCCCTGACCCACAAGATCTGACCACGCCTTCCACTGACATCATCCTGGTCTTCCATATCAGCGTCAATTTGTTCTTGTCTAGTTTGTTTGCCACGGAATCGACGGCAAAGATTTTTAGGTATAGCATTTGTTGGAACAGTTGTAATAAGCTGGAAGAAAAATTATAAACAAAAATTAAGAAATATTTCTTGTCTAAAATTTAAAGTAATATTACACCAGTTTTGGGTGAAGAAAATTTTTCCCTGAAAATTCAATATGGAATACGGCAGTACCTTTACTAAGCTATTCATGCATGTTTCAAGTCGAAATATGTTCCCAACAACTAGAAATCTGCAAATCCGTGTGTATGCTTATTGTCCTCGCCATTATTGTGGAGACTGATTAACTTTCGGCTGTTTTGTTCCGATGATTGCTGATCATAACATCGTAAAGAAAAGTTTTGGTCCGATGATTGCCGATCATGACCTCGTGAAGAAAAGATAAACAATCATGGATGCTGAGGTAAGCACGTACACATACCTGACAATGATTATTGAGGAATACATTGTTTCATGTCGTGTGAACCAATTTGTTTTTGCAATTATTCTTATGTGGTACACACGGAATAGATATATATGTATTTTTTTTTTCATCAACTGAACATTGCACATGAGCGATAATCTCCCCGAAAGAGTTCAAATCGTGTGTCACTCGCATATCATTTGCATTACTGTACTGGAACACAGAATTATCTGCTGTCAAATATTTTGCGATTTGCTCTACAAATCTGCATTTGAGCGGATTTTTAATGTTATGCAGTTGATTTTAGTTAAAATTAAGTGAAAATATTTAATCCAAAAATTCCACGATATTTGCCTTTCATATTACTTTAATATTTTAAAAAAAATTTAAAATACGTATTTCATACAGAAAAAAACCTAACATAATAGTCCCTTAACTGAGACAAGTAAAAAAAAAACTGTTTCTTCACATCTTTGACAAAATAAATTACCTTAGTGACCATGAATCCTCATTTTGTATGATGTAAATAATATAGTGTACCTAATTTTAACACAAGTTTGTTTAATGCACTTATACAAACTGATAAACAAAAATTATTGAACCTTGAAAGAAATTGGACTAAATTTATCACTATCAGACAACTTCATTATATTTTTCTCCTGTTTTAGCAAGATAAATAAACTTATCTTGACCTTTTGGACTTTGCAAGGCCAACCTCCTATATTAATATTATGATTTATCATAAAAAAAATAATCATCATTTCCAAAAATAAAATAAAGCCAAGTAAAACTAGATATATACCCTTTGATAAAACCTAATGTAAAAAGACAATTTTATAATTATTTTACATATTCCTTTCCACTCTAATATTCAAAAAAAGCAAAAAAGGAAACAGTACTCTCTTCTATTGCAATTACAATCATGAGGGTATTCAGTATGTACCAGGGTATGTCTTTGCTGTCTAAAATCTCACAAAATATGCAAGTTTACGAAACTAAACATATAAACAAGTATTGTTGATTTAATACTCCCCCATTCTTACAATTCTCAGCCTCAGGCAATGTAAATAAGTATACAAACTAGTTTTATAAGGTGAAAGTAAAAGTACTTAAATTTTTTTAAAAGATTTATCAATGCAGGAAACCAGAGTGCTTTAGAAAGTCATCCACAATCACAATAGAAAGGGCATTAATCTTATTGGACAGGTATTCTTATTCTCCAAAATGACCAGTAGTTTGAGTAAAACTCTTACATTAGTATATGTCACATGTTACAGGTATCTTATACACGATTCACATTGAGGAATAACAAATCTATTACAATATTTTACTTCAAAAGGCAAATTTGGGTGAAAAACCTGTCAGACAAGTCTTAAGCACTGGTAAACTCAGGAAACTTCTGAACAATTATTGGTTCTAAACTTTTGAAGTTGGGATATAACAATTACAATATATTATCCTTTACATAGATAGTATAGATAAGACACAGTGATTAAATCTATCACTGCTTTCTAATTTTGTACTTATTTTTTGCTTTATTATTTTAAAGACGTATATATTGGTTACCTGTCCCCATATTAGAGATCCTATTCCTAAAAACAAACACCAAAACCACTGTTCTAATGTCAATGATTTGGTGCTAAAAGCAAAGCTTCCAAACTGAACTATAACTATCTGAAATTATAATATAGGGTTGTGATAATATAGTCATAATGACATCAATATACTGTGAAACAGACAATAAAATATATATTTTGTGATAAAATTATACAATTACTTAATGAAAACTAATGTTTTGACTATTAATGAAGATTGTAGAGCTGTTGTGTATTTATGTTCAATTGTATCTGTATATTGTTTATATGGAGTATAAAAAGATGTTCAATTGTATCTGTATATTGTTTATATGGAGTATAAAAAGATGTTCAATTGTATCTGTATATTGTTTATATGGAGTATAAAAAGATGTTCAATTGTATCTGTATATTGTTTATATGGAGTATAAAAAGATGTTCAATTGTATCTGTATATTGTTTATATGGAGTATAAAAAGATGTTCTGAGTTGTAATACTTGTATCTGATCCTATTGTCATGTTTTTGGACAATAAAATATGTTTAAAGTAACTTTTTTTTTACTCATGTCTTAAGAGGTAATGTTAAATGATTTTACATGCACTCTCATATGGTGTCTTTCTAACTTGATTATCATTGTATTGTATTTTGTAAGACTTAGTAAATAGTCACAAATATATTGATTTAAATATGCACAATACAGAATTTAGATACAGGACTTCCATTGTTCCAGAGTGAGTAAGTGATTGTTGTGGCTCTGTATTTTCACTGGTGCATGTTCCAATTGTAGCCAGGTAAAATTACCATGTACTGACTCCTATTAAAACTCTGCTGATTGACTTTTTGCTATATATGTCCTATCGATGATACACCAAAGAATAAGTAATCTTGTCTTATTTTTCACCTGTGGTGAGAAAATGGAAAAGATACACACAGCAGTTCATTTTCATGTTTGCTAGAATCTAATTTTCATATTGTCATATCCAACCCTTTCGACTTTGAGTGTACCTGATGAAGGTTATTCCAGAAATGCATCATCTACACTAAATTCAATATTTAAGTTTTTATTTTCATATTGTCCCATCCAATATACCCACAAGTCATGACCAGACTGACATGCTTTGTACAACCATACTATATACAAAAGAAAACAAAGTTCTTACCTGAGCTACAAAGGTGCCAATCCAGATACCTATAAACACTGGATTCCTTCTTAATCCTTCTAAAATATTACGCTGCCCATGGATTTTTCTAGCATTAACCTCGTTACACAGAGTCATCATAACAAATGTATTAAAAATAATAGTAAAGTGTTGAGTAGGTGGAGAATGAATATCACCTAATCTTCCATCATCAATGTCAAAAAATGTAGATCCTGAAAAAAACAACAACAAAAAAACAATCAATGAAAACAGTGAGTCTGTATTACAGTAGTACTCCCCTCATGAGTCATTCAGCTAGGCATCAGTCTCATGGTCTGTATTACAGTAGTACCCCCCTCATGAGTCATTCAGCTAGGCATCAGTCTCATGACACAGTGAGTCTGTATTACAGTAGTACCCCCCTCATGAGTCATTCAGCTAGGCATCAGTCTCATGACACAGTGAGTCTGTATTACAGTAGTACTCCCCTCATGAGTCATTCAGCTAGGCATCAGTCTCATGGTCTGTATTACAGTAGTACCCCCCTCATGAGTCATTCAGCTAGGCATCAGTCTCATGACACAGTGAGTCTGTATTACAGTAGTACCCCCCTCATGAGTCATTCAGCTAGGCATCAGTCTCATGGTCTGTATTACAGTAGTACTCCCCTCATGAGTCATTCAGCTAGGCATCAGTCTCATGACACAGTGAGTCTGTATTACAGTAGTACCCCCCTCATGAGTCATTCAGCTAGGCATCAGTCTCATGGTCTGTATTACAGTAGTACCCCCCTCATGAGTCATTCAGCTAGGCATCAGTCTCATGGTCTGTATTACAGTAGTACTCCCCTCATGAGTCATTCAGCTAGGCATCAGTCTCATGGTCTGTATTACAGTAGTACCCCCCTCATGAGTCATTCAGCTAGGCATCAGTCTCATGGTCTGTATTACAGTAGTACTCCCCTCATGAGTCATTCAGCTAGGCATCAGTCTCATGACACAGTGAGTCTGTATTACAGTAGTACTCCCCTCATGAGTCATTCAGCTAGGCATCAGTCTCATGGTCTGTATTACAGTAGTACCCCCCTCATGAGTCATTCAGCTAGGCATCAGTCTCATGACACAGTGAGTCTGTATTACAGTAGTACCCCCCTCATGAGTCATTCAGCTAGGCATCAGTCTCATGGTCTGTATTACAGTAGTACCCCCCTCATGAGTCATTCAGCTAGGCATCAGTCTCATGGTCTGTATTACAGTAGTACTCCCCTCATGAGTCATTCAGCTAGGCATCAGTCTCATGACACAGTGAGTCTGTATTACAGTAGTACCCCCCTCATGAGTCATTCAGCTAGGCATCAGTCTCATGGTCTGTATTACAGTAGTACTCCCCTCATGAGTCATTCAGCTAGGCATCAGTCTCATGACACAGTGAGTCTGTATTACAGTAGTACCCCCCTCATGAGTCATTCAGCTAGGCATCAGTCTCATGGTCTGTATTACAGTAGTACCCCCCTCATGAGTCATTCAGCTAGGCATCAGTCTCATGGTCTGTATTACAGTAGTACCCCCCTCATGAGTCATTCAGCTAGGCATCAGTCTCATGGTCTGTATTACAGTAGTACCCCCCTCATGAGTCATTCAGCTAGGCATCAGTCTCATGGTCTGTATTACAGTAGTACCCCCCTCATGAGTCATTCAGCTAGGCATCAGTCTCATGACACAGTGAGTCTGTATTACAGTAGTACTCCCCTCATGAGTCATTCAGCTAGGCATCAGTCTCATGGTCTGTATTACAGTAGTACCCCCCTCATGAGTCATTCAGCTAGGCATCAGTCTCATGGTCTGTATTACAGTAGTACCCCCCTCATGAGTCATTCAGCTAGGCATCAGTCTCATGACACAGTGAGTCTGTATTACAGTAGTACTCCCCTCATGAGTCATTCAGCTAGGCATCAGTCTCATGGTCTGTATTACAGTAGTACCCCCCTCATGAGTCATTCAGCTAGGCATCAGTCTCATGGTCTGTATTACAGTAGTACCCCCCTCATGAGTCATTCAGCTAGGCATCAGTCTCATGACACAGTGAGTCTGTATTACAGTAGTACTCCCCTCATGAGTCATTCAGCTAGGCATCAGTCTCATGACACAGTGAGTCTGTATTACAGTAGTACCCCCCTCATGAGTCATTCAGCTAGGCATCAGTCTCATGGTCTGTATTACAGTAGTACCCCCCTCATGAGTCATTCAGCTAGGCATCAGTCTCATGACACAGTGAGTCTGTATTACAGTAGTACCCCCCTCATGAGTCATTCAGCTAGGCATCAGTCTCATGGTCTGTATTACAGTAGTACCCCCCTCATGAGTCATTCAGCTAGGCATCAGTCTCATGACACAGTGAGTCTGTATTACAGTAGTACTCCCCTCATGAGTCATTCAGCTAGGCATCAGTCTCATGGTCTGTATTACAGTAGTACCCCCCTCATGAGTCATTCAGCTAGGCATCAGTCTCATGACACAGTGAGTCTGTATTACAGTAGTACCCCCCTCATGAGTCATTCAGCTAGGCATCAGTCTCATGGTCTGTATTACAGTAGTACCCCCCTCATGAGTCATTCAGCTAGGCATCAGTCTCATGACACAGTGAGTCTGTATTACAGTAGTACTCCCCTCATGAGTCATTCAGCTAGGCATCAGTCTCATGGTCTGTATTACAGTAGTACCCCCCTCATGAGTCATTCAGCTAGGCATCAGTCTCATGGTCTGTATTACAGTAGTACCCCCCTCATGAGTCATTCAGCTAGGCATCAGTCTCATGGTCTGTATTACAGTAGTACCCCCCTCATGAGTCATTCAGCTAGGCATCAGTCTCATGGTCTGTATTACAGTAGTACTCCCCTCATGAGTCATTCAGCTAGGCATCAGTCTCATGACACAGTGAGTCTGTATTACAGTAGTACCCCCCTCATGAGTCATTCAGCTAGGCATCAGTCTCATGGTCTGTATTACAGTAGTACCCCCCTCATGAGTCATTCAGCTAGGCATCAGTCTCATGGTCTGTATTACAGTAGTACCCCCCTCATGAGTCATTCAGCTAGGCATCAGTCTCATGGTCTGTATTACAGTAGTACCCCCCTCATGAGTCATTCAGCTAGGCATCAGTCTCATGACACAGTGAGTCTGTATTACAGTAGTACTCCCCTCATGAGTCATTCAGCTAGGCATCAGTCTCATGGTCTGTATTACAGTAGTACCCCCCTCATGAGTCATTCAGCTAGGCATCAGTCTCATGACACAGTGAGTCTGTATTACAGTAGTACTCCCCTCATGAGTCATTCAGCTAGGCATCAGTCTCATGGTCTGTATTACAGTAGTACCCCCCTCATGAGTCATTCAGCTAGGCATCAGTCTCATGGTCTGTATTACAGTAGTACTCCCCTCATGAGTCATTCAGCTAGGCATCAGTCTCATGGTCTGTATTACAGTAGTACCCCCCTCATGAGTCATTCAGCTAGGCATCAGTCTCATGGTCTGTATTACAGTAGTACTCCCCTCATGAGTCATTCAGCTAGGCATCAGTCTCATGGTCTGTATTACAGTAGTACTCCCCTCATGAGTCATTCAGCTAGGCATCAGTCTCATGACACAGTGAGTCTGTATTACAGTAGTACCCCCCTCATGAGTCATTCAGCTAGGCATCAGTCTCATGGTCTGTATTACAGTAGTACCCCCCTCATGAGTCATTCAGCTAGGCATCAGTCTCATGACACAGTGAGTCTGTATTACAGTAGTACTCCCCTCATGAGTCATTCAGCTAGGCATCAGTCTCATGGTCTGTATTACAGTAGTACCCCCCTCATGAGTCATTCAGCTAGGCATCAGTCTCATGACACAGTGAGTCTGTATTACAGTAGTACTCCCCTCATGAGTCATTCAGCTAGGCATCAGTCTCATGGTCTGTATTACAGTAGTACCCCCCTCATGAGTCATTCAGCTAGGCATCAGTCTCATGGTCTGTATTACAGTAGTACTCCCCTCATGAGTCATTCAGCTAGGCATCAGTCTCATGGTCTGTATTACAGTAGTACCCCCCTCATGAGTCATTCAGCTAGGCATCAGTCTCATGACACAGTGAGTCTGTATTACAGTAGTACTCCCCTCATGAGTCATTCAGCTAGGCATCAGTCTCATGGTCTGTATTACAGTAGTACCCCCCTCATGAGTCATTCAGCTAGGCATCAGTCTCATGGTCTGTATTACAGTAGTACTCCCCTCATGAGTCATTCAGCTAGGCATCAGTCTCATGACACAGTGAGTCTGTATTACAGTAGTACCCCCCTCATGAGTCATTCAGCTAGGCATCAGTCTCATGGTCTGTATTACAGTAGTACCCCCCTCATGAGTCATTCAGCTAGGCATCAGTCTCATGACACAGTGAGTCTGTATTACAGTAGTACCCCCCTCATGAGTCATTCAGCTAGGCATCAGTCTCATGGTCTGTATTACAGTAGTACTCCCCTCATGAGTCATTCAGCTAGGCATCAGTCTCATGGTCTATATTACAGTAGTACCCCCCTCATGAGTCATTCAGCTAGGCATCAGTCTCATGGTCTGTATTACAGTAGTACCCCCCTCATGAGTCATTCAGCTAGGCATCAGTCTCATGACACAGTGAGTCTGTATTACAGTAGTACTCCCCTCATGAGTCATTCAGCTAGGCATCAGTCTCATGGTCTGTATTACAGTAGTACCCCCCTCATGAGTCATTCAGCTAGGCATCAGTCTCATGGTCTGTATTACAGTAGTACTCCCCTCATGAGTCATTCAGCTAGGCATCAGTCTCATGGTCTGTATTACAGTAGTACTCCCCTCATGAGTCATTCAGCTAGGCATCAGTCTCATGACACAGTGAGTCTGTATTACAGTAGTACCCCCCTCATGAGTCATTCAGCTAGGCATCAGTCTCATGGTCTGTATTACAGTAGTACCCCCCTCATGAGTCATTCAGCTAGGCATCAGTCTCATGACACAGTGAGTCTGTATTACAGTAGTACTCCCCTCATGAGTCATTCAGCTAGGCATCAGTCTCATGGTCTGTATTACAGTAGTACCCCCCTCATGAGTCATTCAGCTAGGCATCAGTCTCATGGTCTGTATTACAGTAGTACTCCCCTCATGAGTCATTCAGCTAGGCATCAGTCTCATGGTCTGTATTACAGTAGTACCCCCCTCATGAGTCATTCAGCTAGGCATCAGTCTCATGACACAGTGAGTCTGTATTACAGTAGTACCCCCCTCATGAGTCATTCAGCTAGGCATCAGTCTCATGGTCTGTATTACAGTAGTACCCCCCTCATGAGTCATTCAGCTAGGCATCAGTCTCATGACACAGTGAGTCTGTATTACAGTAGTACTCCCCTCATGAGTCATTCAGCTAGGCATCAGTCTCATGGTCTGTATTACAGTAGTACCCCCCTCATGAGTCATTCAGCTAGGCATCAGTCTCATGGTCTGTATTACAGTAGTACTCCCCTCATGAGTCATTCAGCTAGGCATCAGTCTCATGACACAGTGAGTCTGTATTACAGTAGTACCCCCCTCATGAGTCATTCAGCTAGGCATCAGTCTCATGGTCTGTATTACAGTAGTACCCCCCTCATGAGTCATTCAGCTAGGCATCAGTCTCATGGTCTGTATTACAGTAGTACTCCCCTCATGAGTCATTCAGCTAGGCATCAGTCTCATGACACAGTGAGTCTGTATTACAGTAGTACTCCCCTCATGAGTCATTCAGCTAGGCATCAGTCTCATGGTCTGTATTACAGTAGTACCCCCCTCATGAGTCATTCAGCTAGGCATCAGTCTCATGACACAGTGAGTCTGTATTACAGTAGTACTCCCCTCATGAGTCATTCAGCTAGGCATCAGTCTCATGGTCTGTATTACAGTAGTACTCCCCTCATGAGTCATTCAGCTAGGCATCAGTCTCATGACACAGTGAGTCTGTATTACAGTAGTACCCCCCTCATGAGTCATTCAGCTAGGCATCAGTCTCATGGTCTGTATTACAGTAGTACTCCCCTCATGAGTCATTCAGCTAGGCATCAGTCTCATGACACAGTGAGTCTGTATTACAGTAGTACCCCCCTCATGAGTCATTCAGCTAGGCATCAGTCTCATGGTCTGTATTACAGTAGTACCCCCCTCATGAGTCATTCAGCTAGGCATCAGTCTCATGGTCTGTATTACAGTAGTACCCCCCTCATGAGTCATTCAGCTAGGCATCAGTCTCATGACACAGTGAGTCTGTATTACAGTAGTACTCCCCTCATGAGTCATTCAGCTAGGCATCAGTCTCATGACACAGTGAGTCTGTATTACAGTAGTACCCCCCTCATGAGTCATTCAGCTAGGCATCAGTCTCATGGTCTGTATTACAGTAGTACTCCCCTCATGAGTCATTCAGCTAGGCATCAGTCTCATAGTCTGTATTACAGTAGTACCCCCCTCATGAGTCATTCAGCTAGGCATCAGTCTCATGGTCTGTATTACAGTAGTACCCCCCTCATGAGTCATTCAGCTAGGCATCAGTCTCATGGTCTGTATTACAGTAGTACTCCCCTCATGAGTCATTCAGCTAGGCATTTGCCCACATTTTTCTCAAATTGTTCTGAAGAACTTTATAAAATAAAAATTAGTTTAATTATTAAAGAATGTCCTGAAGAAATTTTGATAAAACTGGTAAATGTCCTGAAGATTTCAAAGTCTAGCTGAAACACTGCTCTTGTGAGGCCACTTCCACCAATGGTTGTCCCTCTTATCTAGCCAGATTTCAAATGTACTGAGATAGTAAAATACTACTATATTATTGTCCCCCTTCAATAAAGGTTGCCCCTCTTATGAGGCCAGTCTTTCATTGCAGAAAGGATGGCCTTACAAGAGAGGGGGGTTACTGTACTTCATACTTCAGTGTATTTTACATAATGGTGCTCATTTTCATTGCTATTCATACGTTGTTTTTTTATACATTAGTCTCCTAGTGTTCATTCATATATATAATTGTTCATCCATTATTTTTCATTTATAAATATTTTGAAGTTTTAATATGCATTGTTATCCAAGGACCAGTTTCTGTCTTATTTGAAATATTGTACTTGGCCAAGACAACAAAAACGGGAATTGCAATACAAAACAAAAAAGAAAAAATACAAACACATAATATTACGGTATACTGTAAAAGCATTTTATTAGCATACATAAATTGAAGGACAATATAAAGTAAAAAATTATTTTCTTTTTTATTTCTAATAATCTTCAAAAAATCAATAACACTTACCTGCGAAAAGTAAAGTAAATATAACAATAAGCTGATAAATGGCATGGCCTGTAATATTTTTCATCATTGTTCTAGAAATAAGAGCCTTAGTTCTGCCATAAGGTTTACGTTCTAGGAGCTCTTCACTGGGAAGTTCTGTTGCCAGAGCTAGAGAAGCCAGAGTGTCCATTATCAAGTTCACCCACAACATCTGTATAGCTCTAAGAGGACTGTCCTGTAATCACAATATTTTACAACTATAGAATTCAAATACTTAGATCTATACATAGTATTTTGATATGTGTAAATACTTAAATCTATACATAGTATTTTGATATGTGTAAATACTTAAATCTATACATAGTATTTTGATATGTGTAAATCAGAGGGGGGATCAACCAGGCCAAACTAAAAAGTCACAAATCAAAAATCGACCAAAAGTTTGCAAAAATAAATCAATCTGAATTATTTTGACCATATATCATGTGATGCTAATCAAGCATGTCAGATTAGAAAGTCATATGATTTAAACAGAAGGAACTGGGATCACCAAGTCAAGTGTGACAAAGTCAATGATGACACTATACAGCAGAAAAAAATGGGCACTTCATTTCAGAAATATACGACCAAAATATTTTCAAAATGAATAGCAGAAAAGAAAATCCCACAATCACGAAGAACGAAAATAGCCCATCAGCCTCCTCATTATTATACAGCAATGTCATGATTGACTTTTACTTTGACATCAAATTCTTCACTGTACAAAAACATGATAGCTGTTTTATGATATTTTTAAAATTAATTTGAAACCCTAAAACTGAGCAGCTTTATTCCTCAATTAATTAATTTTCATTCTAAAAAGATAATGAGCTTTTTCTGCATTAGACAATAAAGTCTGGTACAATATTGATCTCTATGTCTTAACTAGTAAACTCTATATATATATATATGGTTAGGGTTATGGTGTTTAACACCACTTTCAACAATATTTCAGATATATCGTGGCGGTCAGCTTTATTGGTGGAGGAAACCGAAGTACACGGAGAAAACCACCAACCTGCAAGTCACTGACAAACTTTATCACATAATGTTGTATAGAGTACACCTCTCCTGAGTGGGATTCAAAATCAGGTTAGTGGTGATAGGCACTGATTACACAGGTAGTTGTAAATCCAACTACCATACAACCGTGACCACAACGGCCCCTTTATGTGTATAAGTAAACTTACATCTATAATGCAAGCACCAAGGAAAGCAACAAGAACAGCTACAACGTTGACAGTTAATTGAAACTGCAAGAATTTAGCAATACTATCGTACACATTTCTACCCCACATCACTGCCTTTACAATACTGGTGAAATTATCATCTGTTAGAATAATATCTGAAGCTTCCTTGGCAACATCAGTTCCAGAAATACCCTGTAAAATTATAGTTACATTTAAAATACCCTGTAAAATTATAGCTACATTTAAAATATCCTGTATGCTGTAAAAATTTTTTTTTAGCTACATTTCAAATACCTGTAAAATGATAGCTACATTTAAAATACCCCGTAGAATTATAGTTACAATTAAATTACCCTGAATAATTATAGCTGCATTTAAAATACCATGAAAAATTAGTTAAATAAAAAAAAAAAACACACTGTAAAATTAGTTACATTTAACATACCCTGCAAAACTATAGCTACATTTAAAATTCTCTGTAAAATTGTTGTTACCCATTTAATATATTATAAACAGTTAATAATACATAAATTCCAGACAAAAAAATGTCAAGGATTCCTTGAAAGTAAAAAAAAAGAATGCATTAATTATAATGTGTGATTATTTCCTTAATATAGAAAATAATAACATTACCAGTACTCTGGGTAACTAAATAATGAATCAACACTTATCAAAGAAAAGTATGACAAACATTCTAAGCTTCATGATGACAGATCTATCTTTGTAGGCAATCTATCAATGCAACAAATACTTTACAATCTTGATTATGCTAATTTCCCCCAAATTTGATGATGATAGGAGTTAAACATGGTAATGTGTCCTGAAGTTTTCTCAACCACAAAAGGCATCTTTAATTGGATAGAAATTAGTTAAATTGATAGTTTATTTGAAGATTTGAAAGTCAGTAATGAGATGTAAATCATACCATAGCAAATCCAACATCAGCCTTTTTAAGAGCAGGTCCGTCATTGGTTCCATCACCCGTTACAGCGACTACTTCTCTGGCTACAGTCAGTTTACTGTCAATTATACCTTTAACCAAGACATATTTATCTTGAGGGGATGACCGAGCCAACACACGTAAATTAGGCCAAACTTTGTCAAACAGTTCCTGAGAAACCTATAAAAAACACGAAAAACATCATTAAATTGAAAAATACAAGATTATTACCAGTAATATTATTTTAATCAATATTTCCTGTTATATCAGTTTAGTGGAGGAAATCTACCTTCAATCATTTATTCAAACTTAATAACACATGTTTGTATCCAGTACACCTTGCATGAGGTGAAGGTTAAGTTCACAAACTTTAGTGGTGATAGGATCTGATTGCTATGGTAGATATTTATCCAACTACCAATACAGTAAGGACCACAACTGGCCTTAGAATGCATGGTTTATAACTGAAGGTATGCTTCTCCTGATATCACTTTCTTTTAACATTTAGTTTTTCCTGTATAATACATTTTGGTAACTTACTATTTCAAGTACACATAGACAAATATAGAAAATAAATACTCTGAAAAAGGGGAGAATTCTAGGAATCCAGAGTAAAAATCATATTTAAAAACAAATATATTTTTCATGTATAGTATCATTTAACATTTTCTATTAAATCTTTTAACTGAAAAAAAAAAAATCTTCAAAAAGTCAAAAATATAATAATTCTCAGTTATACAATATATACAGGAAAGTATTTTTACTGGTTCAGATGGTTAGAGTTGTTCAATAGTTACAGAAGGCTAGCAGAGGTAATTATAACTTTCTTTTTAACTCTGAGATATTACTATATAAATTCTATAGTTTGAATTACAAAAACTGTAAGAACAGTTGAGCAATTACACAACTTGGATGTTAAAGGCAAGTAATGTTCCTATTTGTCTGACCAATTTGATAAAGTTAGTTGAGTCGGGTTCATGAATGTATACAAAGTTAGTTGAGTCAGGTTCATGAAAGTATACAAAGTTAGTTGAGTCGGGTTCATGAATGTATTCAAAGTTAGTTGAGTCGGGTTCATGAATGTATACAAAATTAGTTCGAGTCGGGTTCATGAATGTATACAAAGTTAGTTGAGTCAGGTTCAAGAATGCATACAAAGTGAGTTGAGCCAGGTTCATGAATATATACAAAATTAGTTGAGTCGGGTTCATGAATGTATACAAAATTAGTTGAGTTGGGTTCATGAATGTATACAAAGTTAGTTGAGTCGGGTTCATGAGTGTATACAAAATTAGTTGAGTCGGGTTCATGAATGTATACAAAGTTAGTTGAGTCGGGTTCATGAATGTATACAAAGTTAGTTGAGTCGGGTTCAAGAATGCATACAAAGTGAGTTAAGCCAGGTTCATGAATATATACAAAACAAGATATGATTATAATCTAACGATTATGAAGTCTCCCAAACCGGCCACTGACACTATCTACCCACATATCAAATTTTGATGATATCGGACAATGTTGAATTTTTACCCCCCCATTTTTATGCCGTGTTTTGGCAGCCATTTTGAAAATGGCAGACATCTTGAAAATTTTGAAAACGCAGAATTGCTCCTCTAATGGTGACCTATCACTATGTCAAAATTTTTGTCTCTATCATTATCCAGTTAGAAGTTATCAACATTAATGTACGAAATTTCAAGTTTCCCATAGGATTCTATAGTAACCCCCACCCCCTTTGAACCCCCAAAAATATGGCTTTGACCCCCTTTACCACAAATCTGAAAACTTTAGGATCAACTAGAAACATATATCTATAACTCCACCAAGTTTCATGAAATTCTGTCTGGTAGTTCCTGAGATCTGCCGTGGACAAGTTCATGGTGCACGGAAAGAAAGGAGAATAACAAGAACAAGAACAAGAATAATAATAATAATAAGAAGAAACGGAGCAAAAACAATAAGTCTCCAAACGTTGTTTGGGAGACTTAATTAGTTGAGTCGGGTTCATGAATGTATACAAAGTTAGTTGAGTCGGGTTCATGAGTGTATACAAAGTTAGTTGAGTCGGGTTCATGAATGTATACAAAGTTAGTTGAGTCGGGTTCATGAATGTATACAAAGTTAGTTGAGACAATGTTTAAAAAAAAGAAGAAAGAAAGGATATATGCAGGTACACAAATGGTTTCAATGTTTAAAGATTTTACCTCTCCATCTTCATCTCTAATTCTATTATTGAATTCTTTTCCATCTATAACCAAGAAGTTTTCTGTAGGCTCCAATATACCACATTTAGAAGCAATAGATCTAGCAGTGTTAACATTGTCACCAGTTACCATTCTCACACAAATACCAGCCTGCTTACATTTCTTAATAGCATTAGGTACCTATAATACATAAATAAATACAGGTATTAAATTTAAAAATAAATCATTTAATTGATCAAATGAGTGAGTTATTGTTGTTTGCATAATGAGCAATTTTTCAGCTATATCATGGCGAGAACAAGTTATATTTGATGAGATGATGATGATATCTGCTTTGGAATAGATCAACACGCTTAATTGGATAACTCACTAACAGTTCACAGGTAGACATGTCGCTCCAATTTCACTCATTATACCCATTCTAAGCCAATCAGTCTTTGCTATTCCTCCTTGATGCTGTGTGCTCAACGAAAAAACAACAAATACCAATTTCATAGTCTTTAGTTTGATCCAACAGGCTGGGTCCAACACACCCATGAGCTACTGATGCAGTATTGTAATTCTTCAAACAGACCTGTTACAATATAGATATAGTAGATCATATGATTGACACATGGGTTTACACAAAGCTACAAGACAGTAGATGAAATGCTGACTTAAAGCAAACACAATGAAACCTATTCTTTCTGACAGGGTTCATACACCTTTTTTGTGAGAAAATTCCATGACTTTTCCATGACTTTTCCAGGATTTTTTTAGTTTTTCCAGGACCAACTTTAAGCAAACTGTCAACGAGTATCAGTGAAATTTTGAGTAATCACATTATTTATCATGTTCTAACCTTTGTATACGAGTATATAAGAAAGTATCCATCATAAACAGCACACTTGGTAGCCATTTATGCCAACGTGACCTGAACTACCATCAAAATGGAAGTGGCCCGTTGGACAATGAGACAATTACAACCCTTTCAGTTTTCTATTTAAATTTTTTAACTTAATTCTAGTATACAATGTAGCTTGGATGTCCAGCTGGTTTTTTTTTTAAATTGTTGAATTAGAGATTCATCTTAATAAAAGAACATATACAATAAGTATATCTTCTTTTTTATCTTTCTTTTGATTGATTCCATCAAATATTGAAGGATTCCAAAGACTGCCAAAGAACATGCTTCGGTTCTCCAAGGGCTATTTGTTTGCTATCATATCGTCTGAGAACATACTCTGAAAAACCTGTACAATGTCTGTATAACTTATGAAAGAAAAGTGGCTTTTTACCATGTTTAATGTCAAAATTATATCTCCACTTTTATGAAATCTGTTGTTGCCACAGACTCCTCCAATAATTTTTTTGTAGGCTGGACACTGGCTGGTTCCACTTGATTATTAACCCACGCTGACAGTCTCAAACTGCTTTTTTTTATATGTTCAGAGTGTTTTGTTGACTAAATGTGACTTTTATGTCCACTCTTCCTCCTATATTACTGATGTTAATATCCTTTATACACACATTACATGATGCAGCTTTAAATTTGTTCTGTATTTGAGACAGACACTAATATTCTGGCTTTTCACGCCATTTATGATTTAATGTTAAAAGAAGAGTTTCCAGCCATTTTGTGGCAAAAACTACAACATTCTGTATTTGTATGTGGAAGCTGTCATTTATAAAATATGGAAATACACACCTCACAAGCGAGCTATATTATAAAATTGGTAGATGATTTATTTTTTTTTTAGAAAAATCATAATGTTTAGTGTTCCTCTGGGCTCTTCTTCAAGGGCAGTTTCACCCATATTCGAAAAATAAAATTGTTTTTGACCAAATGAGCCTTTTGCTTTGCTATCACTACTTCCCACATCCGGTCATCTTTTTATATTCAGGGTTATCTAACCACTTGATCTGAAAATGGCAGTTGTCTGACATTTTAAAAGCCAAAAGTACATTTTCCAATATCTGGTTTCCTACTGCAACACCGTTTAATGCAGGAAACTGTAGTACATTAGGACACCAGTCTATACATCCGGTTGCATATTTTTACAAATAATTTTAAAGAAACGAACTTAAAATCCTTATTTTACATTTACTGCAACTGGTGCCTTGTTTCAAGTACGTCTAAAGGAAACAGTTACGACAGAAATCGGGAGAATCTCTTAATTTTAGATGTTTGAATACATTTAATAAAGATTACAGCTCAAATAATAATTTTCCATGACTATTCAAGGACTTTTCGATAAAATACAGTTTTCCATGACTTTTAAAGGCCTTTATTTTACAAAATAAAAATCCATGACTTTTCCAGGATTCCATGACCCGTACGAACCCTGTTCTGATGTCCCCCCTCCTTTATAAAACCACTACTGTCCTCATCGGCTTTTTATTTTTTAACTAACCTCAGGCCTGACGGGATCTTCAATGCCAACAACTAAGATACAGGTAAGGTCCTTGATAATATCTTCTTCTTCATCCCAATTAGGTTCTTTTGTGAATGCCACATCGCTATCTTCAATTTTTTCACCTGTGAACGAAGAGAGAAGTCTTAAAAAAAAATCCCATATTTCTATAACTTGACCATTTCAGTTAAAATATCTTAGTCTACACGATAAAGTTTTTGACTTTCAAGCTCAATGAGGCATTGAAATAATTTCTACTAATACTATAAGACCTAAGTAATTTTTATTTAAGACCAAAGTAATTTTTATTTAAGACCACTTGAAGTAATTTTTATTTAAGACTTAAGTAATTTTCAATGTATTTCACAGGCTAGAAGACATTTTACCTGCCTGTTGTAAACAGTGAAAACTGATATACTAGAACTGTGAGTGACCTCACTGAGTGATACCCCCCACTTGCAATACTATGATGTTCAAACTTTGGAATACAGGTATATTAGCAAGTTACTTATGAAAAATGAACGGATATGGAGTTATGTCAAGGAGACAACATCCCATCTCCAAAATAAACTAACCAAGTCGCCACAAGGTCTTCAACAAAGTGGGATTGTTTAAAACCAATACGGTTTCATCAGTATACATGAGGATTACAACATTTCCTAACTTTTTTACAAGAGGATATAGGTCACATCAAATGTTATTGATTCAAAATTAGCTTACATCACCTTCCAAATTTTTGACAGGAACCATATTCCTTCATGCACATCTGCAGGCAGTGTATTACAACTGTGTAAAGTTTCATTTAAATCCAAGGAGGAGTTGCACTTACAAGCCCATCTCTCCATACAGAACGTATTTCAGAGTACAAGTTAAATTATCTCCCCTTCTAAATTTTGGACAGCAACCACATTCCTTCATGTACATCTGCAGGTAGTATATTACAACTGTGTAAAGTTTCATAAAAATCCAATAAGCTGTTTAGGAGGAGTTGCGCTTACAAGGTACATGCCCTACTTCTTTTCGCGAAAGTACAAGTTGAATTATCTCCCCTTCCAAATTTTGGACAGCGACCATATTTCTTCATGCACATCTGCAGGTAGTGTACAACTGTGTAAAGTTTCACAAAACTCCAATAAGCCGCTTAGAAGGAGTTGTGCTTACAAGGTACACAACCCCTCTTTTTGTGAAAGTATATGTTGAATTATCTCCCCTTCTAAATTTTAGACAGCAACTGTATTCCTTCATGCACATCTGCAGGTTGTGTACTACAACTGTGTAAAGTTTCATAAAAATTCAAAAAGCAGTTTAGTAGGAGTTGCACTTACAAGGTACATGCCCCCCACCCCCCCCCCCCCCTTATTCGTGAAAGTATAAGTTGAATTATCTCCCCTTTTAAATTTTGGACAGCAACCATATTCCTTCATGCACATCTGCAGGTAGTGTACTACAACTGTGTAAAGTTTCAGAAAAATCCAATAAGCCGCTTAGGAGGAGTTGCGCTTACAAGGTACATGGACGGACGGACGGATGGACATTGTTTGCGGGGGGTATAATAAGAATACTCATGATGTTCTTGTATAGTTGACTTTTTCATTGTTGTTAACTCCCTTTCTATCAAAATCATGTCTTTGAAAAGGCAGACTGCATGTAGACCATCGCTAGCCATAATATTCTAGTAATGGACTTACTTTGGACAAAATGTTTATTGGAATAGATTGTACGTAGACCGTTGATAACCATAACAATCTAGTAAGGACTTACCTTGGACAAAATCTTTGTAAGCAACACAGATTGTACGTAGACCATCGCTAGCCATAGTTTCAATCACTGTTTTGACAATATTGTCCTGGTCCTCTTCAGAGAATGGTTTAATTTCACCTTGACAGTCTATGATGTGAGTACATCTACAAATAAATAACAAATGAGAGCATTGATTGGCTGACATTTATTTCTTTGGATTCCATTTTAGTTTTATTTTTAGCTTTACTCAGGTTTCCACCATAGTATTTGTGTGGGTATATTTTATGCAAGGGTGGCCTTGGAGGATAGTATATATTTATTTTATAACGAATGGAATGAGTGAGAAAATAATGTTGTTTTATGTTCAATGAGTAGTATGTCATCTTTATGTTCAATGAGTAGTACGTCAGCTTTATGTTCAATGAGTAGTACGTCAGCTTTATGTTCAATGAGTAGTACGTCAGCTTTATGTTCAATGAGTAGTATGTCAGCTTTATGTTCAATGAGTAGTACGTCAGCTTTATGTTCCATGAGTAGTACGTCAGCTTTATGTTCAATGAGTAGTACGTCAGCTTTATGTTCAATGAGTAGTACGTCAGCTTTATGTTCAATGAGTAGTACGTCAGCTTTATGTTCAATGAGTAGTATGTCAGCTTTATGTTCAATGAGTAGTACGTCAGCTTTATGTTCAATGAGTAGTACGTCAGCTTTATGTTCAATAAGTAGTACGTCAGCTTTATGTTCAATTAGTACGTCAGCTTTATTCATGACAAGATAAAGTTTACAATAAAACAAATAAATCATTATGTAGGTAACAAAAATGGAGGTGGGATGGTCACAGGGACACATATTATAACTACCACAAGAACAAAGGAAAATAATGAATATGCTTATAAAGCACTAAATGTTCACTGGGATATAATAATTTACAATACAGATATTTAGGTGTCAGACACTCCGCTTTAGAATTATGGTGTTTAATGCCACTTTCAAAAATATTTCAGCTATATTGTGGTGGGACACTCCGTAATTTTAATATCCTGCCAAATCTTTGTCTCCAAACAATGATTTGGCAGGATATAAAAATTCATCTTAGCCTGCACCATATTTTCTAGAAATCTACATTTCAAGTAATTACTATTAAATAAGAAGACTTACTTTCTTAATACAATTTCTGAAGCTCCTTTTGTAAAGAGTCGGAAGCCATTTTCCTTAGGAATGACAGTACTCATTGACTTTCTAAGAGAATTAAAGGTGAATACTTTAGTTAGCATTTCCTCTGGTACTTCGTCTCTGACTGCTTGGTAATCTTGTTTCATGTCCATTACAAATCCTAGGAGAGCACATTCTGTTTTGTTACCAAGCTGGGTTGGAAGTCCTCCTTTCTCCTCTGCTGCCTAGCAATTCCAAAACAAATAAGATTGATTATGATTTGGCTGAATACTTATCCCAACAATTACAAACTAGAAAACATGCAAAAAATACCACAATTTACATTTAAAATAAAAATCCAGAGAAAAATCTATAACAGCTATAATGAATATTATGGTCAGAGTTAAAGAGTAGTCTGTCTGACCACCTGAGAAGGGTTTTTTTGAAGCAAGACAGGTTGAAATTATTTCTAAAAAGCATAATAGTCTGGCTGAAAAATTGCTATAGCTAAAAAAAACTAGAGGCTCAGCCCACTGAGCCTGTATCGCTCACCTGACAATAGAATGATACTGAAGCAAATTTCAAAGGGAGATAATCATTACCTTAAAAAACAACAGCCATCTTGAATGGAGGGTGGGGCTGTCGGACACAATTTTAAAAGGGACACACCCAGGGACCATCTATGCCAAGTTTGGCTCCATTTGGCCAAGCTGTTTCAGAGGAGAAGATTTTTTTAACATTAGCCAATCAGAAAAAAGAATTATTCTTGGCGGCCATGTTCATAGGCCAAATGGAACGAAATGGAGAAACTTTATAGAGGACCTTACATAGATGCTTACTGCCAAGTTTGGTTCCATTTGGCCAAGTTGTTTCAGAGGAGAAGATTAAAATATGAAAAAGTTAACGGACGGACGACGGACGCTAAGTGATGGCAATACCTCACATGGTCCTTTGGGTCAGGTGAGCTAAAAAATGATTTTTTTAACATTAGCCAATCAGAAACAAGAATTGCCCTTGGCGGCCATATTTGTTGGCGGAATGGGACGAAATGTAGAAACTTTATAGAGGACCTTATATAGATGCTTTCTGCCAAGTTTGGTTCCATTTGGTCAAGTTGTTTCAGAGGAGTAGATTAAAATATGAAAAGTTAACGGACGGACGACGGACGCCAAGTGATGGCAATACTTCACATGACCCTTTGGGTCAGGTGAGCTAAAAAGAAGCTAAAATGGTTAATTTTATGTCCAACCCAATTTCTTGGTTCTATTTAAAGTCAGTTTTGTAGATTCTGTATAAAAATGAAGACACCAGGTGGTTAAATTTGTCTAACATGATAAAACATTATCTCCCTTTACTTGTTGATACAGACCTGAATTCTGGAAGTATATCCACTGTTGATTGCTATGCTCCGAACTATTAATTCTTTAAACCTGCCTGGCAATGTATCAAAGTTTGGAATCTGTTTATAATGTATACCTGAAATATTTATAAAATATGTGTTACCATATTTTACCAATGAATCTATGGAGGGTTCTACTTCTCCAAAATAATGACTGCCTTCAACAAACTGAAGATTATGTCGAAAGTTACACATGACAACTGAAAACGGTTAAACTATTTATAGATTTCATAGATTAACATTTGATATAAGAGACAACATCTTGAGTGTTTCAACTGAGCTACTCATAACTATGGGCTGTGGCAGCCAGTTATATCGTACAAGAGAAAAATGATTATTGTCTCTGCTGAGTCTTACAAGGAAGGATAATGGAAGACTAGGAATGTATATGTTATGATTGCCTCCCAGCCTGTAATCACTCATTTGGTAAAAGTACTATATATACATGTATGTCAAATAACAACCAATGAAATACTACTATTCTCAAGATGGCCATGCAGTTTCAATCTATGCGAAATGGAAACCATTTTGTTTACTTGCCATCTATAAATAATTTGTGCAAAGTTACAGTTCAACTGACTTGTCATTTCTGAGAAAGTTCTATATATTTCAGTCAATTGGAAATTATAATGTCCCACTGCATCCATACTTGGATATCAGATTGGCACAAAATCATGATTTTTTTTTTTATGGTACCAGTATGTTGCACATGACCCAGTGGTTTTGCAGTATTGTATTACTACATTTGAACAACAGCAAGGAATAAAAAAAAATTAATTATGAAAACGATGTCAAAAACTCAAACTTATAAATCCATGAATTATTTCTTAATTTTTATATGCTATGAATCGGTTAGTCTAAACTGATAAAACTTTCAATTACAATTGATCACTGACCTAACACTAAGTAAAGTGTACACAAAATTATTTTGCTGAATATACAGGTGCCCTCGAAAGCAGGTTTGATAGTAACTATTTTCCCACTCCAAAGATATGTCAACCTGTCTTAAGTCTCTAATACAGAATTAAGCTTTATTTTGGGTGAATTTGATTAAATCATAGGTCTTACCTCCGAGATAACTCTGTACAACAGTCATTCTATTTGTTGTCAATGTTCCAGTTTTATCTGAACAGATAACTGTAGCATTACCCATTGTTTCACAAGCATCTAAATGCCGTACCAAATTATTGTCATCCATCATTTTCTGAAGAAAATATTCAGAAATATTTTATCTTGATGGTCAACTAGTTTATGTCAGCTAGAGAGGGTAAGTGGTCTATATAACATTTTATATTTTAAATAATAGAGTGTTAAAGTTATATAATGAATACATACTTTGAGTACCTTGTTTTCAATTATAGCTAAGGTCTCAACACATAAATTCCTTTTTATTTTTATACACAAAGTTGATTTGAATTACCATTCCTAATAAATTTATAATAAAATTACTTTTTTGATTATTTCACATATTGTTAAGTATGTACTTAAAGACATCACAAAGACTATGTGATGAAGGACAGCAATTTAATCCCTGTTTCTCAACTTAAGATTTTTACCAGTTTCATACAGATTTCTCTCATGTTCATGTGCACAAAATTAATCAAATTAAATTTACTACAGATTCCCAAATCACTGCGAAACAACTATAATAATACATTAAACTTAGAAATTAGTTTGATGGCTAATAGAATATAATTTTGAACAAACTCAAATCAAAACAACCTATATAGAGTGTGACAGCTTGAAATCAGTACTGGTAAGAAGATCAGAAAGACAACATCAAACTTACTCTAACAGAATAAGCCAATGACAGGGTAACAGCTAACGGAAGACCTTCAGGCACAGCTACGACTAATACAGTCACACCAATAATGAAATGTTTAACAAAATGTTCAATGTAGCCAGGGGTCTTGTCGCTTGTCCATTCATTTTTGTTGATGGCAAACTCTCTGATACAGAATTTGACAATGAGAATTATTACAGTAAGGACAGCAATAGCAGTACCTGTAAATAAACAATAATATAACCAGTTAATACCAAGTAAACTATTCTTCAGCCATATCATGGCAAGACCAAGTTATTTTTTGATGAGACCATGACTGCTTGATACTAGACTAACATGCTTAGTTGGATTTTTATAATGCTAGCGCAGTAAACCAATATCCTGCAGGTAGACATGTCGCTCCACCCAGACACACTATACTGACTGAGTTAACAAGTCTTTACTCTGACTCTTACTCTTCACTGCTGTTTTCCTAGAGTGAGTGAGTGATTTTTCGGTTATATCATGGCAAGAACAAGTTAATTTTCAATGAGATGATGATGAGGTCCGCATTGTTCTAGACCAACAGGCCGAGTTGGATTTTTATAGTGCTAGCTCACTGAAACAACAGTCCGCGGGTAGACATGTCGCTCCACTCGGACACATTATTCTTTGGTTTGACCTGACTGGGACTCAAACCCACGATCTACCGCACGAGCATGCTAACCATTATGCCACCGATGCAGTCTGTTTTCATAGAGAAAAAGCAGCAAATACCAATTGCAGTCTTTAGATTGATCACAGTCTTTAGTTTGATCATAGTCTTTAGCTTGATCACAGTCTTTAGCTTGATCATAGTCTTTAGCTTGATCAGTCTTTAGCTTGATCATAGTTTTTAGCTTGATCACAGTCTTTAGCTTGATCATAGTCTTTAGCTTGATCACAGTCTTTAGCTTGATCATAGTCTTTAGCTTGATCACAGTCTTTAGCTTGATCATAGTCTTTAACTTGATCACAGTCTTTAGCTTGATCATAGTCTTTAGCTTGATCACAGTCTTTAGCTTGATCATAGTCTTTAGCTTGATCACAGTCTTTAGCTTGATCACAGTCTTTAGCTTGATCATAGTCTTTAGCTTGATCATAGTCTTTAGCTTGATCACAGTCTTTAGCTTGATCATAGTCTTTAGCTTGATCACAGTCTTTAGCTTGATCATAGTCTTTAGCTTGATCACAGTCTTTAGTTTGATCATAGTCTTTAGCTTGATCATAGTCTTTAGCTTGATCACAGTCTTTAGCTTGATCATAGTCTTTAGCTTGATCACAGTCTTTAGCTTGATCATAGTCTTTAGCTTGATCACAGTCTTTAGCTTGATCATAGTCTTTAGCTTGATCACAGTCTTTAGCTTGATCATAGTCTTTAGCTTGATCACAGTCTTTAGCTTGATCACAGTCTTTAGCTTGATCATAGTTTTTAGCTTGATCATAGTCTTTAGCTTGATCACAGTCTTTAGCTTGATCATAGTCTTTAGCTTGATCATAGTCTTTAGCTTGATCAGTCTTTAGCTTGATCACAGTCTTTAGCTTGATCACAGTCTTTAGCTTGATCATAGTCTTTAGCTTGATCATAGTCTTTAGCTTGATCACAGTCTTCAGCTTGATCACAGTCTTTAGCTTGAACATAGTCTTTAGCTTGATCACAGTCTTTAGCTTGATCACAGTCTTTAGCTTGATCACAGTCTTTAGCTTGATCATAGTCTTTAGCTTGATCAGTCTTTAGCTTGATCACAGTCTTTAGCTTGATCATAGTCTTTAGCTTGATCATAGTCTTTAGCTTGATCAGTCTTTAGCTTGATCATAGTCTTTAGCTTGATCACAGTCTTTAGCTTGATCATATTCTTTAGCTTGATCATAGTCTTTAGCTTGATCACAGTTTTTAGCTTGATCATAGTCTTTAGCTTGATCACAGTCTTTAGCTTGATCACAGTCTTTAGCTTGATCATAGTCTTTAGCTTGATCACAGTCTTTAGCTTGATCATAGTCTTTAGCTTGATCACAGTCTTTAGCTTGATCAGTCTTTAGCTTGATCATAGTCTTTAGCTTGATCACAGTCTTTAGCTTGATCATAGTATTTAGCTTGATCATAGTCTTTAGCTTGATCATAGTCTTTAGCTTGATCAGTCTTTAGCTTGATCACAGTCCTTAGCTTGATCACAGTCTTTAGCTTGATCAGTCTTTAGCTTGATCATAGTCTTTAGCTTGATCACAGTCTTTAGCTTGATCATAGTCTTTAGCTTGATCACAGTCTTTAGCTTGATCAGTCTTTAGCTTGATCATAGTTTTTAGCTTGATCACAGTCTTTAGCTTGATCACAGTCCTTAGCTTGATCACAGTCTTTAGCTTGATCATAGTTTTTAGCTTGATCAGTCTTTAGCTTGATCATAGTCTTTAGCTTGATCACAGTCTTTAGCTTGATCATAGTCTTTAGCTTGATCACAGTCTTTAGCTTGATCATAGTCTTTAGCTTGATCATAGTCTTTAGCTTGATCATAGTCTTTAGCTTGATCATAGTCTTTAGCTTGATCACAGTCTTTAGCTTGATCATAGTCATTAGCTTGATCACAGTCTTTAGCTTGATCACAGTCTAGCTTGATCATAGTCGTTAGCTTGATCATAGTCCTTAGCTTGATCACAGTCTTTAGCTTGATCACAGTCCTTAGCTTGATCACAGTTTTTAGCTTGATCACAGTCTTTAACTTGATCATAGTCTTTAGCTTGATCAAACATGTTTTCTTTCTACTTCCAACATAAAAATACAGTAGATGCACTTAAAATTGTAACATTATTTTTTGATTGGCAAATAATGCCATAAATTCTAAGGTTTTGAAGCCATAACTTTATTAGGACATCTTATACATGATGTTGTCTTAAACTTAAATATTCTATGTATTTTTGCATTAGATAATTCCAAAGGCAACAATTCAAACACTAGACTGACCATGATATGTGGAAAATGTTCCAATACAAGTATAGTAGTCTCCCTTTCATAAGATCATCCCTTTTGCAATGAAAAGTGGCCTCTCTTGAGGGGGACAATTGAGTAGTATTTAATTACTTCCTTGTAATATGGTCTGATAAGAGGGGTCTCCCTTATAAGATAGGACTACAGTACAATGTAGTACTAAAACTAATAAACCTTACCTCCATAACCAATTTGGATAGCTAATCTAGTGAGTTTTGCCTGTAATACTGACTTCTCTTTACGTGCAGATTCGTGTGGTTTCTTTGGTTCCTCGTCATTAGCATTATTTGCTTTATTATTAACTGCATTGGAATTGTTAGAGTTATGAGAGTTTCCTGTTGGCACTTCAGGATTAATGGATCCAAGATCTATAATTATTAAACATTTTTGTTTTATTATAAAAAATATGACCATCAAAAAAATAATTGCTACACTAGGATCTACTTTTCTGTCTCTTTTGTACATTTTTTTTTAACAAAAACAATGATAACATGTATTTATGATTTTTTAATTATTTTTAGTTGTTTAGTTCATATAAGTGTTTGATTATTTCTGTAGTGTTCTGCATGGTTGAGTAATCTTACTTGTAATTTGTATCATGAGCTGTTTTCGTCAATCAAGCCAATCCATTTCAAGTATTTATAAGCCTTATCTTGTTTCACATACAAATGAACCCTGGTTGGGACGTAATCAAACATATCCCCACGATATAGCTGAAATACTGAAAGTTGGCATTAAACACCAAATCAATCGAAATCAAACAACTAAAATTGATATTTGAGAGTATTATTGTTATCCAAGGTACATTAAACTAAAAACTACTACAAACGGACAATATTTTGTTCTGAATTATCTGAAGTAGGACTCATATATTTAATGTTTTTTAAGAAGATTGTTACATATTTCCTACAGACTGGAAGTCTCTTGAATTGTCATTGCTACATGAAGCACAATTACAATCAAATGACCATTTGTGTACACTTATAGTCAAACTGTACAGTAGTTTATGACAAGAGTTTTTATCATTCATTCCTTTCATTATGTAACTATGTTCCATGGGTGTGGCCATCTTAGATATCTGACTAGTATCAAACACACAAACTAGTTAGAGGATCATCAAAGAAAATGTCTTACAATGAATTTCAATTCCATTAGCCATTAAGTTTCTGGGAATTTAAATTTCAGCATATCAGCTAGCAAATTTGACTAGCAGCAATCCTCTATTTCGAAACGACATCAAAAAACAAATTGTAAAGAGGATTACCCATAGAACGTACATGGAAAGTTTGGTTCCGTTTGGCTTCCATTCCAAGTTTCAGGGGATGAGATTATAAAGTGAAAGTTTGTTCTGTCAAACAATGATAAACAGGGGTGATTACAATAGCTAACAAGACCCATCGAGATTAGGTGGCTTAAAAAATGATTTCTTGAATGAGAGAAGAATAAATGTGATTCTCAAGTCTACTCATCATATCTAATGCAAACTATAAACTGCCATGCATAAAAAAACCAGATCTCAATTCAAAGGCATCATGTAACCATAAAAAATAAACAATACAGGCTTCAATATATCTAAGGACAACACATGTTCAATCATATATCAAAATGAAACAAAATATAAATATAGGCCTGATTACAAGTCCTCAAAGCATGCAGCAAAATCTGCCTAGAAATGTCATCCCTACTGCCAGCAATTGGGTGGTTTTTTCCCCCCCAAGACATCTAGACTCTCAATAGAGATATGCTCACCGGTCTATAAATAGGGGTTTGCTCACCAGTCTCTCAATAGAGGTTTGCTCATAAATATTTAAAGAGTTGCAACATTTAAAGGGGGTCTCACAAATAATTAGATGGAAAATAGAACACAAGTGAAAAATAACAAAAGTAAAAACTGGCTTATAATTCCTAATTTAAAAATTCCAGATGATTCCAGAGAATAATATTTAATTGTTGATCACCACCGATTAAACTTTCTTTATAATCAATAATATCATATCCCAAAAATAATCCCCTCGACTCCAAAAGTCTAAGATTGCAAATAGAAAAAAAATTTAAAATCAAGCTTCAGCCTTAATTCATTTATTCCTAACAATATCTTAAAATTTCACGATTCTCAGTATAAATGCTAAAAATGAAAAGAAAATCCTATTTTTTGACACAGTCAAGAATGATAAATCTAGGATGTCATAAATGGTAATCAACAAAGCTGAATCCAAAATGTTTTTCATCATGCCAAATAATACTGAAAAGTTCAATCGATACTCTAGGTAATAAAAGGAGAGAAAAATACATGATGTTTTTTTTTTTTTTTTTTTTACAAAGAACCACAACTCTTGAAAACTATGAATATCCAACTCCAGCTGTTTTGTCATTTGTGTTAAATTTTTTTACAGGTTACATTCAATAATAATTTACTTTACAAAAATGAGAATAAAGGAATGGGTCAAGCTACAATACTCCAAATCAATACCAACATATATTTATAGCAAGGATCATTGTGTTCAAAATTCAGAAGGATCTGCCACACTAGAACTTAACTTACCACACTGAAACCATCCTGTCTACAGACGGAAGACAATGACATTTAAAAACCAAATAGTTTGCAAGTCATCATTATATCACAATGACTTAAAACGTAATCGGATTCCCTGCAATAATCATGCTTCATGCAAGATAAAGGGCAAATTCTTCAAATACCGTAACCTTATAATATTTCAAGCTATCATTGTGCATCAAACATAGAATCATGGAACAAATCAATTATACCCACATCAGACATCCATCCCGAGGTATAATTACCACATAGGACACAATCAACGAATTACCATTCATGTCAGGAAATAAAAGTGGTTTTTTTAAAATTTATATTGATCTATCTAGACACCTTCCACAGTTAACCAATTGTATTCCATAAGAATTCTGCTAATGTCATGCCCAGGTATAAAAGTAATGCCAAAGTGAAAAAAAGAAACATCAACATGCACAAAATAAAACTGAA
The DNA here is from genome assembly GCA_963680875.1 of Bathymodiolus brooksi. NCBI lineage: Eukaryota > Metazoa > Mollusca > Bivalvia > Mytilida > Modiolidae > Bathymodiolus > Bathymodiolus brooksi. Next base: position 13,305,199 of record OY804575.1, on the reverse strand, counting down.
GAAAAACACACACTCTTCTTATTAAAACCATCCAAATCTTTTAATACAGTCAGAAGAAGGCTAATTAAGTTGTTAAATACAAATGTATATGAGGACATTTAAAGTCTTAGGGTTAAAGCTCTTTGATTTTGCTATCTTTGGTTTCCTGACTGCCGTGATAACAAATTCAATGTGCAAATTTTAAGAATGCAAAATTACTGGTTAAAGTGCAAATATTTTTTATAACTTCGATAACAAATTCAATATGCAAATTTGAAGAATCCAAAATTACTGGTTAAAGCACAAATATCTTTATAACCTTGATAACAAATTCAAAGTGCAAAATTACTGGTTAAAGTGCAAATATTTATTTCATAATCGGGTGAAAAGCAGACAGAACACATGCTGAAGGCATATAAATATAGACACATACCCACTTTAACATCGGCATCTCTAGTAAGCACTAATAAAGAAAAAAACAAAAAAATCCAAATTAAAATCATGAACAAATAAATCTGTAAATTTTACAAATATTATAAATTAAATATAAAAGTAATACTGTAAATGTCTAAAAATGTTTAATAAATTAAAATAAAATTATTAAAATATGATAAATATATGAGCATATTCATAAATGTAATAATTAACAATCATGCTTAAAATAAATAAATAAAATATTCATTCAATTTTCTATTCTTGCAATCTTTATTTTCTTTTCTACAAAACAGTAAAATGTCACATAATATAAAATATATATACAAGATTTTGAGTCTATTTGAATTGTCTCCCTTTAACTAAAAAATAATTAAACTTGTAATAATCGGACAGAGGACTTACAGATGTTACATGAAGTTAGTCACTTTCTGGATCAATTCAATTTATGTATAGATAGATGAATCATGTATGAGTTAGGAAGTTACACAAAACTATTTTTTGTTCTTGTCTTGTCTTCCTATGATTCACAACAGGAACAATAAAAACCTGAAGATTCCTAGCTCTGTGTAGTTAAGACATGCATTGTTATGCTTTCCCAATCGTTAGAATGTTGATCTGGGCTGTCACCAATCACTTACCCATTGACATTCCATTTGTATCTTTAAAAGGTATAATTTAAATCGTTCATTAATTTTTTGTTATCATCATACTTTTGTAACAAGTACTTGGTCTTGACAAGGAATTCTTAGACAATACAATACATATTAGGGTATTGTATATTGATATATAGCAAGAAGCTCTCAATCAGGGTAATAACAAAGAATAAAACTTATTTTCTATGAATTTAACTTTTCCTTTTAACTAGATTTGTGTGTTGTTACGTTTTTTTTTTAAATTCTATATAAGGCCAACCTTTAAAAAATCCTGGTTTTCTGTAACAACCTGCTGAGCTACAGCAAACCAAGCATAATTATGAATGGCCTAAAACTGATTGAATTCATTCAAAGTTTCTACTTTTTCTCATTTTCCTTGATCTGTTGCAATAATTTTGAGTATCACTCATCCTGTGAGAGTCTCTTTTTAGATATATTCTAAAGAAAGCATGCAGCAGAGAACAACCACCAGAGCATAAAAGACATTGAAACTTTCTTCATTTTCAATAGAAATCGTTATCATGTTTTGACAGAAAGATACAGACATATACCTATTTGATTACAACATTCAGGGCTGTTGAACTTTATAAAATATGGAATGAATACTAATATAACTCATATTTATCTGTCTGCTTCCAATTTAAACCTTAAAGGAATAGATACATGAAGCACTGGCCTATCTAAAATCTTGTTAGAGGCAAAATATAAGACACTTCTAAGAATAAAATCCAATATCACAAGATATAACTATAGGGTCTTTCTGTTTAAATATATACATCTAAATAAATAGTCAAAGACAGTCCATGTCTATTTTTAAACAAGATATAGTGATAGTCATAAGAGAAATGTATTCAAAAGCCCTTAAATTTAATCATTGTCCCTTACTTTGTTTTAACCAATTATCTGTATAAATGTTTAGTACCGTAATTTTATTCTCCATACAAGTCAATAAATGAAAAACAGTTAAGATTTTAAAATAAATTTTAATGTTAATTAAACTTGTTTGTTCATGTGAACACAACATATATATATTTAAAAGCTGAATTCATCGTAAGAATCAGTTTCAATACACAATAACGTTATGAAACCTATCGACCTAAGAATATATTTTTGAACCCTCTTATAAATGAATCTATCGTAAAAATAAGGAATAAGGTTTTGAACCATTTTATAAATAAACCTATCATAAGAATGTTTTGATAATTTTTTAATTGAACATCAGAATATGGTTTTGAACCATTTTATAAATGAACCTATTGTAAGAATAATGTTTTGATCAGTTTCAATACAAATAACATTTTGAATATGTATGCATGACACCAATTAAAAGCAAGAACCTCTGACCTTTAAAGATAAAAATCAAACAATACTATACAAGCAAAAAGGAATACTAATTATTCATAAATATATTTTTAGAAAAAGCTAAGTTTTGTACATTAAAAGCAAACAACGAAAAAGTAAAGGTGATCACTGTTCATGCTTCAAGGCAAGGTGGACAAGTTTTATGAATCACTAAATGAAAAATAATACAGTACAACTCATGAGAATTTTCACTTTTCCACCCAATGGTAAACATTTTATCTGTAGGATAGAAACAATTATACTCATTCATGGCACTTTCTGCATACTGGTACATTTTACTTGGGTTTTGTTTTCTTGCATCCATTATAATTTTTGTTGAATTTGTGTGTAAGTTATTATGCATGTTTGAATACAATGTATTCATGTGCAGGAAGAATGTTGTCAATATTCACCAAATGTGAAACAATTTGAAATTATCCCGATAACAATAATCTGACCAACACTTGAAAAGAGTAACTTAATCCACAAAAAAGTCAAAACACAAAAATTAATGTATTTCACTTCTTTAAATATTGCATATATGCCTTAAAGGACTGCAATAAGTAATAAATAAGAGTTTAACCCACTCACCATTATAACCGCCACGATATAACAGAAATATTGTTGAAAGTGGCATTAAACACCATAACTCTTATACTTAATTAAGATATATCCACTAAAGAACTAAATTAGTAAATATCTTCTAAATGATTCTCCAAGCAATAATTGTATCTTAGTGACCACATATAATTGTGTATGAAGCTGTGATACCAAATGTGAATATATCACTATTAATAACTGAAAACTAGAGGCTCACCTGAGCCTGTATACAGTGATTGTATGATTACGAGTGAATGAAGCTGTGATATTGTGTGTAACAGTTGATTTAAGCTGTGATATCATAAGTGCATACATCAGTGCAGATAACTGAAAACTAGAGGCTCACTTTAGCCTGTATCACTACCCCGGTAGCATGGGTTCAAGTTTGTTGGTTCTGATAATAAAAACCCACCAATTTGGTAAAGGATAATCCAGGGAACAGTCCAGCTAAATTTTCAGTCAATTGATGTAGAGTTTCACATAAGAATAATTTGTGAATATTTTTACCATAGGGTCCTGGTCCTATGTTAACTTTGTCCTGCGGTAGTGACCATCTTGCATTTCAGTTCCACATAAAATAAAATTTGTAAGGAACTGTCCAAAGAGTAATAATACCCAGTTTGGATTCAATACTAATCTAATTTCTGATAAAAAAATGTTGGTTTATTTTCATTTTCACATATATGTTAAATTTATTTCCTTCAATGGCAGCCATCTTGGATTTCTGATCAACACAAAAACATATATTTTATAAGAGCCATCCAAGGAACATTGCTTTGTTTTTAAATAGCTTAGTGGTATGTCAAAACATGCTTAAACTGTGAAAAGCAAAAAGATGCATAAGACAACGGATGCTAAGTGATGATGCTTAAAATGGATCCATGGTCCAGGAGAGCTTAAAAAGGAAAGCAGAATAATTATTACTTCCGGGAAGGAAAAAAAACAAAATGGTATCATTAACTTTTCTGTAGGCAGATAAAGCAGCATCTAGTTTCAATTTTGGTATAAAATAAACGGGAACCTTCTGCATAAAATGCCATGAAGAGTGGAAAACAAGGTAAACTAAACTAAATACTGTATTATACAGGGAAACTGCTCACAATAAATCATGCTGTAGAGAATGTGGACTCGTTTGTTATCATAAGACAAGGGTAGCTAAAACATTCATTGAAATTGAACAACTACATGCAAAGGAAAAGCTAATAATATATAAGGATTTAGTTTCAAATGTACAAGGGGAAATTTATCTTAAAATATTTCACAAACTTTCAAAAAACAAATTGCTTGGAAAATAAGAAAACAGACAACCATAAGCTTTTGTGCAGATGTGCTACACTGTGCACGATTCAATATTTAAATAAGACGTGGAAAATCGTTCTTTGAAATTGTTTTACATTACAATATGGGGAAAAAATTGTATAAATATATATCATAATAAATTAAAATTGTGAGAATAAAAGTAATTAACTGTCAATTTAAAATAATTGTTATGCGACAAAATTTACAAATTTAGTTAATACCAGTTGTTATAACCCTGTGAACAAACATTTCTTAATGGACACAGATTTGGTTTGAGGAGAACGAACTTGAAGTGGAAGCCTAACTATCATTTCTAATAATCTTTCTTTCTTTTCTTTTTAAAATATTGTTTTTCATTCACAAGCACAGTATTGAAACATAAACATATAATATTTGGTCAAGAAAACAGGGTTTCCATTATTTTTTTTACCATTTGTAAATAATGAAGCTTCCACCTTCACTATGTCGTTCTTCATTCCAACATTTCTGAATCCAATAAAAACTGTTTTTCACATAAATCTTCTAATTAATATATAATTTAAACATATTTCCCCAACTAAAAGCAATATTGGTCAGGCATGGGATAGGAGGAATGGTGTCACCTTTACTGTTACTTATGGCAAAAACATAACAGAACAAGATCAACATATTAATATCACTCAAGCATAACATACCTACCACACGTCACGTCTGAGTGAACAATTTTTTTTCAAAAAGTAGAAATTTGTAGTATATTCTTTTTTTAATAAGAAATACATTTTTTTTCGGTATTTTAGGAAAATAAATTAGTTGTTTTAATTTGACAATATTTTTTTATGTTGATCTTTGTTTGTGAAACTATCTATGAAACAATAAATGGGAAGGTAACCGACTTACATGGCACGGTCTGTCCTGCGGTGTTAGTCTGTGAACCTGTAAGCCAGAGTCGGGAAGGAAGCATAGTTATAAAAGTCAACATAACAAATGTCCCAAATTATAAAAAAAAAGGTAATTCACCTCAAAATCTACATCACTGATTCATAAACTTTGTTATAAACAAAGAAATCAAATTTATAAAAAACAGATAAATGTCTGTTTCTTAGCCCAAAGTTTGAAGGCCAATGTTTTATTATAAAAACTAGTACTTTTGTTGTAGACATCCAAACACAACGTTTTGATTGGTTGTTTTAGACTTGAGCAAAGACATTTGACTGTAAAACAAAAGCTTAATTTGACAACAAAAAAGTTTAAAAAGTGCAACTTGCACAATTGCGTTTTGTAGAATCAGTAATGTACTTTTGGTTTATGAAGTGCATATATCATCATAATAAGACCATTATCATATAATACTTGTTCTAAAGGTCAAGTGCAGGTGCATATAAATATATTATATAGACACACAACAGAAAACATCATTAACTACAAAAAACAGCAAGCAATTTTCTATTATTTAATGATCATCCATAAATCATCAACAGGGATCCAATTTTTTTCTTTTTTTATGCATTTAAATTTCAAAGAATCAGTTTTCAAATACATATATACCCACGACTTAACATTATCTTCTCTTTAAACAAGTCTATATAAAATTCAAATTTAATGTAAGCTCTGAATAATTGTGATTTAAAATGGAAGTATAATCTACCCCTTTATCTACAAAAAATAAATCTTCTGCATGTGAAATGAAAATTGTTTGCCACTTTTTTACAACAAAAGAAAACTGAGAAGTTAGGCACAGTACGTTACCTCTATATGCCACTATTGTCACCTCTCAAAGAAAAAATAAGCAAGTCAGTTGTGCTCATTAGTTATTTGGATTTTTATCATTTTAACATGTAATAATTTTACTGCAAGAACTTTTTAAATAAATAATTGCAATAAATTTCTTAATTTTTTGTTTGTGAAGAAATTAGTACCATTTTTATTTAATAAAATGTAAGAAAAAAACACTAACATAAGATAATATATGTGATAAAATTACACAGGTGCAAAATAATTAAAGAAATTGAAGCAGTTGTGATAATGAAAATTTGTTTTTGAAAGTAAGATGTACATACTCTAACAATCACTGTGATCACTGTAAATTTTTTTTTCTATTTATATATAAAAGTTCTATTACATTCACATTAACTTATTAAATGTCTTCAAACAAGTCATAACAATGGGAGGGGGGATCTTTCCTCTTTTTTTTTTTTTATATATATTTGTTCTTAGGCAAAAATTGTCAACCCAAATTTTATTTTAAAACTTGTTTATCATGTGAAAACATTGTAAACTTGAGAGTTGAAGTTGTTTACTGGAACCCTCTTTTGTGTAAAAGATGACAAGTGTAGTAGTTGTTATGTCATTTACTCCATTTTTCTGCATATTTTAAAGTAATATGAAATGCCAAAATCATTATTTTCAGTTTTCTAAAAATTTCTGATATATGTAAAGATTAAATATGTAAAGAACGTAAACCATTCACTTTTTGAGAGCTACGATGTATAATTCAGGAGAAAACGTCATTTTATTCTGTCTTCGACAATTCTTGCTACCCGGACAATAATGCAAATCATATGCTATTGACCTCAGATTTGAACTCATTCGGTAGAGATTGTGCGCATGCTCCGTTATAGTCTTGACAGGTAACATCATTTTTGTTTCGATTTACATTCCATTATTTTCCATTCAATCCACGATTAAAAATAATTTTCCCTTAGCGAAACGTTAAACAAGGATCTCTTTACCTGGAAAATAAATATATATCACCATCTATGTTCTAAACCGCCGTAAATGTCTTTTAACAGCATTATGTGTATAATCAAGGACGTATATAGAATCTTATATACGTCCTTGGTATAATTCAGCAAATTTCACGGGGCCCAGTAAGGGGACACTGCATACGCAACTTGTAATTATGTTAAAATATTAGTTTTTTTATATATCAAAAATGAATACTACTTTGTTTCAAATCTATTTAAAATTTATTTGGCCTAAGAGACAAGAATGTGAAAGAAAGCACACATTCTTTATCTCATAATAATATATAGGCAAATAATTAGATTCTGAGGGGGCCTGGCAAGATTAGTCAGGTTAGAATATTTGACAGAAAATTCATTCGACACAGTGCAGGACAAGTTATAACATTGTTTACTCAGTTCAGGCCAGATTTTTTTTCTTATTTTCTATGAAGCAAAGGCTAGAATTTTTTTCCAACTTTGGGTGGCCAGATTATTTATTTTATTTACAAAAACTGGCCCAGTGTCATTCATTATTACCGATTTCAATGTTTTTGTCCAGTTTTTCGAATAAACTGATTAAGTCAGAATGAAATTCATTGCAGTTGATAATCTTTAAGGCAAAAAATAAATGAAATAATTTCTTTGCAAGGCAAGAAATGCAAGAAATTTAACTTCTTTCAAAACCAGAATGATACATGTGCTCACCTGTTTACGTTGGTGATGAAATTTCGGAACGGTGCATCCGAAAGTTAATTAGCCGCCATTGTCTTGACAAAACACGTACGAGATGGAATGATTTTCTGTTCTTAATCACAGATGATCACGATTTTCATCTACAAATATGCACGAATGGTTTAGTTTTTAGGGAATGTAAACATATCAAGAATATTTTTGAAGATGTTTATTTCACCAAAAACTCGTTTCATATTACTTTAAGAGATGAATACAGCTAACAAGTTGTATAACTGTGATTGGCCACATTGTCCATCATCGTTAACTTCTATAAATTTTTCTTAAATCAAACATTAGTGCTAAATGTCACATGAGACTGTACCAACTTGCAACTTGGTAAATATAGCAGAATAGATTTACAAGGGAGATAAATCATCCTATAATTTTTCAAGGGAGATAAATCATCCTATAATTTTTCAAGGGAGATAAATAATCCTATAATTTTTCAAGGGAGATAAATCATCCTATAATTTTTCAAAGGAGATAAATCATCATATAATTTTTCAAGGGAGATAAATCATCCTATAATTTTCCATTGAAATAAATCGTTCTATAACAGAAATTTTAGCTCTGGAAATTCAAAATAATAAGTTTCCACACGACCTGCTGATATACATTACACAAATTAATTAATGTCATCATAAATCTATATCCTATCTGTAAATGACATAATTTGTAAAATATGCACATTTGTTGTTTTGTTTTTTTAAATTTGTGCAGTTTTTCCTAGGGGTAAAGGTAGGGTCTGGGGATTTGTTTTGTAAAGCAGGATAGTTTTTTCCCCCCCATTTTACGTCAATTGTGATTGTCACACGTTTGAATATGTGTACTTTAATTTTGTATTTTTTGAAAATACCACAATTTCTTATTCATGACTAGACCACAACCATAATAAAACCCTATACTATGAGATACAAATTTATTCATAAAAAGATTATATGTAAAGTTAGTCATATATATATATATATGTCCATCCAAACGTTCAGTACTGTACACCAATTATATGATCACAATGATTGTTAGTAAGTATATATCAAATGAGCACAATGACCAAACAGTTAAACAACAGTGTATATATCATCTTAGTAAAAAATATATATAATTTTATTTTATATCCCTGTAGCCAAGAGTATAATGTAAACAGTTTTACTATATACATTTTGACTTATATTTTCCATAAACACAAACAAGTTGTTTTTATATTAGATTTCCCTATTTTGTTTTTTATGCAATTCTTTAAGTTTGAATCTATTCGAAATTTAGACTTAATCAAGAAAAGTTTAAGACATAGTTTTGTTACTGGAAATTGGTACCGCTATATGACAATTTTATATGGTTAAAGTCAAAGGTTTTATCATTCCAAAATATTTATATCTGAACTAGTAACATAATTTACATAGAGTACTGAAGTGACTGAGTTAGAAGCCTATCAACTTCATCTACAATCGTGTGAAGAATCTTCTCCATTTAACATTTAAAGAATGGTCAAGATTTATTCAAACTTACTAATCTTCCATCGTCAATGTTTACAGAATACAAATCAATTACAGCCGATTCAAGAAAAAACATTTAGTTTGACCTGCTAATTTAAAGAAATTGTATTACACACAGAATTCTATATTGATTTCTTACTTAAATCTGTTCCTATCCCTTAAAACTTTTTTTAGACTATATTTAGAACTTCATTCTGTTCAGTGCAATAATTGTTTTACAGCTTTTTTTAATTTTAAATAGAAGTTTTTCGTCTCTTTTTAATTTTTTTTTTTACTATATTTAGAACTTCATTCTTTTCAATGCAATAATTGTTTTACAGCCTTTTTTAAATTTTAAATAGAAGTTATGACTCTGATAAATTAATGATTTGTTCTGTTTTATTGATATTAAGGAAACTGATTGTTTTTTTCCCCTAAGAATTGGCAGAACAGTACAAAACATGTTTTTGTTTATTTCATTTAAATGAATGAATTTTATGTGATTTTTCACAAAAAAAAACTTAAAGTCTTTTTATTGGAACCAAAACTTGTGTCTATTGATAAAGTTTTTATTTCACTTTCTATATAACACTAATTGTTAAAATTTCAAGAAAGAAACAAATAAATTAAGATTTTTTGCATTGCAATACTTATTCATATATTCTCATTACATGTAAGTTTCCTGTTGTACAAAAAAATGGGAGGAGGAAGGCGTACCCAAAGTACAAATATCCTTGACACAGAAAAAATTTCTTGTAAGAGGTGGGTGTATACAAATTATGTTTATTAGATGTAGAAATATATTAGACTATAGTACTGAATAATTAAAAGAACAGCCTTTTTAACCCTTAGACTGACAAATCACAACTGTGTCCTATGTGTGAATATTGTCTCTCAATGTAAATCAGGTCTACTGTCATGTCTATAAAGTTGGGCCACCACTAGTGGTCCGTAACCTATAAAGTTAGGCCACCACTAGTGGTCCGTAACCATTCTCATTCTTTTTTTTCTCGTATCATTTTATCTTCCTTACGTGTAGCATTTGGATTTACAATTCTCTAAGGCCAAAATTTAGTTGAAACAAACTGTTTTATCTGTCAATCACTATTTTTCTTCCATTTTCTCGCAAGTAAATTTTGTCTGAATGCATTGAACAATATTGAATTTTCAAAAATAACATAGGTAAACTTTGCTGGACTTGGTAAGATAATGTTACTATCCTAAATCATAGTAACAAATGTAGAGTAGCATTCCAAAGCTTCAATAACATGTTCTTTTACCATTTTATTACAGACTTTTTCCTTTGTTTTCAGACTAATAAAAATATTAAGGAATGTGCCCTTCCCCTGACCTGTCTGTAACAGGAAGATAGGGTAGATATCAAAATATTTAATACATTCTAAAAAGTACAAACAGCATAAATATTTTTGTATTTAGGTTTATTTTCACTAATTTAAATATGTTTAAAGTTATTGTAAGGTGAAAAAAATTAACAGAAGTTTCAAAATATAAAAAATTAGTTTAGACAGTAGTGGCCACTGTATCAAAATAACGTATATTTGCATAGATCTTGAAACCTTAAAGAATCTGGCAGTCTAAGGGCTAAATAACAAAATACTTCAAATATAAAAAATAAAAAAAGACCACCCCTTCATCATTGGGAATTGAGAGTGAAATACCAAGAAAATACTTCAAAAACAAAAATGTACCATCACTTCATCATTTGTGATTTGTATATATGTTTATTTCTTATCCAAATTGTGTAATTGCAGGCCTTGGGAGAAGAACGTTTTTTTTTTAAAACAAACTGTGTTCATCCTCATTACATACAATCTATCATTATACAGTCTTGTTTTGAGTCAATAAAGAAATCTAATTGTTATCATTAAAAGTCATTACCAAAATAATGAAATCCCCTTGTATATTAGAAATTATTGATAAAATTATGTTTTATTATATGATCTTGACTATCAATCTTTTCAAGGACATATCAACATGTCAGAATCTCTGGTCTGATTATTGATTTCAGCCTACCCTATTATTTGTATTTATCCAATTCCTGTCTATGCTGAATAGAACGTTGTTTATTAATTTTCTGCAGATTCGTTTTTTTTTAAAACAAAATGCATGTTCTTATTTGCTTTAATTCCATTTTTTATTATTTAAAAATTTCATTACAAAATATTTGAAAAGATTTACACAACTTTTTTTTCCTTTTATCAATCTCTATTTAGTAATCTACATCAAAACATGTTTTCTGTTGCAATCAATCTTTGTTCTGTATAACACATCTCTATACAATTTTGATATATTGCTTAATGTTAAAAAAAACCCTCTTCTTAAGGATTGTACTATAACAGACGATGTCAACAGTTTATATAGATCAAAACAATAAATTTTAGAAAACAAAAATGTTTACAGAACAAAGATTAACAGCAGATTTCAGAAAAATTTACAACAAACAGCAAAAAAAAGAAGACTGTGATACATACAACAAGTACTAAAGAACAACATAGTCACACGCTAAGGACACAACAATTAATTTATGTTAATTTATTCATTTGTGATTTATTCTTATATCATTCTGCATATTATTAATAAATTTCTGCTTTTTTTTTTTTAAATAAAATTGGTTTCTGTATATTACAATATCATAAAGTAAAAACATCAATACATCAACTGGTTTGTTTTTCCACAAGGGAGGGGGGTGTTGTTCAGACATCATAACAGAAAATAACAATATAATGATGTTATGTGAAAACATTATCAATTTGATGTTGAATTTTCTAAATTTTACTTTTAATAGTCTTAAAGAATTTGATAAATAATATTAATTTCTTAAATAAACTAATATTTCAACATATAAGAGTATACTATACATATATACATCAGAGAATCTATACAATGAAGATTACTATAAATTTTTAAACTTGATGTTAAGAAAATCAGACAGATAGTAAAATTACTATTAAGGAACTTATATGTGCAATTCATGCAAATAAATGACCAAAATACATGCATCCAGAATCTAGTTTCTGCTTAAAAGCAAGATGCACTAATTCCAGACAATGTATGACAATTTCAGCATGCTCATTATTACTATACTGTAACCCAACCAGTTTTTCTTGTTTAAAATATTTCTAAACCTATTCTTATATACCTTCATTAGGACCATCACTCTTTTTCTTGCCGTTTTTCTTTTCCTTTTCTTTCTTTTGTTCTTCACCATGAGAGGCTCCCAAAAGGGCAAAAATGATACCAGTTTGTGAATTAATACCAACAGCTGTAACCAACATTTTACCGCTTCCTTCCATAACATGAGTACCTATCATATATAAAAATAACTCTTGCGTTTAAGTTACGAATCTGATGAAAAACAAAATAAAGAGCTTATTTTATGAAACAATTTGCTTTGATCTCTCCAGAGTTGGGGTAATTGCAATCAGCTGTAATCGATTACATTAGAGTCTAACACCACATGACTGATGGGATTCAATCTGTTGAGTCAAACCAGAGTATAAAACTGGTATTTGTTGCTTCTCTGTGAAGCACATAGCAAACCAGAGTATAAAACTGGTATTTGTTGCTTCTCTGTGAAGCACATAGCAAACCAGAGTATACAACTGGTATTTGTTGCTTCTCTGTGAAGCACATAGCAAACCAGAGTATACAACTGGTATTTGTTGCTTCTCTGTGAAGCACATAGCAAACCAGAGTATAAAACTGGTATTTGTTGCTTCTCTGTGAAGCACATAGCATAACAGAATAAGAGCAAATATGGTTTGGCTCAGAAGCAGGAACAATGTGACATGTTGCCCCCGAATGTTGTTGTTAGGTTAATATTAATGTAGGGCTGTATGTTAAATAGGTTAGGTTAATATTAATGTAGGGCTGTATGTTAAATAGGTTAGGTTAATATTAATGTAGGGCTGTATGTTAAATAGGTTAGGTTAATATTAATGTAGAGCTGTATGTTAAATAGGTTAGGTTAATATTAATGTAGGGTTGTATGTTAAATAGGTTAGGTTAATATTAATGTAGGGCTGTATGTTAAATAGGTTAGGTTAATATTAATGTAGGGCTGTATGTTAAATAGGTTAGGTTAATATTAATGTAGGGCTGTATGTTAAATAGGTTAGGTTAATATTAAGGGGGCTGTATGTTAAATAGGTTAGGTTAATATTAATGTAGGGCTGTATGCTAAATAGGTTAGGTTAATATTAACGTAGGGCTGTATGTTAAATAGGTTAGGTTAATATTAATGTAGGGCTGTATGTTAAATAGGTTAGGTTAATATTAATGTAGGGCTGTATGTTAAATAGGTTAGGTTAATATTAAGGGGGCTGTATGTTAAATAGGTTAGGTTAATATTAATGTAGGGCTGTATGTTAAATAGGTTAGGTTAATATTAATGTAGGGCTGTATGCTAAATAGGTTAGGTTAATATTAATGTAGGGCTGTATGTTAAATAGGTTAGGTTAATATTAATGTAGGGCTGTATGTTAAATAGGGGGTTAGCAACATAAAAATCCAACTTATCATGCTGGTCTAGTACAAAGTGGACATTACCATCTTCTCATTGGAATTGTTTTTGCCATGACATTGCTGAAAATGTGCTCATTTTGCGTTAAACAATAATTATTCACTCCTTCGCTCAATAAATCACTGACAAATCTGTTCACGTAAGATTGTATTTGAGTACAACGGTTGCAAGTCAAACTCACTAACCATACATGTAACAGGCATTTGATTGTATTAGTAGATATAAATCATATTACTTCATGGTCACAGCCATGACAACACCTTTTTTCATTTAAGACATATAATTTAATAAAATACAATAAACTGCTTCGCTTGATATTTTTTTTTTGATGGAGAAAAGAAATTTTGTTCAATTACTCTGTTGACAGGACTAGCATCGAAAACTCTGTTGACATTTTCTGTATAATTTCACAATGGTGGTATCTTTTGTGTTTTGGAATGGCAGGAAGAAAGGATATTGATTAATGGATTGTTCCTAATGGTCATTTAGACAGGGTAATATTGTCAACTTTATTGATCGGAGTGCTAAAGTAAAATACAGATTACAAATACAATGTCTGGAGACAAGTTTCTACAACTATTCAAAATTACGGAAGCAATTAACAGTCGTCAAATTGATCAGTCCATTGTTAAAAACAGCTAACAGTCTGGTATGTCTTAACAATGAAATGCAAATGTCATACCACGTCCATTATATTTACAAACGCCCATACATAAAATAGGTACACATTATTTTTCAACAGCATCCAAAGACTATAAACTTTGCATTTGCTGATTCTCAACTTAGCACGCAACATTCTACAGGAGTCAAAACTTGGGACCGGGATAATGTATTCGAGAGGAAGCGACGTGTCTACCCACGGACTGTTGTTTCAGTGAGATAGCACTATAAAAATACAACTAAGTATGTTGGTCTAGTGCAAAGCGGACACATCGTCATCTCTTTGAATGCAACTTGTTCTCGCCATGATATAGCTGAAAAATTGCACAATCACTCACTCTTTCACTGTACCTTTTCAGATACCTTTGTGCACATGGACCACCTTACTGTAATAATTAGCATGCTCATATTGAGTGTGGAAGAGACCGTTGGTTTTATCCTCATTCTTGTCAAAACTACAAATTAGTATTTGCTGCTTTTTTTTTTCTCCACTATGCATGCAGTATTAAGCAGCAAAATGAAAGATTGGTTAGCTCAGAGTCCAGACAATGTGTCCATGTAGAGGGTGATATCTACCTGATGACTGCTTCAGTGAGTTATTACTATATAAATCCAATTCAGTGAATAAAAGAAGGCATAAAATCCATCTCATCAAAAACTTGCACTGTCATGATATAGCTGGTAAAATTTCTCACTTGGCATTAGACAGTAAATATTCATTCACTCACTTTGTAGATAATATATTTGTCTGTAACAAACATTTTACATCATCATGTGCCTTTTTTGTTATTATTGTGTTACCCATGTACTGGTATGTGTGTGTATACCTGACAGAAGGATTGTATGTGTGTGTATACCTGACAGAAGGATTGGACTTGTATTTTCTCCTTTCTTGACATGGTCAGACTCTCCTGTTAATGAGCTTTCATCTACTTTTAAATCATTACTTTGAATTATAACCCCATCAGCTGGTAAAAGATCACCTGAAATTATAAATCAGTCAGTTTAGGTTACTGAAATCAGACATCAAACTGTTAGTCATTGAAATTATCAATACACCATATAAGCATAAAACCAGATCACTGAAATTATGCATCCTTCAAGATGATGAACTTTGGTGTTTCCTAGTGTATTGGGAGAAGGAGTACTTTCTTATCCACAGTTGAACAGTTGTATGTTACATTGACACCAAATAAAACTTTGTCAACAGTTTCCAATAATTCTAGGAATGAATTTTCAGAAATTGAATTGCAAATGGAGAGTACAATGAAGGGCAAATAATAAGCATAAGAGAAAAACTAGGAAGAACTGTTTTAGACAGTACAATGAAGGGCAAATAATAAGCATAAGAGAAAAACTAGGAAGAACTGTTTTAGACACCTAAAACTGATGTCTCCCCTTAATGTGGCCATCTGTACAACAATAAGTTACACATTATGAGTTGAATGATACTATTCAAAAAACGATTATTTGACCTTGAGGTCAAAGTCCCATGAAGGTCATTGCGGAACTTGACACACCGCCTTATGGTCATGCACCCAAATACCAAATATCATTGACCTATCTCGAAAGACAAAAATGGTATGGCTCGGACAAGAAAATACTATTTAAAAAACAATTATTTGACCTTGAGGTCAAAGGTAAAGGTCCCATGAAAGTCATTACGGTACATGACACACCGCCTTATGGTCATGAACCCACATAACAAATATAATTGACCTATCTGGAAAGACAAAAAAGTTATGGTCCGGACAAGTTTCGCTGAGAAGAAACAGAAGAAGCGGATAAAAAAATCAGACTAAAACAATATGTCTCTCTTCGTTCGAAGGGGAGACATAATTAGTTTTAATTACCCTGAAGGGAGAGAGGTCTTTAAAAGAAAACTAACTCTAAAATTGCATTTTTTGTAATGGACAAGTATATAGACACTCATGGATGAAAAAAGGTTATATTATCCTAAACCTTTGACCTTCCTCCGTATTTATACAAAATATTAAGACAATATCTCTACTTCTAAATTTTTTCACATCTTGTCACACTTTGTGTTACATTAGTGACTTCATGCCCATATGTGTATGTTAATCTATGATAAAGTTATATTCCTTGAGTTTGTATTAGGAAGGGACCTTCATATTATACTCAATTTACATCACACCTTTAATTTAGGTTTAGGGTTGTGATGCTTAACGCCACTTTAAACAATATTTCTGTTGTATCATGGCAGTCAGTTTTATTGGTGGAGGAAACCGGAGTACCTGGAAAAACACAACTGCAGACCTGCCACAAGTCGCTGACAAACTTTATCACATGATGTTATATAGAGTACACCTCTCCATGAGCAGGTATTCAAACTCACAACCTTAGTGGTGATAGGCACTGATTGCATAGGTAGTTGTAAATCCAACTACCATATGATCACGAAGACGACAGCCCTGTGCCTTTAATTTAAAATTGAAAGTGTCATTCAGAAAATAATTTGCATTAAATCTGTCAATCCTTAATCCATTTTACCTAATAGAGGGGTTTTGACAAATAAATATTTTAAAAGATGGAATGGAATCCTATTACTTAATTCTTCATTTCAAAATGGAATTGATTAATTCCGTATCAAATGTAATGCTCGTGTGAATGTGGTATTAGACATATTAGTAGAGGTTTTACTGTGTATTGTAATTCCATGCGTCTCTCGTTGGAATGTCTACAGATCTCAATGGTAGATCAATGTGTTATTACAATCAAAGGTAGAGAGAATATAACCTATACAAATGGTCTTCATCTTGGCACAAGATCAGCAGATCAAAATAAACAGACAACCTTAATTCATCTATGTATCTTCATAAGAGATTTTACTTCAACAATGGTATACTTAGTAGAAGTAAAAAATGGAAATGAAATGCAATACTTGATCATTTGTTCCTTACTAGACAGAATCTGTGATATTTTTCCACCTCAGAAAAATCATTTAAAAAAAACTTAAGTTTACAGATGACATCATGACAGCAATGTACAAATGACATTTGAAATAAAACGTCTAATACAGGACAGCAATGAACAAATGACATTTGAAATAAAACGTCTAATACAGAAATAATACTAAAGTCCTTCAATCTGGGAGAAAATCAATACATGTATTGACAGTATTTTTTGCTCTTTCAGCTGAATACTTGTCGAGGTCCTAATTTTCCTGTTAACTGTAATGCTGGCTGACAATGTATTTACAAAGTCTAAAAGTCAATGGAGATTGAATTAGATGTAAAAGGAAATGCAATTTTCTACTGTATGAAGCCTGGCTTGCCACGAACTTCTATTAAATAAATATTGACATATTTCTGCTACATCAAAATCAAACTGTATTGTCCCACTCAATAAACTACTAGGGCTGAAAAAAAGAAACTATGTGACAAAAAAAAACTACTTCAAAGTAGATAATCTTAGTTACTGTTAATAAATCATTAAAGTCAAATATTTAGTTTCAAACATTAAGAAAAAGCTGTTCTTTTTTGACAAAATAAATTGCAATATGTTAATATATTCAAGAGGGTTGGGATCCCATTAAGCGGTTTAACTCTGCCACATTGTTGTGCCTGTCCTAGACCAGCACCTGGATTTCCAACATCATAATGTCATGGTTTTTGTTTATGTTCACTGATTTGAGGTGAGAGGTGATTTTTCATTTTGTTGATAATATTGGTGGAATTGTTGACCATCACTGTTCAAACTTTCTTTTCATTAAACATTTTTCCATACAAACATGTATCTGTGTCTTAAAGACAAGCTTCAACATCATACATTGAGCGTTTCCTCAGAAAAAGTTGCATAGAGTCAAACACAGCTGAATGACAAATAAAAGAAACCATACCTTATGCAAATTTTTGGACAAGGGGATACCACTAGTGATTAATTTATCTCATGATTTAGACCTTAACTACATATAACATATATAGTAATATAGATAACAATGGATTGATTCTGTCAGGTACTCTACTACTACACAAGATGAAATAGATCAATATCTATATAATATATGTATGGCAAACATCAATAGAACTATGTAAAACACAATACCGTTATCAATATGATGGAATTGACTCTGGGGAACAACTTTTATTGTGTTCCGATTGTCTAAATTAATACCAAACAAAGAATAATATACAGATTATGTATAATATTACTCAGGAGAGAGGAGTCTATGTCATGTATTGACTGATATGACCATAATATTGGTCAACATCAAGTTTACTGATTCTCTTCTGAATAACAATGTCTACAGCATAATAATAGTGTCTTTTATATAACACATTCCTATTCTTAACCCTTTCTCCCCTCAATAACAATGTCTACAGCATAATAATAGTGTCTTATATAACACATACCTATTCTTAACCCTTTCTCCCCTCAATAACAATGTCTACAGCATAATAATAGTGTCTTATATAACACATACCTATTCTTAACCCTTTCTCCCCTCCATAACAATGTCTACAGGATAATAATAGTGTCTTATATAACACATTCCTATTCTTAACCCTTTCTCCCCTGAATAACAATGTCTACAGGATAATAATAGTGTCTTTTATATAACACATTCCTATTCTTAACCCTTTCTCCCCTCAGTAACAATGTCTACAGGATAATAATAGTGTCTTTTATATAACACATTCCTATTCTTAACCCTTTCTCCCCTCAATAACAATGTCTACAGCATAATAATAGTGTCTTATATAACACATACCTATTCTTAACCCTTTCTCCCCTCAATAACAATGTCTACAGCATAATAATAGTGTCTTATATAACACATACCTATTCTTAACCCTTTCTCCCCTCCATAACAATGTCTACAGGATAATAATAGTGTCTTATATAACACATTCCTATTCTTAACCCTTTCTCCCCTGAATAACAATGTCTACAGGATAATAATAGTGTCTTTTATATAACACATTCCTATTCTTAACCCTTTCTCCCCTCAGTAACAATGTCTACAGGATAATAATAGTGTCTTTTATATAACACATTCCTATTCTTAACCCTTTCTCCCCTCAGTAACAATGTCTACAGGATAATAATAGTGTCTTTTATATAACACATTCCTATTCTTAACACTTTCTCCCCTGAATAACAATGTCTACAGCATAATAATAGTGTCTTTTATATAACACATACCTATTCTTAACCCTTTCTCCCCTCAATAACAATGTCCACAGCATAATAATAGTGTCTTATATAACACATTCCTATTCTTAACCCTTTCTCCCCTCAATAACAATGTCTACAGCATAATAATAGTGTCTTATATAACACATACCTATTCTTAACCCTTTCTCCCCTCAATAACAATGTCTACAGCATAATAATAGTGTCTTATATAACACATACCTATTCTTAACCCTTTCTCCCCTCCATAACAATGTCTACAGGATAATAATAGTGTCTTATATAACACATTCCTATTCTTAACCCTTTCTCCCCTGAATAACAATGTCTACAGGATAATAATAGTGTCTTTTATATAACACATTCCTATTCTTAACCCTTTCTCCCCTCAGTAACAATGTCTACAGGATAATAATAGTGTCTTTTATATAACACATTCCTATTCTTAACCCTTTCTCCCCTCAATAACAATGTCTACAGCATAATAATAGTGTCTTATATAACACATACCTATTCTTAACCCTTTCTCCCCTCAATAACAATGTCTACAGCATAATAATAGTGTCTTATATAACACATACCTATTCTTAACCCTTTCTCCCCTCCATAACAATGTCTACAGGATAATAATAGTGTCTTATATAACACATTCCTATTCTTAACCCTTTCTCCCCTCAATAACAATGTCTACAGGATAATAATAGTGTCTTTTATATAACACATTCCTATTCTTAACCCTTTCTCCCCTCAGTAACAATGTCTACAGGATAATAATAATGTCTTTTATAGAACACATTCCTATTCTTAACCCTTTCTCCCCTGAATAACAATGTCTACAGCATAATAATAGTGTCTTATATAACACATACCTATTCTTAACCCTTTCTCCCCTCAATAACAATGTCTACAGCATAATAATAGTGTCTTATATAACACATACCTATTCTTAACCCTTTCTCCCCTCCATAACAATGTCTACAGGATAATAATAGTGTCTTATATAACACATTCCTATTCTTAACCCTTTCTCCCCTGAATAACAATGTCTACAGGATAATAATAGTGTCTTTTATATAACACATTCCTATTCTTAACCCTTTCTCCCCTCAATAACAATGTCTACAGCATAATAATAGTGTCTTATATAACACATACCTATTCTTAACCCTTTCTCCCCTCAATAACAATGTCTACAGCATAATAATAGTGTCTTATATAACACATACCTATTCTTAACCCTTTCTCCCCTCCATAACAATGTCTACAGGATAATAATAGTGTCTTATATAACACATTCCTATTCTTAACCCTTTCTCCCCTGAATAACAATGTCTACAGGATAATAATAGTGTCTTTTATATAACACATTCCTATTCTTAACCCTTTCTCCCCTCAGTAACAATGTCTACAGGATAATAATAGTGTCTTTTATATAACACATTCCTATTCTTAACCCTTTCTCCCCTCAGTAACAATGTCTACAGGATAATAATAGTGTCTTTTATATAACACATTCCTATTCTTAACACTTTCTCCCCTGAATAACAATGTCTACAGGATAATAATAGTGTCTTTTATATAACACATACCTATTCTTAACCCTTTCTCCCCTCAATAACAATGTCTACAGGATAATAATAGTGTCTTTTATATAACACATTCCTATTCTTAACACTTTCTCCCCTGAATAACAATGTCTACAGGATAATAATAGTGTCTTTTATATAACACATACCTATTCTTAACCCTTTCTCCCCTCAATAACAATGTCTACAGCATAATAATAGTGTCTTATATAACACATACCTATTCTTAACCCTTTCTCCCCTCCATAACAATGTCTACAGGATAATAATAGTGTCTTATATAACACATTCCTATTCTTAACCCTTTCTCCCCTGAATAACAATGTCTACATGATAATAATAGTGTCTTTTATATAACACATTCCTATTCTTAACCCTTTCTCCCCTCAGTAACAATGTCTACAGGATAATAATAGTGTCTTTTATATAACACATTCCTATTCTTAACCCTTTCTCCCCTCAGTAACAATGTCTACAGGATAATAATAGTGTCTTTTATATAACACATTCCTATTCTTAACCCTTTCTCCCCTCAGTAACAATGTCTACAGGATAATAATAGTGTCTTTTATATAACACATTCCTATTCTTAACACTTTCTCCCCTGAATAACAATGTCTACAGGATAATAATAGTGTCTTTTATATAACACATTCCTATTCTTAACCCTTTCTCCCCTCAGTAACAATGTCTACAGCATAATAGTGTCTTTTATATAACACATTCCTATTCTTAACCCTTTCTCCCCTCAATAACAATGTCTACAGGATAATAATAGTGTTTTTTATAGAACACATTCCTATTCTTAACACTTTCTCCCCTGAATAACAATGTCTACAGGATAATAATAGTGTCTTTTATATAACACATTCCTATTCTTAACCCTTTCTCCCCTCAGTAACAATGTCTACAGCATAATAGTGTCTTTTATATAACACATTCCTATTCTTAACCCTTTCTCCCCTCAATAACAATGTCTACAGGATAATAATAGTGTTTTTTATATAACACATTCCTATTCTTAACCCTTTCTCCCCTCAATAACAATGTCTACAGGATAATAATAGTGTCTTTTATATAACACATTCCTATTCTTAACCCTTTCTCCCCTCAGTAACAATGTCTACAGCATAATAGTGTCTTTTATAGAACACATTCCTATTCTTAACCCTTTCTCCCCTCAATAACAATGTCTACAGGATAATAATAGTGTCTTTTATATAACACATACCTATTCTTAACCCTTTCTCCCCTCAGTAACAATGTCTACAGCATAATAGTGTCTTTTATAGAACACATTCCTATTCTTAACCCTTTCTCCCCTCAATAACAATGTCTACAGCATAATAGTGTCTTTTATAGAACACATTCCTATTCTTAACCCTTTCTCCCCTCAATAACAATGTCTACAGGATAATAATAGTGTTTTTTATATAACACATTCCTATTCTTAACCCTTTCTCCCCTCAATAACAATGTCTACAGGATAATAATAGTGTCTTTTATATAACACATTCCTATTCTTAACCCTTTCTCCCCTCAGTAACAATGTCTACAGCATAATAGTGTCTTTTATAGAACACATTCCTATTCTTAACCCTTTCTCCCCTCAATAACAATGTCTACAGCATAATAATAGTGTTTTTTATATAACACATTCCTATTCTTAACCCTTTCTCCCCTCAATAACAATGTCTACAGGATAATAATAGTGTCTTTTATATAACACATACCTATTCTTAACCCTTTCTCCCCTCAATAACAATGTCTACAGCATAATAATAGTGTTTTTTATATAACACATTCCTATTCTTAACCCTTTCTCCCCTCAATAACAATGTCTACAGCATAATAATAGTGTCTTTTATATAACACATTCCTATTCTTAACCCTTTCTCCCCTCAATAACAATGTCTACAGCATAATAATAGTGTCTTTTATATAACACATTCCTATTCTTAACCCTTTCTCCCCTCAATAACAATGTCTACAGGATAATAATAGTGTTTTTTATATAACACATTCCTATTCTTAACCCTTTCTCCCCTCAGTAACAATGTTTACAGGATAATAATAGTGTCTTTTATATAACACATTCCTATTCTTAACACTTTCTCCCCTGAATAACAATGTCTACAGGATAATAATAGTGTCTTTTATATAAAACATACCTATTCTTAACCCTTTCTCCCATCAATAACAATGTCTACAGGATAATAATAGTGTTTTTTATATAACACATTCCTATTCTTAACCCTTTCTCCCCTCAATAACAATGTCTACAGGATAATAATAGTGTCTTTTATATAACACATTCCTATTCTTAACCCTTTCTCCCCTCAATAACAATGTCTACAGCATAATAATAGTGTCTTTTATATAACACATTCCTATTCTTAACCCTTTCTCCCCTCAATAACAATGTCTACAGCATAATAATAGTGTTTTTTATATAACACATTCCTATTCTTAACCCTTTCTCCCATCAATAACAATGTCTACAGGATAATAATAGTGTCTTTTATATAACACATTCCTATTCTTAACACTTTCTCCCCTGAATAACAATGTCTACAGCATAATAATAGTGTTTTTTATAGAACACATTCCTATTCTTAACCCTTTCTCCCCTCAATAACAATGTCTACAGCATAATAATAGTGTTTTTTATATAACACATTCCTATTCTTAACCCTTTCTCCCATCAATAACAATGTCTACAGGATAATAATAGTGTCTTTTATATAACACATTCCTATTCTTAACCCTTTCTCCCCTCAGTAACAATGTCTACAGGATAATAATAGTGTCTTTTATATAACACATTCCTATTCTTAACCCTTTCTCCCCTCAATAACAATGTCTACAGGATAATAATAGTGTTTTTTATATAACACATTCCTATTCTTAACCCTTTCTCCCCTGAATAACAATGTCTACAGCATAATAATAGTGTTTTTTATAGAACACATTCCTATTCTTAACCCTTTCTCCCCTCAATAACAATGTCTACAGCATAATAATAGTGTTTTTTATATAACACATTCCTATTCTTAACCCTTTCTCCCCTCAATAACAATGTCTACAGCATAATAATAGTGTCTTTTATATAACACATTCCTATTCTTAACCCTTTCTCCCCTCAATAACAATGTCTACAGGATAATAATAGTGTCTTTTATATAACACATTCCTATTCTTAACCCTTTCTCCTCTCAATAACAATGTCTACAGCATAATAATAGTGTCTTTTATATAACACATTCCTATTCTTAACCCTTTCTCCCCTCAATAACAATGTCTACAGGATAATAATAGTGTTTTTTATAGAACACATTCCTATTCTTAACACTTTCTCCCCTGAATAACAATGTCTACAGGATAATAATAGTGTCTTTTATATA
Source organism: Bathymodiolus brooksi (assembly GCA_963680875.1). NCBI lineage: Eukaryota > Metazoa > Mollusca > Bivalvia > Mytilida > Modiolidae > Bathymodiolus > Bathymodiolus brooksi. The sequence continues at coordinate 13,280,636 of OY804575.1, read as the reverse complement.
ACACATTCCTATTCTTAACCCTTTCTCCCCTCAATAACAATGTCTACAGGATAATAAGTGTTTTTTATATAACACATTCCTATTCTTAACCCTTTCTCCCCTCAATAACAATGTCAATAGGATAATAATAGTGTCTTTTATATAACACATTCCTATTCTTAACACTTTCTCCCCTCAATAACAATGTCTACAGGATAATAATAGTGTCTTTTATATAACACATTCCTATTCTTAACCCTTTCTCCCCTGAATAACAATGTCTACAGGATAATAATAGTGTCTTTTATATAACACATTCCTATTCTTAACCCTTTCTCCCCTCAGTAACAATGTCTACAGGATAATAATAGTGTCTTTTATATAACACATTCCTATTCTTAACCCTTTCTCCCCTCAGTAACAATGTCTACAGGATAATAATAGTGTCTTTTATATAACACATTCCTATTCTTAACCCTTTCTCCCCTCAGTAACAATGTCTACAGGATAATAATAGTGTCTTTTATATAACACATTCCTATTCTTAACACTTTCTCCCCTGAATAACAATGTCTACAGGATAATAATAGTGTCTTTTATATAACACATTCCTATTCTTAACCCTTTCTCCCCTCAGTAACAATGTCTACAGCATAATAGTGTCTTTTATATAACACATTCCTATTCTTAACCCTTTCTCCCCTCAATAACAATGTCTACAGGATAATAATAGTGTTTTTTATAGAACACATTCCTATTCTTAACACTTTCTCCCCTGAATAACAATGTCTACAGGATAATAATAGTGTCTTTTATATAACACATTCCTATTCTTAACCCTTTCTCCCCTCAGTAACAATGTCTACAGCATAATAGTGTCTTTTATATAACACATTCCTATTCTTAACCCTTTCTCCCCTCAATAACAATGTCTACAGGATAATAATAGTGTTTTTTATATAACACATTCCTATTCTTAACCCTTTCTCCCCTCAATAACAATGTCTACAGGATAATAATAGTGTCTTTTATATAACACATTCCTATTCTTAACCCTTTCTCCCCTCAGTAACAATGTCTACAGCATAATAGTGTCTTTTATATAACACATTCCTATTCTTAACCCTTTCTCCCCTCAATAACAATGTCTACAGGATAATAATAGTGTTTTTTATATAACACATTCCTATTCTTAACCCTTTCTCCCCTCAATAACAATGTCTACAGGATAATAATAGTGTCTTTTATATAACACATACCTATTCTTAACCCTTTCTCCCCTCAGTAACAATGTCTACAGCATAATAGTGTCTTTTATAGAACACATTCCTATTCTTAACCCTTTCTCCCCTCAATAACAATGTCTACAGCATAATAGTGTCTTTTATAGAACACATTCCTATTCTTAACCCTTTCTCCCCTCAATAACAATGTCTACAGGATAATAATAGTGTTTTTTATATAACACATTCCTATTCTTAACCCTTTCTCCCCTCAATAACAATGTCTACAGGATAATAATAGTGTCTTTTATATAACACATTCCTATTCTTAACCCTTTCTCCCCTCAGTAACAATGTCTACAGCATAATAGTGTCTTTTATAGAACACATTCCTATTCTTAACCCTTTCTCCCCTCAATAACAATGTCTACAGCATAATAATAGTGTTTTTTATATAACACATTCCTATTCTTAACCCTTTCTCCCCTCAATAACAATGTCTACAGGATAATAATAGTGTCTTTTATATAACACATACCTATTCTTAACCCTTTCTCCCCTCAATAACAATGTCTACAGCATAATAATAGTGTTTTTTATATAACACATTCCTATTCTTAACCCTTTCTCCCCTCAATAACAATGTCTACAGCATAATAATAGTGTCTTTTATATAACACATTCCTATTCTTAACCCTTTCTCCCCTCAATAACAATGTCTACAGCATAATAATAGTGTCTTTTATATAACACATTCCTATTCTTAACCCTTTCTCCCCTCAATAACAATGTCTACAGGATAATAATAGTGTTTTTTATATAACACATTCCTATTCTTAACCCTTTCTCCCCTCAGTAACAATGTTTACAGGATAATAATAGTGTCTTTTATATAACACATTCCTATTCTTAACACTTTCTCCCCTGAATAACAATGTCTACAGGATAATAATAGTGTCTTTTATATAAAACATACCTATTCTTAACCCTTTCTCCCCTCAATAACAATGTCTACAGGATAATAATAGTGTTTTTTATATAACACATTCCTATTCTTAACCCTTTCTCCCCTCAATAACAATGTCTACAGGATAATAATAGTGTCTTTTATATAACACATTCCTATTCTTAACCCTTTCTCCCCTCAATAACAATGTCTACAGCATAATAATAGTGTCTTTTATATAACACATTCCTATTCTTAACCCTTTCTCCCCTCAATAACAATGTCTACAGCATAATAATAGTGTTTTTTATATAACACATTCCTATTCTTAACCCTTTCTCCCATCAATAACAATGTCTACAGGATAATAATAGTGTCTTTTATATAACACATTCCTATTCTTAACACTTTCTCCCCTGAATAACAATGTCTACAGCATAATAATAGTGTTTTTTATAGAACACATTCCTATTCTTAACCCTTTCTCCCCTCAATAACAATGTCTACAGCATAATAATAGTGTTTTTTATATAACACATTCCTATTCTTAACCCTTTCTCCCATCAATAACAATGTCTACAGGATAATAATAGTGTCTTTTATATAACACATTCCTATTCTTAACCCTTTCTCCCCTCAGTAACAATGTCTACAGGATAATAATAGTGTCTTTTATATAACACATTCCTATTCTTAACCCTTTCTCCCCTCAATAACAATGTCTACAGGATAATAATAGTGTTTTTTATATAACACATTCCTATTCTTAACCCTTTCTCCCCTGAATAACAATGTCTACAGCATAATAATAGTGTTTTTTATAGAACACATTCCTATTCTTAACCCTTTCTCCCCTCAATAACAATGTCTACAGCATAATAATAGTGTCTTTTATATAACACATTCCTATTCTTAACCCTTTCTCCCCTCAATAACAATGTCTACAGCATAATAATAGTGTCTTTTATATAACACATTCCTATTCTTAACCCTTTCTCCCCTCAATAACAATGTCTACAGGATAATAATAGTGTCTTTTATATAACACATTCCTATTCTTAACCCTTTCTCCTCTCAATAACAATGTCTACAGCATAATAATAGTGTCTTTTATATAACACATTCCTATTCTTAACCCTTTCTCCCCTCAATAACAATGTCTACAGGATAATAATAGTGTTTTTTATAGAACACATTCCTATTCTTAACCCTTTCTCCCCTCAATAACAATGTCTACAGGATAATAATAGTGTCTTTTATATAACACATTCCTATTCTTAACCCTTTCTCCCCTCAATAACAATGTCTACAGGATAATAAGTGTTTTTTATATAACACATTCCTATTCTTAACCCTTTCTCCCCTCAATAACAATGTCTATAGGATAATAATAGTGTCTTTTATATAACACATTCCTATTCTTAACACTTTCTCCCCTCAATAACAATGTCTACAGGATAATAATAGTGTCTTTTATATAACACATTCCTATTCTTAACCCTTTCTCCCCTCAATAACAATGTCTACAGGATAATAATAGTGTCTTTTATAGAACACATTCCTATTCTTAACACTTTCTCCCCTCAATAACAATGTCTACAGGATAATAATAGTGTCTTTTATATAACACATTCCTATTCTTAACCCTTTCTCCCCTCAATAACAATGTCTACAGGATAATAATAGTGTCTTTTATATAACACATTCCTATTCTTAACCCTTTCTCCCCTCAATAACAATGTCTACAGGATAATAATAGTGTTTTTTATAGAACACATTCCTATTCTTAACCCTTTCTCCCCTCAGTAACAATGTCTACAGCATAATAATAGTGTCTTTTATATAACACATTCCTATTCTTAACACTTTCTCCCCTGAATAACAATGTCTACAGCATAATAATAGTGTTTTTTATATAACACATTCCTATTCTTAACCCTTTCTCCCCTCAATAACAATGTCTACAGGATAATAATAGTGTCTTTTATATAACACATTCCTATTCTTAACCCTTTCTCCCCTCAATAACAATGTCTACAGGATAATAATAGTGTTTTTTATATAACACATTCCTATTCTTAACCCTTTCTCCCCTCAATAACAATGTCTATAGGATAATAATAGTTTCTTTTATATAACACATACCTATTCTTAACCCTTTCTCCCCTCAATAACAATGTCTACAGCATAATAATAGTGTCTTTTATATAACACATTCCTATTCTTAATCCTTTCTCCCCTCAGTAACAATGTCTACAGCATAATAATAGTGTCTTTTAAAAAACACATTCCTATTCTTAACACTTTCTCCCCTGAATAACAATGTCTACAGGATAATAATAGTGTCTTTTATATAACACATTCCTATTCTTAACCCTTTCTCCCCTCAATAACAATGTCTACAGGATAATAATAGTGTTTTTTATAGAACACATTCCTATTCTTAACCCTTTCTCCCCTCAATAACAATGTCTACAGGATAATAATAGTGTTTTTTATATAACACATTCCTATTCTTAACCCTTTCTCCCCTCAATAACAATGTCTATAGGATAATAATAGTGTCTTTTATATAACACATACCTATTCTTAACCCTTTCTCCCCTCAATAACAATGTCTACAGCATAATAATAGTGTCTTTTATATAACACATTCCTATTCTTAATCCTTTCTCCCCTCAGTAACAATGTCTACAGCATAATAATAGTGTCTTTTAAAAAACACATTCCTATTCTTAACCCTTTCTCCCCTGAATAACAATGTCTACAGCATAATAATAGTGTCTTTTATATAACACATTCCTATTCTTAACCCTTTCTCCCCTCAATAACAATGTCTACAGGATAATAATAGTGTCTTTTATATAACATATTCCTATTCTTAACCCTTTCTCCCCTCCATAACAATGTCTATAGGATAATAATAGTGTCTTTTATATAACACATACCTATTCTTAACCCTTTCTCCTCTCAGTAACAATGTCTACAGCATAATAATAGTGTCTTTTATATAACACATACCTATTCTTAACCCTTTCTCCTCTCAATAACAATGTCTATAGCATAATAATAGTGTCTTTTATATAACACATACCTATTCTTAACCCTTTCTCCCCTGAATAACAATGTCTACAGGATAATAATAGTGTCTTTTATATAACACATTCCTATTCTTAACCCTTTCTCCCCTGAATAACAATGTCTACAGCATAATAATAGTGTCTTTTATATAACACATTCCTATTCTTAACCCTTTCTCCCCTCAATAACAATGTCTACAGGATAATAATAGTGTCTTTTATATAACATATTCCTATTCTTAACCCTTTCTCCCCTCAATAACAATGTCTATAGGATAATAATAGTGTCTTTTATATAACACATACCTATTCTTAACACTTTCTCCTCTCAGTAACAATGTCTACAGCATAATAATAGTGTCTTTTATATAACACATACCTATTCTTAACCCTTTCTCCTCTCAGTAACAATGTCTACAGGATAATAATAGTGTCTTTTATATAACACATTCCTATTCTTAACCCTTTCTCCCCTGAATAACAATATCTACAGGATAATAATAGTGTCTTTTATATAACACATTCCTATTCTTAACCCTTTCTCCCCTGAATAACAATGTCTACAGCATAATAATAGTGTCTTTTATATAACACATTCCTATTCTTAACCCTTTCTCCCCTCAATAACAATGTCTACAGGATAATAATAGTGTCTTTTATATAACATATTCCTATTCTTAACCCTTTCTCCCCTCAATAACAATGTCTATAGGATAATAATAGTGTCTTTTATATAACATATACCTATTCTTAACCCTTTCTCCTCTCAGTAACAATGTCTACAGCATAATAATAGTGTCTTTTATATAACACATACCTATTCTTAACCCTTTCTCCTCTCAATAACAATGTCTATAGCATAATAATAGTGTCTTTTATATAACACATACCTATTCTTAACCCTTTCTCCCCTCAATAACAATGTCTACAGCATAATAATAGTGTCTTTTATATAACACATACCTATTCTTAACCCTTTCTCCTCTCAGTAACAATGTCTACAGGATAATAATAGTGTCTTTTATATAACACATTCCTATTCTTAACCCTTTCTCCCCTCAGTAACAATGTCTACAGCATACTAATAGTGTCTTTTATATAACAACATACCTATTCTTAACCCTTTCTCCTCTCCGTAACAATGTCTACAGGATAATAATAGTGTCTTTTATATAACACATTCCTATTCTTAACCCTTTCTCCCCTGAATAACAATGTCTACAGCATAATAATAGTGTCCTTTATATAACACATTCCTATTCTTAACCCTTTCTCCCCTCAATAACAATGTCTACAGCATAATATTAGTGTCTTTTATATAACACATACCTATTCTTAACACTTTCTCCTCTCAATAACAATGTCTACAGCATAATAATAGTGTCCTTTATATAATACATACCTATTCTTAACCCTTTCTCCCCTGAATAACAATGTCTACAGGATAATAATAGTGTATTTTATATAACACATTCATATTCTTAACCCTTTCTTCCCTCAATAACAATGTCTACAGCATAATAATAGTGTCCTTTATATAACACATACCTATTCTTAACCCTTTCTCCCCTGAATAACAATGTCTACAGGATAATAATAGTGTCTTTTATATAACACATTCCTATTCTTAACCCTTTCTCCCCTCAGTAACAATGTCTACAGCATACTAATAGTGTCTTTTATATAACACATACCTATTCTTAACCCTTTCTCCTCTCAGTAACAATGTCTACAGCATAATAATAGTGTCCTTTATATAACACATACCTATTCTTAACCCTTTCTCCCCTCAATAACAATGTCTACAGGATAATAATAGTGTCTTTTATATAACACATTCCTATTCTTAACCCTTTCTCCCCTCAGTAACAATGTCTACAGAATAATAATAGTGTCTTTTATATAACACATTCCTATTCTTAACCCTTTCTCCCCTGAATAACAATGTCTACAGGATAATAATAGTGTTTTTTATAGAACACATTCCTATTCTTAACACTTTCTCCCCTGAATAACAATGTCTACAGCATAATAATAGTGTCTTTTATATAACACATTCCTATTCTTAACCCTTTCTCCCCTCCATAACAATGTCTACAGGATAATAATAGTGTCTTTTATATAACACATACCTATTCTTAACCCTTTCTCCCCTCAATAACAATGTCTACAGCATAATAATAGTGTCTTTTATATAACACATTCCTATTCTTAATCCTTTCTCCCCTCAGTAACAATGTCTACTGCATAATAATAGTGTCTTTTAAAAAACACATTCCTATTCTTAACCCTTTCTCCCCTCAATAACAATGTCTACAGCATAATAATAGTGTTTTTTATAGAACACATTCCTATTCTTAACCCTTTCTCCCCTCAATAACAATGTCTACAGCATAATAATAGTGTTTTTTATATAACACATTCCTATTCTTAACCCTTTCTCCCATCAATAACAATGTCTACAGGATAATAATAGTGTCTTTTATATAACACATACATATTCTTAACCCTTTCTCCTCTCAGTAACAATGTCTACAGCATAATAATAGTGTCTTTTATATAACATATACCTATTCTTAACCCTTTCTCCCCTCAATAACAATGTCTACAGGATAATAATAGTGTCTTTTATATAACACATACCTATTCTTAACCCTTTCTCCCCTAAGTAACAATGTCTACAGCATAATAATAGTGTCTTTTATATAACACATTCCTATTCTTAACCCTTTCTCCCCTCAATAACAATGTCTACAGGATAATAATAGTGTCTTTTATATAACACATTCCTATTCTTAACCCTTTCTCCCCTCAGTAACAATGTCTACAGCATAATAATAGTGTCTTTTATATAACACATTCCTATTCTTAACCCTTTCTCCCCTCAATAACAATGTCTACAGGATAATAATAGTGTTTTTTATATAACACATTCCTATTCTTAACCCTTTCTCCCCTCAATAACAATGTCTACAGCATAATAATAGTGTCTTTTATATAACACATTCCTATTCTTAACCCTTTCTCCCCTCAGTAACAATGTCTACAGCATAATAATAGTGTCTTTTATATAACACATTCCTATTCTTAACCCTTTCTCCCCTCAGTAACAATGTCTACAGCATAATAATAGTGTCTTTTATATAACACATTCCTATTCTTAACCCTTTCTCCCCTCAATAACAATGTCTACAGGATAATAATAGTGTTTTTTATATAACACATTCCTATTCTTAACCCTTTCTCCCCTCAATAACAATGTCTACAGCATAATAATAGTGTCTTTTATATAACACATTCCTATTCTTAACCCTTTCTCCCCTCAGTAACAATGTCTACAGCATAATAATAGTGTCTTTTATATAACACATTCCTATTCTTAACCCTTTCTCCCCTCAGTAACAATGTCTACAGCATAATAATAGTGTCTTTTATATAACACATTCCTATTCTTAACCCTTTCTCCCCTCAGTAACAATGTCTACAGCATAATAATAGTGTCTTTTATATAACACATTCCTATTCTTAACCCTTTCTCCCCTCAATAACAATGTCTACAGCATAATAATAGTGTCTTTTATATAACACATTCCTATTCTTAACCCTTTCTCCCCTGAATAACAATGTCTACAGCATAATAATAGTGTTTTTTATATAACACATTCCTATTCTTAACCCTTTCTCCCCTCAGTAACAATGTCTACAGCATAATAATAGTGTCTTTTATATAACACATTCCTATTCTTAACCCTTTCTCCCCTCAATAACAATGTCTACAGGATAATAATAGTGTCTTTTATATAACACATTCCTATTCTTAACCCTTTCTCCCCTGAATAACAATGTCTACAGCATAATAATAGTGTCTTTTATATAACACATTCCTATTCTTAACCCTTTCTCCCCTCAGTAACAATGTCTACAGCATAATAATAGTGTCTTTTATATAACACATTCCTATTCTTAACCCTTTCTCCCCTTAGTAACAATGTCTACAGCATAATAATAGTGTCTTTTATATAACACATTCCTATTCTTAACCCTTTCTCCCCTCAGTAACAATGTCTACAGCATAATAATAGTGTCTTTTATATAACACATTCCTATTCTTAACCCTTTCTCCCCTCAATAACAATGTCTACAGGATAATAATAGTGTTTTTTATATAACATATTCCTATTCTTAACACTTTCTCCCCTGAATAACAATGTCTACAGCATAATAATAGTGTCTTTTATATAACACATACCTATTCTTAACCCTTTCTCCCCTCAATAACAATGTCTACAGCATAATAATAGTGTCTTTTATATAACACATTCCTATTCTTAACCCTTTCTCCCCTGAATAACAATGTCTACAGCATAATAATAGTGTTTTTTATATAACACATTCCTATTCTTAACCCTTTCTCCCCTCAATAACAATGTCTACAGGATAATAATAGTGTTTTTTATAGAACACATTCCTATTCTTAACCCTTTCTCCCCTGAATAACAATGTCTACAGCATAATAATAGTGTCTTTTATATAACACATTCCTATTCTTAACCCTTTCTCCCCTCAATAACAATGTCTACAGGATAATAATAGTGTCTTTTATATAACACATTCCTATTCTTAACCCTTTCTCCCCTGAATAACAATGTCTACAGCATAATAATAGTGTCTTTTATATAACACATTCCTATTCTTAACCCTTTCTCCCCTCAATAACAATGTCTACAGCATAATAATAGTGTTTTTTATAGAACACATTCCTATTCTTAACCCTTTCTCCTCTCAGTAACAATGTCTACAGCATAATAATAGTGTCTTTTATATAACACATTCCTATTCTTAACCCTTTCTCCCCTGAATAACAATGTCTACAGCATAATAATAGTGTTTTTTATATAACACATTCCTATTCTTAACCCTTTCTCCCCTCAGTAACAATGTCTACAGCATAATAATAGTGTCTTTTATATAACACATTCCTATTCTTAACCCTTTCTCCCCTCAATAACAATGTCTACAGGATAATAATAGTGTCTTTTATATAACACATTCCTATTCTTAACCCTTTCTCCCCTGAATAACAATGTCTACAGCATAATAATAGTGTCTTTTATATAACACATTCCTATTCTTAACCCTTTCTCCCCTCAGTAACAATGTCTACAGCATAATAATAGTGTCTTTTATATAACACATTCCTATTCTTAACCCTTTCTCCCCTCAGTAACAATGTCTACAGCATAATAATAGTGTCTTTTATATAACACATTCATATTCTTAACCCTTTCTCCCCTCAGTAACAATGTCTACAGCATAATAATAGTGTCTTTTATATAACACATTCCTATTCTTAACCCTTTCTCCCCTCAATAACAATGTCTACAGGATAATAATAGTGTTTTTTATATAACATATTCCTATTCTTAACACTTTTTCCCCTGAATAACAATGTCTACAGCATAATAATAGTGTCTTTTATATAACACATACCTATTCTTAACCCTTTCTCCCCTCAATAACAATGTCTACAGCATAATAATAGTGTCTTTTATATAACACATTCCTATTCTTAACCCTTTCTCCCCTGAATAACAATGTCTACAGCATAATAATAGTGTTTTTTATATAACACATTCCTATTCTTAACCCTTTCTCCCCTCAATAACAATGTCTACAGGATAATAATAGTGTTTTTTATAGAACACATTCCTATTCTTAACCCTTTCTCCCCTCAATAACAATGTCTACAGCATAATAATAGTGTCTTTTATATAACACATTCCTATTCTTAACCCTTTCTCCCCTCAATAACAATGTCTACAGGATAATAATAGTGTCTTTTATATAACACATTCCTATTCTTAACCCTTTCTCCCCTGAATAACAATGTCTACAGCATAATAATAGTGTCTTTTATATAACACATTCCTATTCTTAACCCTTTCTCCCCTCAATAACAATGTCTACAGCATAATAATAGTGTTTTTTATAGAACACATTCCTATTCTTAACCCTTTCTCCTCTCAGTAACAATGTCTACAGCATAATAATAGTGTTTTTTATATAACACATTCCTATTCTTAACCCTTTCTCCCCTGAATAACAATGTCTACAGGATAATAATAGTGTCTTTTATATAACACATTCCTATTCTTAACCCTTTCTCCCCTCAATAACAATGTCTACAGCATAATAATAGTGTTTTTTATAGAACACATACCTATTCTTAACCCTTTCTCCCCTCAATAACAATGTCCACAGGATAATAATAGTGTCTTATATAACACATACCTATTCTTAACCCTTTCTCCTCTCAATAACAATGTCTACAGGATAATAATAGTGTCTTTTATATAACATATTCCTATTCTTAACCCTTTCTCCCCTCAATAACAATGTCTACAGCATAATAATAGTGTCTTTTATATAACACATTCCTATTCTTAACCCTTTCTCCCCTCAATAACAATGTCTACAGGATAATAATAGTGTTTTTTATAGAACACATTCCTATTCTTAACACTTTCTCCCCTCAATAACAATGTCTACAGCATAATAATAGTGTCTTTTATATAACACATTCCTATTCTTAACCCTTTCTCCCCTCAATAACAATGTCTACAGGATAATAATAGTGTTTTTTATATAACACATTCCTATTCTTAACCCTTTCTCCCCTCAATAACAATGTCTATAGGATAATAATAGTGTCTTTTATATAACACATTCCTATTCTTAACACTTTCTCCCCTCAATAACAATGTCTACAGGATAATAATAGTGTCTTTTATATAACACATTCCTATTCTTAACCCTTTCTCCCCTCAATAACAATGTCTACAGGATAATAATAGTGTCTTTTATAGAACACATTCCTATTCTTAACACTTTCTCCCCTCAATAACAATGTCTACAGGATAATAATAGTGTCTTTTATATAACACATTCCTATTCTTAACCCTTTCTCCCCTCAATAACAATGTCTACAGGATAATAATAGTGTCTTTTATATAACACATTCCTATTCTTAACCCTTTCTCCCCTCAATAACAATGTCTACAGGATAATAATAGTGTTTTTTATAGAACACATTCCTATTCTTAACCCTTTCTCCCCTCAGTAACAATGTCTACAGCATAATAATAGTGTCTTTTATATAACACATTCCTATTCTTAACACTTTCTCCCCTGAATAACAATGTCTACAGCATAATAATAGTGTTTTTTATATAACACATTCCTATTCTTAACCCTTTCTCCCCTCAATAACAATGTCTACAGGATAATAATAGTGTCTTTTATATAACACATTCCTATTCTTAACCCTTTCTCCCCTCAATAACAATGTCTACAGGATAATAATAGTGTTTTTTATACAACACATTCCTATTCTTAACCCTTTCTCCCCTCAATAACAATGTCTATAGGATAATAATAGTGTCTTTTATATAACACATACCTATTCTTAACCCTTTCTCCCCTCAATAACAATGTCTACAGCATAATAATAGTGTCTTTTATATAACACATTCCTATTCTTAATCCTTTCTCCCCTCAGTAACAATGTCTACAGCATAATAATAGTGTCTTTTAAAAAACACATTCCTATTCTTAACACTTTCTCCCCTGAATAACAATGTCTACAGGATAATAATAGTGTCTTTTATATAACACATTCCTATTCTTAACCCTTTCTCCCCTCAATAACAATGTCTACAGGATAATAATAGTGTTTTTTATAGAACACATTCCTATTCTTAACCCTTTCTCCCCTCAATAACAATGTCTACAGGATAATAATAGTGTTTTTTATATAACACATTCCTATTCTTAACCCTTTCTCCCCTCAATAACAATGTCTATAGGATAATAATAGTGTCTTTTATATAACACATACCTATTCTTAACCCTTTCTCCCCTCAATAACAATGTCTACAGCATAATAATAGTGTCTTTTATATAACACATTCCTATTCTTAATCCTTTCTCCCCTCAGTAACAATGTCTACAGCATAATAATAGTGTCTTTTAAAAAACACATTCCTATTCTTAACCCTTTCTCCCCTGAATAACAATGTCTACAGCATAATAATAGTGTCTTTTATATAACACATTCCTATTCTTAACCCTTTCTCCCCTCAATAACAATGTCTACAGGATAATAATAGTGTCTTTTATATAACATATTCCTATTCTTAACCCTTTCTCCCCTCAATAACAATGTCTATAGGATAATAATAGTGTCTTTTATATAACACATACCTATTCTTAACCCTTTCTCCTCTCAGTAACAATGTCTACAGCATAATAATAGTGTCTTTTATATAACACATACCTATTCTTAACCCTTTCTCCTCTCAATAACAATGTCTATAGCATAATAATAGTGTCTTTTATATAACACATACCTATTCTTAACCCTTTCTCCCCTGAATAACAATGTCTACAGGATAATAATAGTGTCTTTTATATAACACATTCCTATTCTTAACCCTTTCTCCCCTGAATAACAATGTCTACAGCATAATAATAGTGTCTTTTATATAACACATTCCTATTCTTAACCCTTTCTCCTCTCAATAACAATGTCTACAGGATAATAATAGTGTTTTATATAACACATACCTATTCTTAACCCTTTCTCCCCTCAGTAACAATGTCTACAGCATACTAATAGTGTCTTTTATATAACACATACCTATTCTTAACCCTTTCTCCTCTCAATAACAATGTCTACAGGATAATAATAGTGTCTTTTATATAACACATACCTATTCTTAACCCTTTCTCCTCTCAATAACAATGTCTACAGGATAATAATAGTGTTTTTTATATAACACATACCTATTCTTAACCCTTTCTCCCCTGAATAACAATGTCTACAGCATAATAATAGTGTCTTTTATATAACACATTCCTATTCTTAACCCTTTCTCCCCTCAATAACAATGTCTACAGGATAATAATAGTGTCTTTTATATAACACATTCCTATTCTTAACCCTTTCTCCCCTGAATAACAATGTCTACAGCATAATAATAGTGTCTTTTATATAACACATTCCTATTCTTAACCCTTTCTCCCCTCAATAACAATGTCTACAGCATAATAATAGTGTTTTTTATAGAACACATTCCTATTCTTAACCCTTTCTCCTCTCAGTAACAATGTCTACAGCATAATAATAGTGTTTTTTATATAACACATTCCTATTCTTAACCCTTTCTCCCCTGAATAACAATGTCTACAGGATAATAATAGTGTCTTTTATATAACACATTCCTATTCTTAACCCTTTCTCCCCTCAATAACAATGTCTACAGCATAATAATAGTGTTTTTTATAGAACACATACCTATTCTTAACCCTTTCTCCCCTCAATAACAATGTCCACAGCATAATAATAGTGTCTTATATAACACATACCTATTCTTAACCCTTTCTCCTCTCAATAACAATGTCTACAGGATAATAATAGTGTCTTTTATATAACATATTCCTATTCTTAACCCTTTCTCCCCTCAATAACAATGTCTACAGCATAATAATAGTGTCTTTTATATAACACATTCCTATTCTTAACCCTTTCTCCCCTCAATAACAATGTCTACAGGATAATAATAGTGTTTTTTATAGAACACATTCCTATTCTTAACACTTTCTCCCCTCAATAACAATGTCTACAGCATAATAATAGTGTCTTTTATATAACACATTCCTATTCTTAACCCTTTCTCCCCTCAATAACAATGTCTACAGGATAATAATAGTGTTTTTTATATAACACATTCCTATTCTTAACCCTTTCTCCCCTCAATAACAATGTCTATAGGATAATAATAGTGTCTTTTATATAACACATTCCTATTCTTAACACTTTCTCCCCTCAATAACAATGTCTACAGGATAATAATAGTGTCTTTTATATAACACATTCCTATTCTTAACCCTTTCTCCCCTCAATAACAATGTCTACAGGATAATAATAGTGTCTTTTATAGAACACATTCCTATTCTTAACACTTTCTCCCCTCAATAACAATGTCTACAGGATAATAATAGTGTCTTTTATATAACACATTCCTATTCTTAACCCTTTCTCCCCTCAATAACAATGTCTACAGGATAATAATAGTGTCTTTTATATAACACATTCCTATTCTTAACCCTTTCTCCCCTCAATAACAATGTCTACAGGATAATAATAGTGTTTTTTATAGAACACATTCCTATTCTTAACCCTTTCTCCCCTCAGTAACAATGTCTACAGCATAATAATAGTGTCTTTTATATAACACATTCCTATTCTTAACACTTTCTCCCCTGAATAACAATGTCTACAGCATAATAATAGTGTTTTTTATATAACACATTCCTATTCTTAACCCTTTCTCCCCTCAATAACAATGTCTACAGGATAATAATAGTGTCTTTTATATAACACATTCCTATTCTTAACCCTTTCTCCCCTCAATAACAATGTCTACAGGATAATAATAGTGTTTTTTATACAACACATTCCTATTCTTAACCCTTTCTCCCCTCAATAACAATGTCTATAGGATAATAATAGTGTCTTTTATATAACACATACCTATTCTTAACCCTTTCTCCCCTCAATAACAATGTCTACAGCATAATAATAGTGTCTTTTATATAACACATTCCTATTCTTAATCCTTTCTCCCCTCAGTAACAATGTCTACAGCATAATAATAGTGTCTTTTAAAAAACACATTCCTATTCTTAACACTTTCTCCCCTGAATAACAATGTCTACAGGATAATAATAGTGTCTTTTATATAACACATTCCTATTCTTAACCCTTTCTCCCCTCAATAACAATGTCTACAGGATAATAATAGTGTTTTTTATAGAACACATTCCTATTCTTAACCCTTTCTCCCCTCAATAACAATGTCTACAGGATAATAATAGTGTTTTTTATATAACACATTCCTATTCTTAACCCTTTCTCCCCTCAATAACAATGTCTATAGGATAATAATAGTGTCTTTTATATAACACATACCTATTCTTAACCCTTTCTCCCCTCAATAACAATGTCTACAGCATAATAATAGTGTCTTTTATATAACACATTCCTATTCTTAATCCTTTCTCCCCTCAGTAACAATGTCTACAGCATAATAATAGTGTCTTTTAAAAAACACATTCCTATTCTTAACCCTTTCTCCCCTGAATAACAATGTCTACAGCATAATAATAGTGTCTTTTATATAACACATTCCTATTCTTAACCCTTTCTCCCCTCAATAACAATGTCTACAGGATAATAATAGTGTCTTTTATATAACATATTCCTATTCTTAACCCTTTCTCCCCTCAATAACAATGTCTATAGGATAATAATAGTGTCTTTTATATAACACATACCTATTCTTAACCCTTTCTCCTCTCAGTAACAATGTCTACAGCATAATAATAGTGTCTTTTATATAACACATACCTATTCTTAACCCTTTCTCCTCTCAATAACAATGTCTATAGCATAATAATAGTGTCTTTTATATAACACATACCTATTCTTAACCCTTTCTCCCCTGAATAACAATGTCTACAGGATAATAATAGTGTCTTTTATATAACACATTCCTATTCTTAACCCTTTCTCCCCTGAATAACAATGTCTACAGCATAATAATAGTGTCTTTTATATAACACATTCCTATTCTTAACCCTTTCTCCTCTCAATAACAATGTCTACAGGATAATAATAGTGTTTTATATAACACATACCTATTCTTAACCCTTTCTCCCCTCAGTAACAATGTCTACAGCATACTAATAGTGTCTTTTATATAACACATACCTATTCTTAACCCTTTCTCCTCTCAATAACAATGTCTACAGGATAATAATAGTGTCTTTTATATAACACATACCTATTCTTAACCCTTTCTCCTCTCAATAACAATGTCTACAGGATAATAATAGTGTTTTTTATATAACACATACCTATTCTTAACCCTTTCTCCCCTGAATAACAATGTCTACAGCATAATAATAGTGTCTTTTATATAACACATTCCTATTCTTAACCCTTTCTCCCCTCAATAACAATGTCTACAGGATAATAATAGTGTCTTTTATAGAACACATTCCTATTCTTAACCCTTTCTCCCCTGAATAACAATGTCTACAGCATAATAATAGTGTCTTTTATATAACACATACCTATTCTTAACCCTTTCTCCTCTCAGTAACAATGTCTACAGCATAATAATAGTGTCTTTTATATAACACATACCTATTCTTAACCCTTTCTCCTCTCAGTAACAATGTCTACAGGATAATAATAGTGTCTTTTATATAACACATTCCTATTCTTAACCCTTTCTCCCCTCAATAACAATGTCTACAGGATAATAATAGTGTCTTTTATATAACACATACCTATTCTTAACCCTTTCTCCTCTCAGTAACAATGTCTACAGCATAATAATAGTGTCTTTTATATAACACATACCTATTCTTAACCCTTTCTCCTCTCAGTAACAATGTCTACATGATAATAATAGTGTCTTTTATATAACACATACCTATTCTTAACCCTTTCTCCCCTCAATAACAATGTCTACAGGATAATAATAGTGTTTTTTATATAACACATTCCTGTTCTTAACCCTTTCTCCCCTCAGTAACAATGTCTACAGGATAATAATAGTGTCTTTTATATAGCATATTCCTATTTTCTAACAAATCATGGTAAAAGGTTAAAAATGAATTGTCTAGGAAACTGATTGACACAAAATTGAGTGCCTTAATTCATCCACAGTCGCCTGCAGGGTTTCAAAGTTTTTTTTATAATAGGAGGTACTTCTTAAATTTTAGAAGGTACCTAAAAAATTAAGTGTTTTTGAAAGAAAAATCCCATTAACTTTCTCTTTAGAGTTCAGATTTCACCAAGACCATGCATAACAAACGATCACGACCACGACTCTTCCTTCCAAGAAATTCCTACAGTTTCCATAAATATTAACATTTACTACCAAAATTGAGTTATCTATTACATTTTTTTATATCAATTATTCTGATATCAGAGATACATTCATTCAAGGCCTGTCAATTCATGCATGTTAGATTCCCCTTCTATAAAGAAGACATAAAATACAGTTTGTTTGGTAATTACATGTGTTCACTCAACAATAAATTCCATTAAATTGTAGTTTGCACTTCTGCAAAAGGTGCCCTTTTTAGACCGAAGTTTTCTTCAATTTAAATTAAGTAGAAAAAAAATAAAACCAAGAAAGGTTGTCTCTGCACAAATCAATACTCTAATCACATCTACTATTAATTGATTTTTTTTTATCTCTTTCTTGTTTTGTTTTTAATGCTGTAGGCAGTTTCTGTTTTCCTTAGGGAACTGCATGCATGCATGAATACACAATAAAATGACTTTTCTTAATCAGGTGAAATGTTTCTTTACAAAGCCTTGATGGTATTCTATAGTCAATTGTAAAAATCTGATTCCTTCTTCAGCAATTAATTCAATCAGTGGGATCTAAGGTGATACTGTTGATTTGATTGTTTATCATTATCACCCTGTGTGGCATCTTCCACTCTCCACAATTTGTTTGCTTAATTAAGCTATATCACTTAATGCATCCTGTTGCCGTTTCTTAATAAAATGCTGAAAATGTATTCATTTGTATTACAATCCATTCTGATTCGTCTTGATTTGTTCTGCATTCTTCTGGTCAAGTAAACTATTTTCAGTCATTTGCACATGACAATCTAGCTCTGTGGTAGTATATAAATATCAGACAAGCTAGCTGTGTGGTAGTATAGAAATGCCAGACAAGCTAGCTGTGTGGTAGTATAGAAATGCCAGACACGCTAGCTTTGTGGTAGTGTACAAATATCAGACAAGCTAGCTGTGTAGTAGTGTACAAATATCAGACAGGCTAGCTCTGTGGTAGTGTACAAATATCAGACAAGCTAGCTGTGTGGTAGTGTACAAATATCAGACAAGCTAGCTGTGTGGTAGTGTACAAATATCAGACAAGCTAGCTGTGTGGAAGTGTACAAATATCAGACAAGCTAGCTGTGTGGTAGTATATAAATATCAGACAAGCTAGCTGTATGGTAGTGTACAAATATCAGACAAGCTTGCTCTGTGGTAGTGTACAAATATCAGACAAGCTAGCTGTGTAGTAGTGTACAAATATCAGACAGGCTAGCTCTGTGGTAGTGTACAAATATCAGACAAGCTAGCTGTGTGGTAGTGTACAAATATCAGACAAGCTAGCTGTGTGGTAGTGTACAAATATCAGACAAGCTAGCTGTGTGGAAGTGTACAAATATCAGACAAGCTAGCTGTGTGGTAGTATATAAATATCAGACAAGCTAGCTGTATGGTAGTGTACAAATATCAGACAAGCTTGCTCTGTGGTAGTGTACAAATATCAGACAAGCTAGCTGTGTAGTAGTGTACAAATATCAGACAGGCTAGCTCTGTGGTAGTGTACAAATATCAGACAAGCTAGCTGTGTGGTAGTGTACAAATATCAGACAAGCTAGCTGTGTGGTAGTATATAAATATCAGACAAGCTAGCTGTATGGTAGTGTACAAATATCAGACAAGCTTGCTCTGTGGTAGTGTACAAATATCAGACAAGCTAGCTCTGTGGTAGTGTACAAGTATCAGACAAGCTAGCTGTGTGGTAGTGTACAAATATCAGACAAGCTAGCTCTGTGGTAGTGTACAAATATCAGACAAGCTAGCTGTGTGGTAGTGTACAAATATCAGACAAGCTAGCTGTGTGGTAAGCTAGCTGTGTGGTAGTGTACAAATATCAGACAAGCTGGCTGTGTGGTAGTGTACAAATATCAGACAAGCTAACTGTGGTAGTATATAAATATCAGACAAGCTAGCTGTGTGGTAGTATATAAATATCAGACAAGCTAGCTGTGTGGTAGTATATAATTATCAGACAAGCTAGCTTTGTGGTAGTATATAAATATCAGACAAGCTAGCTGTGTGGTAGTATATAAATATCAGACAAGCTAGCTGTGTGGTAGTATATAAATATCAGACAAGCTAGCTCTGTGGTAGTATACAAATATCAGACAAGCTAGCTGTGTGGTAGTGTACAAATATCAGACAAGCTAGCTGTGTGGTAGTGTACAAATATCAGACATGCTAGCTCTGTGGTAGTATATAAATATCAGACAAGCTAGATGTGTGGTAGTGTACAAATATCAGACAAGCTAGCTGTGTGGTAGTATATAAATATCAGACAAGCTAGATATGTGGTAGTATATAAATATCAGACAAGCTAGCTTTGTGGTAGTGTACAAATATCAGACAAGCTAGCTGTGTGGTAGTATATAAATATCAGACAAGCTAGCTGTGTGGTAGTGTACAAATATCAGACAAGCTAGCTGTGTGGTAGTATATAAATATCAGACAAGCTAGCTGTGTGGTAGTATATAAATATCAGACAAGCTAGCTGTGTGGTAGTATATAAATATCAGACAAGCTAGCTGTGTGGTAGTATATAAATATCAGAAAAGCTAGCTGTGTGGTAGTGTACAAATATCAGACAAGCTAGCTGTGTGGTAGTGTACAAATATCAGACAAGCTAGCTGTGTGGTAGTGTACAAATATCAGACAAGCTAGCTCTGTGGTAGTGTACAAATATCAGACAAGCTAGCTCTGTGGTAGTGTACAAATATCAGACAAGCTAGCTGTGTGGTAGTATATAAATACCAGACAGATCAGTATGTACTTTACTTGTCCTCAGGGGGAGTATATTCAGCTGTGTATAGTATATAAAGTGATCTTTGTCTTCTATTTTCAAAAAGAACTGTTGTAGTAGACATCAATATCCTTTCTGAATTAAATTCTATAATATTCATCCATATTAGTCAAAGATTTTTTTCTGGGCAAAAGAGTGGATATTATTACACATCTAATTTATAACTGTCATATCAAAGAATTATTGATATCCTGACAGCATGCAATATCAACATCTAAAATTAGTACTGACCCGATTAAATCGGTAAAAGTCATACAATGGTGGTCGACAACCCTATCAACCACAACAAACATGAACAACTCCTTAGGGATTTATATACTATAATTGATTACCGGTAGAAAAGAGCAAAAATACACACACACCCACATTACTGTCAAACAAAACTGAAAAAACAAAGAGACAGCAAAAAATAAGTTCTTTACTAATACTGTAAATAAATACATGAAGAAGAGAGCATACAAGGTCTACTTAATATAAGAGGATGTACAATGGAAAACAAAAACAACAACTTTAAATAGCTGGTGTGTTAATTGAAGGTAAGGAGAGGAATATCTTTCTAGCAAGGAGAGGGTGTAAATCACTGGACGTCTGTCATCCTATCACTGGACATCCAAATGTCTGACATCCGAAGACTGGACATCCAAACGTCTGGCATCTTGAGTGGAATATGTCTAGTTGAGACAAGTAGAGCAATAGAGAACAAAGCAAACTAGAGGCTCAGTGGGCTATATCTGTGTTGTTCACCTTTCATTCTGCTTTGAGGAAACTTAATACAGAGCCTTCCATACATGTAGATGCTTCCTACCAAGTTTCGGTTCAAATGGCTAAGCAGTTTCAAAGGAGAAGATTTTTTTTTCTTTAGAAATCAACCAGTCAGAAACAAGAATTGCATATGGTGGCCATGTTTGCTAACCAATCGGGACGAAATGAGCAATCTTCATAGAGGACATTGCATAGATGATTCCTACCAAGTTTCGGTGGTAGCCATGTTTGTTAACCGATCGGGACGAAATGAGCAATCTTCATAGAGGACATTCCATAGATGCTTCCTACCAAGTTTCGGTGGTAGCCATGTTTGCTAACCGATCGGGACGATATGAGCAATCTTCATAGACTGACATTCCATAGATGATTCCTACCAAGTTTCGGTGGTAGCCATGTTTGTTAACCGATCGGGACGAAATGAGCAATCTTCATAGAGGACATTCCATAGATGCTTCCTACCAAGTTTCGGTTCGTTTGGCCAAGCAGTTTCAGAGGAGAAGATTTTTTTAAATCGGCCTATCAGAAACAAGAATTGCCTGTGGTGGCCATGTTTGGTAATGGATCATAACAAAATATGCACTCTTTAGAGAGGACCTTCCATAGATGCTTCCTACCAAGTTTCAGTTCATTTGGCTGAGGGTTTACAGAGAAGATTAAAATGTGAAAAGTAAACGGATGACAGACGACAGACACCAAGTGATGGCAAAAGCTCATATTGTCTTTGGCAAGGCTTGCTAAAAAGAATATTAAAATGTGAATACCTACTTGTAATGTATAGAATAAACATATTACACTATATCAGCATTAGTTAATTTCTAAGGGAGATAATGGTAAGAGTTATCTTTCTTTTAACAGAGAAGATTTTTTTTAGAAATCAACCAATCAGAAACAAGAAATGCCTGTGGCGGCCATGTTTGTTAACCGATCGGGACAAAACGAGCATTCTTTATAGAGGACCTTCCATAGATGCTTCCTACCAAGTTTCGGTTCATTTGGCCAAGCGGTTTCAGAGAAGAAGATTAAAATGTGAAAAGTTAACGGACGACAGACGACGGACGCCAAGTGAAGCTCACATTGCCTTTGGCAAGGTGAGCTAAAAACAGATATCTTCAAATTCTTCATTAATATATTGAATCTTGGGTAACTAGAAAGGTACACTGGGTATGGAGCTCTATATCCAGCATCAGTTTCAAACAACCAAATTCTGATCTCCTGTTATCCTTCATTTCATAAAGTTTGTGTCTGAAGAAGTGTCTTTAATGAATTTTATGAAAATGATCAGAAATATAATGTCTTTTTAACATCTTCTATAAAAATTAGCATGTCACAAAATACAACTGTGAAATATCAGATTATATTTATTTGCCATCACTTCATAATATCTCCCTGGAATTCATACAATGTAACAAATGTTTTATATTAAATTTTTGAAATGAGCAATTTCTGATATTGATTTCAATGGAAAAATGTCATCATAAAGTGCAATTCTATAATAAATCATGTCAGCTAGAAAAATGAAAATAAAATCAACTAGCTAAGCAATTATCATTCAACAACTATAAACTTGTGAAGAAACAATTATCATTCAACAACTATAAACTTGTGAAGAAACACTATTATAATTGAATATGGTTTTAAATTAACATTTATGTACAATTTGGGTTCAATCAGTTTCATAATTTCTGAGAAGATTCTAAAACAGAAAAATACAACCAAATTAGTAAGGGGTCCATGGGCACAAGTAGACTTAGAAACCCTGACAAGTGAAAATCCATATGGTCCAATGTTAAATATTTCCTGCCATACTGGCCATCTTGATTTCTCATCCATACAAACAAAATACACATTTATATAAAGAATCATCCAGTGATTATTTATGTACACTTAAGTTCAATCAAGTTTGATGACTTTTTAACAAGCTCTTTATATATTTTCCCATAAAATCCTATGATAAATTATTATCTGCTGTGGTGGTGCAGCATGTAATGCATATTATGTTCCATAATACAAATATTGTACACCTCTAATCACTTTAGACAGATAAATACCAAAGATGAGGGAGGGATTGAAAACAATTCTATCTAGTCTTATATTTATCACTTCAGACAGATAGATGTGGGGCGCTGGATACAGGGTTAGGTTTATGGTATTTAATGCCACTTTCAACAATGGTTCAGCTATATCGTGGTGGTCGTTTTTTTGGCTGGAGGAAACCGGAGTACCCAGAGAAAACCAACGACCTGCCGCTCGGCTGGATAGAGAAAGAACATGAAAACCAAACATTTTAGTCTCTATCATAGTAGGTGATGATGATTAGAAAATTAATTTTGCTAGCAAATCAAGGAAAGGAAAGTTCTTTATTTGTTCCCTTCTCAAACAGAATTTATCCCTGTAATGACAAGCAGGAAATGGATAAAGATGAAATATGATCTGTTAGATAGACTGTCTAAAGATTGTTTGGAACCAATCTTTATTCAAGAAATATTACTTGTTCATTTTAGCAGTAGAAATTTGAGTTGTTAACTGTTATTGATCAATTATGTTTTGTAGGTGTAGTAGTGTACAGATTCTTTACAAATATAGCATTATCAAAATATTAACCAAATTTGGAATTCATAAAGACCAGTATAACAATATGTCAGAGCTCCAGATAATTTTCAAGTCCAAAGGGTAATTACCCCCTACTTTTGAAAATGATGCGTATTTGCATATTTCCTTTGCACTGTTGTACTCTCTACTTCAGAAAAGATTGCTTACATGTACACTTTTAAAATTATGTTGGACACAAGTGTTATTCAATAAACACAGGATGCAAGTGAAATGTATATCTCTGTTTAATTTGACACGATTGTGTCATGTTTATTAATAAAATGTTGTAAATATTTTGTTTTTTGCTCGTTGACTTCGGCAGTTTTCACAGCCGTGTTGATAATGTCATCAATGATTCCTTTAACTATATTGTCACTAGACACAGATGAAACTGTCAGGAACTTAAGTATATAATTTTCCGTAGCGCGCTTATTCATCTTCTTGCTCATTTTCAACGAACAACGTGTTCCCAAATTCACTTTCGTTTTAGTTCTTAACTAAATCGCATTTATTTGTAATATTGACCGCGATTGGATGATTTATCCTAAACATCCAATCAGATCTCTTTTGACAACGATGCTTAGAAAGACAAGCATTCTGTACCCCTCGGATGAATATGCTCTCTCCTTCGAAAAGTATAAAGGGAAGTAATTACGGGGAATTTCTCAAAGACAAAAATGTATTGTTATGTACACGACTGTACAAGTACACTCCGAATTTGGAAAGTTTGCTTACACAGCAATATGTATGCGTAATGTGTACACTGATCTGATAATACATGCGTTTTTACTCGTTTTCATTGCGTAAAAAACACAAATACACAGCTTATCTGGAGCTCTGATATGTGATACAGCTGGTACATAATCATGTATTGTATAGTGTTAGGGTCAGGATTATGCTGCTTAATGCCACTTTCAACAATATTTTAGCTATATCGTAGCAGTCAGTTTTATTGGTGGAGGAAACCAGAGTACCCAGAGAAAACCACTGACCTGCAACAAGTCACTGACAAACTTTATCACATAATGTTGTATAGAGAGCACCTCGTTTGAACGGGATTCGAACTCACAACGTTAGTGGTGATAGGCACTGATTGCATAGGCAAATGTAATCCAACTACCATACGATCACTACTACTATGAATTGTTTTTTCAATACAGATGTTTGGCAGTAATTCCTTGCATCTTTTCTGGTATCCTGATCACACTATTATTTGCTAACATCAAGTCTAATAATTGTTATATTGAGATGCAATGCTACAATACAATTCTAACATTCTGACAAACATAACAAGGTAGAAAAGGATTGATATTTATTATAGAAGTGGAACAAAAACTTCACAGGCGAGATATTAATCTATAACATGAAATCTGACAAGTTGTCAAGCAACATTATATAACACCACATGTTATATCAACTTCTAACATCTAGCTGTCATTAAAGCAGAACCTTGATGCTGCAGGAATAAGCAGTTATACCTAAACACCCACATACTGACAGTTATTAAAAGTTTAATTCAATAATTCTACAAGATTGTCGATTCTTGATTGCAAATGATGACAAAGACACTTCATTCAATACTTGATTTGTTTTTTTTTTTAGATTGAATGAGAACTTAAAAGGTCAAATCTCTTTAATATTATTGATGAATTTAACATGAAATATAGATGTCAACAACCACAAACAATGTCTGCAATTAATAAACAAATTCTGATGCATTATGGGATTTCTTTTCATGTAAACAGACCAATAATTAACACCCATCTTTTGTTATATAACTTGGTCATATTTAAAGTCTCTTAAATATTGATTTATTCCTACACCAGGATCATGGATAATAAAATAAATGATTCTTTTAAAAATATACATAAAAGATAAGAGTATCAATATTTTTTCAAGTGTACCAGTACTTCAGTGTCTATAGATGGTACTTTTTATTACAATTCAAATATTTTTCATGACTATTTTATATAACACTCTTTGAAATTAGGAGTTAGCAAATACTATCTTAATTGGGTAAAAAAAAAGTACCTGATACCATTCCATTGTGGTTGGTTGGTTTCATGGTGTTAAATGCCATTTTCAACAATATTTCAGCTATATCGTGGCGGTCAGTTTAATTGGAGGAAACCGGAGTAAACCACTGACCTGTCACAAGTCACTGACAAACTTTTATCACGTAATGTTGTATCGAGTACACCCTGCATGGGTGGGATTCGAGCTCACAACTTTAGTGGTGATAGGTACTGATTGTAAAGGTAGTTGTAAATCCAACAACCATACGATCACGATGGCCCCCTGTTTATTATTGTTCTTTATCTAATGACATAATAACCTACATATATTAATGATATATACTCATGTTTTTTACTACATATTATCATGGAAGCATTAGCTCTGAGGTAAAAACATTTCTTTTTTTTCTCTCAGTGGAAAGTGATAACAAGGGCAATGCAAAGCGTGGCGTATCCCCTCGCCTAAAAATTTGACCCAGTGACCTTGACATTTGACCTAGAAAATCAATAAGGTTCCAGATTCTCTTAAGGACTAAGTATGTACCAAGTTTGGTCAAAATCCATTGAAGGATGTTGAATCTAGTGTTCACAAGGATGTTATGGAAGGACGGACGGACAGTATAGTTACTATATCTCTTCGCAACTTTGTTGGCGAGGGGATAATAAATTGTGAGATGATGATATTTTGATAAGGGGAAGTAATCAGTCAATGTTGATTAGTTTTTCCCCAGCTTCCTTCATTCACTTAATTTTCTGTCCAAGAATTCCCTTCTACTATTCCCCAGTGTACATTAATCTCATATTCAATTTCATTAAAAATTTATCCTTGCCTGACATTTCCCTCCATAACTGTTCACTGTATTGTAACAAGGCTTAATCTTGAAGATTATAGCAAATTTCTATTAATAACTATTTGATAAATGGGAATTTCTGCCAATTCCCAATTATTGACAATGCAATTAAGCTACAGATCTGCTACTTGTTTGTATTCTATCCAAGTTTTGATTCAGTGCTGTAACAACCTTCGTTCTCCACTGTAAAATGTTGAACTAATTGATTCTAGTTATCAAGCACACGCATTTAGAATTGCTTTCGATAAGATTACTGAGTAACATTCACAGCATTTCTATCCTAGAATCCTAATTTATTGTGCAATTACTGAACCTTGTCAGAAGTAACAATTTATTGATAATCTAATTGAAAACAGATTTTATGCATGACTGACCAAGAAAAATATTATGTATTCATTGAAAGTTCTACAATTAATGTATTGCTACCTTTTTCACTGGAAAATAGGTTAAATTTCAGTATGTAATGAAACTAGAGGCTCACTGGGTTACCATTGCTAATGGCAGAAAAGAACAAAATTCCCCCAAACAACTATACACTCATCTGTAATACTTCATGAAGTACCAGATAGGAAAATCAGTTCAGCAGATATTAGGCATTCATCTAAAAAAAAAAAACCTTAAAAAATGCCTATGGCCTTGTTTTCTGTCCATTAACTATATACATACCATATTTAACTTGACATATATCTCCAACTACTAAATTTCCTACAGGAATATGTATATCTTTTCCTCCACGAATCACAGCAAATTGATGTTCATGTTCTATTTTACTCTGTAGTCCACGGAATTGCTTTTCCTTTCTATAGTCATTGAATGCTGTTACTAATACTACAACAATTACTGCTACTAAAATTGCTACTCCCTCTATCCAACCAGCCTGCGATTCCTCTCCCCCTGAAATATATAGGCAATCATTATTAATATGTGCAAGTTCTACAATCAATTCAACCCCCTCTAATTCCTCTCCCCATAAAATATATACACAGTCAATTATAATATGTAGAAGTTCTAATATAGTAATATAGACTCTCTCTCTTCATAAAGGGTCTCTGATGAAGAACAGCAATTATAGACTCTCTCTCTTCATAAAGATGAAGAACAGCAATAAAAGTGGTGTTCTTTTACCTTTAATTGTGTCTAAATGTTAAGTTGGATGGTCTCTCATGTTAATTTACAACCTTATCCTTTCTTACTCCAAGACTCTCATAAGAAGTGTGGTCGGTACAGCAGATTGCTGACAAAATCATCATCTCAGTATTATTGTCATGACTTGTATTACCCAATGTGTGCCCATATTTATCTGAAAGCTTTACTTGACAAATCAAGAATACACTGTACATTATCTGTACACATGTATCATCAAAAAGCATTATTAGACCTAACATAGAACTTTGCCTTTAGCATATGACTCTGTCAAATTCACATTTTGTTGCTTTACAGATATTTGACATGAAACCTATTATTTTTTGTTATCTCTTAGCTAACAGAGCATGTAATACAGTCATAAGGTGATGTCAAAGAAGTTGTAAGTGTGAAATGTCAGCATGTCTTAAAGGGATATTGTCTACTAAAATCGTAATTTTTTCATACCCAAAATTATTGTTGTTTTCCGTACTGACCTTCATAAAATGAAGATTAACACCGAGTTATGCTGCAAAAGATACGATTTTTTGACAAAAAAGACCCAAAACTATCGTTATCAGAATTATTGTCTGGATGACAATATTCAAATCTATTCATATGGCCTTCTATGTGAACACGTCTTGAGCATGCGCACTGTTTAGAAACAATAAACAACATGTGGTTCTTGGGCAAAAGAGAAACTGTCAACACGTGGAAGAAAGCGGACTTTGACGGATTCAGAGAGAAAGATGAATAGAAGTGAAGTATCTTCCAAATGGAACAAATGCAGGATATATGTAGGGGATCAGTTGGACCGTTGGAACGAACTAAGGGAAGTGCTACGCGTCCAAACTCGCGCTGAATTTGCAAATATTTTGTTTGATAGGTAAGCCGAACATGTTTTTTCCTTCTTTTCTCAATCGTTTTTCATATTTTATGAATTTATGATGATGCCTATGATCATTTTCGGTAGATATTATTCAATATATGTAATCTTGCACCTGGCAGCAGCAAATTATTGTCAATGAATAGCATAAAACGGCCGTATTTGCGAGGTAAACAAACATGAATTTTAACATCCATGCTGCAGCATCCGGTCTACTGGCATAAAAATAGATTTGGCCTTGCTCAGGTCAGTGAATAATTAATTAGCTTCCAGTAACGATGGTCTGCTTTTTTATATCGAAAAAACAACGTTTCGTAGCGTATTCGCCAATAATTTGGTGTTTAATCTTCATTTTATGAAGGTCAGTACGGAAAACGACAATAATTTTGGGTATGAAAAAATTACGATTGTGGTAGACAATATCCCTTTAACTACCATTGTAGCTTATCAGGTAATGAAAGGAGGGAGATTGCTGAAGAAAAAAATCTTGACATTCAAAATCAAATATTACAAAATATGTATGCTAATATTGAGATTAAAAGTCAAGACAGGCTTCAAATGTTGAAACCGATTATCTAAATTTTTCTGTATCTATTAATCAGGGTCTTATTTTAAAGTCAATATATAAAAGACATTTGGAGATCATACTGCTTCCTTTGAGAGTATCTATTGTGCACATAAAAACAATTTGGTTTGACTTGGTATACATGTAGTAACTTGGTATGGTGTATCATGATGGTTTAAACATTATGACAAGGATATATCACTTTTAAATATTTTGACATCAAAGTTACATTGTACTTGCAAAATATCTCTCTGAACAAAAAATTCAGAGGTTAACTCGTCCAGATTAAAGTATTCTCAACCTAAGTTTTGGATGAATTATTTTAGTTGAAATAGGACCAATTTTCATAATAATTAAAAATTACAAATCTAGCATCACATATTTCTGAAACAACTGCTTTATGATCTGTCTAGCTGAAAAAAAACCCTGAAAACTTTCACTTATTATTTATAGTTTAGTTTTAAACATATTTTATTGTCTAGTAAAAGATAATTAGGATCAAACACAAGTTACAAAAGCCTAGTATTGTCTTCTCCTCTTTATTTATTATGCAGTAGTTCAACCATCGTAAAATACACAGGTATGATCTTAGCTTCTAAAACTAATTACAATATTTAACTGTTAAAATCAGTGATAGACATGATGAAGAACTGATCTGTATGTAGTAGGTGTATTACTTAATATAGGACTTCTAAGATCTACAGTGAAGAGTAGGCTATTAATTGGAATCAACTCTACAAAAGTGTCCCTACATCAAAGTAAATGTTTCATTTTCTATGAGTCAACAAAAACCAAGAAAGAAATGTCTTAATATCCATTCATACTATAGACAGAATGTCAGATCATGTGGTGACTTGTAACAATCCAATAAAAACAGATAGGATCACTTGATCGATAAATAGTCATTGTGAAAGTGTATGACGTCACTAGACTACATCAGCCAGTGATGCTATTCAGTAACAAACTGTTACATTATTAATACCTATAAATACACGTATGATTACTAAATTATTTACAAAGCTAAATAGAATGGGTGTATTTTACATCTACTGACAAGACTTGTTAGGATCAACACTACAGTCAAACCTGTATTAAGAGGTCACCTTTGAGACAAAGAAACAGTGGGCACTGGCCTTATAAGACAGGTGACCTCTTAAAAGAGATTCAATTCATATGAAATTTTCTATGACAGGACAAGAAAAATATGACCTTTTAATACAGGTGACTGCTTAATAGAGGGTGAGGTTTGACTGGATATGTTTTATCGTTAGGTACAAACAGACAGTATATTTTAGTCACATATTGAAGGGTAGAACCCACATGTTTAGATCAAGAAGATATTGCTGACTTTGTCATTTATATAATGGCATAGAACAAAAATATCAAATTTCACATTTATTACATGAACAATTCAGGATGCAACAAAGTTAGAAATATTCTTCACAACCACAAGCATTTCACAAAAGTAAATATGTAAGATTGTACTGTTAAAAGATATTTTATTTCCCAAAAGTAAATATGTAAGATTGTACTGTTAAAAGATATTTTTTAAAAGGGATATCTTTGAATCTATGCCTTTCTGTTTGGTTAACTTAGTTAGGTTATCAGCAATGATTCTGGTTAGAAAAGAAAATAACTGAAAATAGCTGAAACCAACCACACCCACTTTCAAAAGTTTCTCTTTTGATCTAATCTGACCGTGTCCTGCAACTTCCAGTTGAAATCAGTTAAATAACTGAAAAAAAATCATCCCTGGGTTATACATGATAATTGTCATTTTCAGCTATATACTACTAGACTAGAAAGGAAATCCCAGACAGATATAAGCACCTGACCAGTGAAACCTCCAGTCTTAGGTAGGTGTCTGAAAATAGGTGGGTATCAGGGGCATGAACCAATGTAAAATGGTGCCAGGCTTGTGGTCAGAAGTCAATGGTCTTAAAAACTCAACTATTCCATGCCTCTCTTTTGACCTTGAATCTCTCACTGAAAATGGTTCAATATACCAAACAAATATAATGATAACTCAGCTACTATTTGAGCGTACCTGGTGAAGGATATCTACGTTTTTATTAGTTTTGTGTCAATCCATTGATCACGAATGCATAGCTGTGCTTTATTTAGAAAATATCTTCAAACAAATTTCCCAAGGGGTCCATGTTAAATTAAATCTGGATAGAGAGCAGAACAGTAACTAAATGATCATTCATGCACAGTTTGGGTTCAATTAGTATTGTAGTCTCTAAGAATCAGTCCAGACATGTTTAAACTTTCCCATAAGGTTCTATACAGCTATCTTAAGATTTTATTGATTGATTTTTTTATTTATTTTTTGGGTACTTAATGCCACTTTCAGCAATATCATGGCGACCAGTTTTAGTGGTGGAAGAAGCCAGAGTACCCGGAGAGAATCACCGACCATAGGCAAGCAACTGGTAAACTTTTATCACTTGCGGCTGCGAATCGAGTGCGCCCTTTTTTGTAATTTACAAAGCGGGGCGCGAACCCACGTCATATTGATGATAAGCTTGTATGAGTTATTAGGTAATCCAACTACCTAAGTTATTTAGCCACCAGGGCCCCTTTTTAAGATTTTAGATCAACACCAAAACATAAACGTGATAGAAAATCAAGGAACATCCATGTCATGTTTGGGTTTAACTATATTGTTTGTTTGATGGTGTTTAACGCCACTTTCAACAATATTTCAGTTATATCATGGTGGTCTGAGCACCAAAAACACCCATGCCATGTTTGGGTTTAACTATATTGTTTGTTTGATGGTGTTTAATGCCACTTTCAACAATATTTCAGTTATATCATGGTGGTCAGCACCAAAAACACCCATGCCATGTTTGGGTTTAACTATATTGTTTGTTTGATGGTGTTTAATGCCACTTTCAACAATATTTCAGTTATATCATGGTGGTCAGCACCAAAAACACCCATGCCATGTTTGGGTTTAACTATACAAGTGTCTTCTAAGAAGAATTGTGGAATATTTTCCCATGAAGTCATACTAAACTATGTCTTACAGTCGCCACAAATTTCTGATCTTTGGACGAATACTTAAAATATATGATTTCTCCATTGTAAAATACAAGGTCAGGTGGCAAGGATACTCATCAAATGAAAAGTGACGTAAACGAATTCTGAGCTGAAACGACTCCATACATCTATACGGCAAAGAGCTAAACTCCCAAGATGAACAGATAATGTTCATGATCTTATATACAATAATAAACAAAGTCATATTTCTGAAACAAATATGTACTCAAGCCAAACTCTTAGATTGACAGCTATTCTTGTATGGGGGTATGGGTAATATCTTTATTAATGTAAACACATTTACACATTTACTAAACAAATCTAAAGATTGATTTATAGAAAGGCGATATATATATATATATTCTACTTTTAGTAACAAACCTTCCTACCAAGACTAACAAATATCAAATCTGATTATCAAAATCATAAAAAATGTTTACCACATAAATTTGATTATATCAAACTGGGATGATTTTTATTTATTCCGGATTCAATTTGAGTTAAAAAGCCTTCTTGAATAATTTGGAAGCTTGGTAACAATTGACAATAACTAGTAATGATGTATTGATCAATGTTACCTTACATTTTTTTTCACAAGCAGAAGATTAATTTTCAGATGACTGAACCATCATTTACAATACAATTAAACTGAATATAGACCTGACATGAGCTCTTATTATCGAACAGCTTTTAATTGATACAAAATATCATTAAAGTTATAGCTGCCAAATAGCCTGTTGTTATTTTAGAAACAGACATTACAATTCTACATTTGTTACATTAAGGCAATGACATTTACTACAAGATGTATTTTTATTGATTTCCTTTCATTTTATAAACACCATGCAAATTTCCGAGTTTCATGAAGTTACCGACTCAATCCATCAATAATATCGTTAATATGGAAGCTATGTGTAACAAAAATTTGAATATGATACAATAGATTCTACACAGGAAATCTTTCCATGAGCAATCCATCTAAAAACTATTATTTTGTAATATCAAATATAGAATAATTGCTGCAGTGGGGAAATTCTCTATAAAATTGGAAAAAAAACAGTAAAACATTTTTTTTCTTCTCTAGAGTACTTTAAAGTTGTAAATAGTTTACAACAAAACAAGACTGTTTTTGGTGATTGAATGTAGGGTTCCTGATGTCTGTCTGATATTTCACTGAAAAAAAAACCAGCTTCAAGTTGAAGTATTGTAAAATTCTGGTCAGTCATGCAAATTTCATGTACAGTTTAGATTCAACTTGTGTACGAAACTAACAAAGCTGTTAAATAAGTTCTTATACAACATGTATGTGAAACAAACAAACATGTTAAAATTAAAGGTTGGAAATTTTACATTTTCATGAATTTGTCAATTCTGTCTTTGGATTGAATGCATGTCAAAAAACTGTTGAATGATCTGATGTAGTTGTAGACTACACAACAATCAACATTTTCTTCAAGAAGAACAGAACATTCTTTTACAGGATCAGAATCTAATTTAATTATGGTATATCAAGCAAAGAATTATTCCTTATTGATACAAGAATATCCTATAAATAACAGTGTAGTACCCGTACTTAAGTCTCTTGACAACAAAAATTAGGTCTGGTCATTGTGGATTATGGATTGGTAACAACATTTTGTTTTTACTGGCGGAGGAAACTTTTAGTACCTGGAGAAAACCACTGAACTTCCACAAGTCACTGAAAAACTGAATTACATAAAGTAGCATTGATTCTTCTTCCAAGCACAGGACTAGACTCTAAGGATAGAGTGTGTAAAGATTACTCATCCTGTCAAAAAGTAGTCATCATAACTCACAAGTCTTACTGGTGTGACTGATCATAATGCTCTTGTTTAATAGTGCTTGCAATCTTGTATAAGACATATGTCAACATTACATAATTTTTGTTGGTCTCTTTAGTTTTAACAAATGGCATCTAATGCCAAATTTTTGCATTAAATAATGGAATGTCAAGCTATAATAAGTAAAAATTGTATTGGACTGAGAACTTGCTTGAGCAGTTCAACAATATTTTTTTTTCAAATATTTTAAAAAAAATTGACACTTTCTGTTGTGTGTGACCAATATGATGTTTTTAACTAAATAAATGATGTTGTGTAAAAAAGTAGAAGTTTTCCATTAAAACAAGACACTTGAAACTGGACTACTGAGCACTGAGCAGTGTTTAAAGCCTACATGATTAATTAGATAGAGATATTGTAATTGATTCTTACCATCTCCCTCTCCTGTAGGGTAAAATGATAAACCTAAAGAAATTAATGCAGCAACTAATAAAATAATTAATGTAACGTCCTGAAGCGCTTCCCACACTAATTGTAAAAATGTCTTTGGAGGTTTTGGTGGTATAATGTTTGATCCGAAACACTTTATTCGGTCTTCTAAATCAGCTGGTGATCCTGATAATCCTAAAAAATATAAATAAAATACACATTTAATTCTGGAAATATTTTAAATGGTTTCCACTAGTTAGTAAAATACATGTATTAAATCTTAAAGAATCAGAAAAACTAAAAAGAGGCTTACATGATTCTTCAGCACTCACATAGTAATGAAGATTTTTATCCATATTTCTTGCCTAACCATGGTAGACAATGAACATAATTACATGTCTATTATTCAGATGTTTTTTTATAGTATATTATGTTTTGGTTTCTTTAATATCACAATTACAACATGTAATTTAAGTAAATTTCAATGCAGACAAGTTTTTGTATTAAGTAGTTAGAACTGTTAAAAGCCTAAGCAATCTGTATTTTAAATGAAGCATATTATTTTAGACAACGTGGAGATTTCCAAATTTACTAGACAGGATAATAGTGATAAGTCATTTTAACTTTGTCTGAACTGTACATGAGACATGACATGACATTCATTCATCCACACAGATGAGACAGACTTTAAACCTGCCATCAAAATGTCATTGTGGTGTCACATCTGACATCCCTCCTATTGTATTACCATATTCTCTACAGAATATTTTTGTGTTTTAATTTCATCATTAAATAAAGCTTCCAGTCTTAAAATATCAATCAAATAATAAATCCTAGGTTCTACGAGGTATTGATAATGATATGGTGAAGGTAGTCAAATGTCATATTATAATTCAGGCTATCATCAGTCCATTAATCAATCCCTCCAATAAATCCTGGTTTATAACAATTCAAATCAAATGGACTGCAATCCAACCATGTGTAAAAAAGATGGCGTTTCTCAACGGGAAAAGTAAGAAAGGTTTTGATGTAAATGATGTGATTTATTCTAAGGCATCCCATACTTATCTCCCCTGAGACAGCCTCTTTTATTTTTTTTTCACCAGCGACATGAAAATCAATATACCAGATTAGCCTGACGCTAATTGTCTGAGGAAACTGTTATAAATATATCATAGAGTAAAAGGCAAATCATCTAAAACAAGGGATATGAACTAAAAGAAGCTGTAGATTGCTATTTAAAATCTGGTGCTAGCAACATATCAGATTTAGCTTGTATGAATTGAAGCCATAAAAGTTAAGAAAATCAACTTGATTGTCATCCTCTAAGGCCTAGAAATCACCACAGACTTCACTACAATGTGACACAAAGGACAAGACTGAATCTACGATGCGACACAAAGGACAATCGCTTGCTTCTTTGGGGGAAAATATGAGCTGACAAGTGTGAATACCATAACAAAGCAATGACTGTTGAACGAGTGTGTAACATCATGATCAAGATCATTATAATAATGTTTAAAATATTATCTCTAAAATTCGTCAAAATGTACACATACAGAAATAAATGACTTTTTAATTGTAATTTTGGAATCATCTAACATGTAGGGTTGTTTTTAGGTTCTGTAGTGGTTTAGATTGATTTTCTTTGTATCGTATATGAAATGCAATCTTTTCCAATTTATCTAATCAAATTGAAATTGATATTGATCAAAAGCAAAATCTGCCACATTAGATCAAATTTGTTGCCAATTATATTGTAGAAGTAGTGACATAACATCTCCTTATTACTACATTATTTGCATGGGAAATAATGAAATTTTCAAGTTTTTGTGACCTAATTTGACAAAAATACAAACCCCAATGTCATACAGTGAAGCTACCTCCTTCTATCAACATATAATTGCCACATATATATCTAAGATTATTTTCTTAGCATTCCAAAGTTTTTGTTAGAATATTTGTTCAATTAGAACAGAATAGACCAAAATGAAATATAACTTATCAATGGTAGTAACATTGAAACAGAGGAGGGAGACACAATTTATCAGTGGTAGTAACAGTGAAACAGAGAAGAGAGACAAAATTTATCAATGGTAGTAACAGTGAAACAGAGAAGGGAGACAAAATGTATCAATGGTAGTAACAGTGAAACAGAGAAGGGAGACAAAATTTATTAGTGGTAGTAACAGTGAAACAGAGAAGGGAGACAAAATTTATCAATG
Organism: Bathymodiolus brooksi; assembly: GCA_963680875.1. Taxonomy (NCBI): domain Eukaryota; kingdom Metazoa; phylum Mollusca; class Bivalvia; order Mytilida; family Modiolidae; genus Bathymodiolus; species Bathymodiolus brooksi. The sequence goes on along the minus strand of OY804575.1, from coordinate 13,243,326 downwards.
GTAGTAACAGTGAAACAGAGAAGGGAGACAAAATGTATCAATGGTGGTAACAGTGAAACAGAGAAGGGAGACAAAATGTATCAATGGTAGTAACAGTGAAACAGAGAAGGGAGACAAAATTTATCAATGGTGGTAACAGTGAAACAGAGAAGGGAGACAAAATTTATCAATGGTAGTAACAGTGAAACAGAGAAGGGAGACAAAATGTATCAATGGTGGTAACAGTGAAACAGAGAAGGGAGACAAAATGTATCAATGGTAGTAACAGTGAAACAGAGAAGGGAGACAAAATGTATCAATGGTGGTAACAGTGAAACAGAGAAGGGAGAGAAAATGTATCAGTGGTAGTAACAGTGAAACAGAGAAGGGAAGCAAAATTTATCAATGGTAGTAACAGTGAAACAGAGAAGGGAGAGAAAATGTATCAGTGGTAGTAACAGTGAAACAGAGAAGAGAGACAAAATTTATCAATGGTAGTAACAGTGAAATAGAGAAGAGAGACAAAATGTATCAATGGTAGTAACAGTGAAACAGAGAAGGGAGACAAAATGTATCAATGGTGGTAACAGTGAAACAGAGAAGGGAGAGAAAATGTATCAGTGGTAGTAACAGTGAAACAGAGAAGGGAAGCAAAATTTATCAGTGGTAGTAACAGTGAAACAGAGAAGGGAGACAACATTTATCAATGGTAGTAACATTGAAACAGAGAAGGGAGACAAAATTTATCAATGGTAGTAACAGTGAAACAGAGAAGGGAGACAAATTTTATCAATGGTAGTAACAGTGAAACAGAGAAGGGAGACAAAATTTATCAATGGTAGTAACAGTGAAACAGAGAAGGGAGACAACATTTATCAGTGGTAGTAACAGTGAAACAGAGAAGGGAAGCAAAATTTATTAGTGGTAGTAACATTGAAACAGAGAAGGGAGACAAAATGTATCCATGGTAGTAACAGTGAAACAGAGAAGGGAGACAAAATGTATCAATGGTGGTAACAGTGAAACAGAGAAGGGAAGCAAAATTTATTAATGGTAGTAACAGTGAAACAGAGAAGGGAGACAAAATGTATCAATGGTGGTAACAGTGAAACAGAGAAGGGAGAGAAAATGTATCAGTGGTAGTAACAGTGAAACAGAGAAGGGAAGCAAAATTTATCAGTGGTAGTAACAGTGAAACAGAGAAGGGAGACAAAATTTATCAGTGGTAGTAACATTGAAACAGAGAAGGGAGACAAAATTTATCAATGGTAGTAACAGTGAAACAGAGAAGGGAGACAACATTTATCAATGGTAGTAACAGTGAAACAGAGAAGGGAGACAAAATTTATCAATGGTAGTAACAGTGAAACAGAGAAGGGAGACAACATTTATCAGTGGTAGTAACAGTGAAACAGAGAAGGGAAGCAAAATTTATTAGTGGTAGTAACATTGAAACAGAGAAGGGAGACAAAATGTATCCATGGTAGTAACAGTGAAACAGAGAAGGGAGGCAAAATTTATCAATGGTAGTAACAGTGAAACAGAGAAGGGAGACAAAATTTATCAATGGTAGTAACAGTGAAACAGAGAAGGGAGACAAAATGTATCAATGGTAGTAACAGTGAAACAGAGAAGGGAGACAAAATTTATCAATGGTAGTAACAGTGAAACAGAGAAGGGAGACAAAATGTATCAATGGTAGTAACATTGAAACAGAGAAGGGAAGCAAAATTTATCAATGGTAGTAACAGTGAAACAGAGAAGGGAGACAAAATTTATCAATGGTAGTAACAGTGAAACAGAGAAGGGAGACAACATGTATCCATGGTAGTAACATTGAAACAGAGAAGGGAAGCAAAATTTATCAATGGTAGTAACAGTGAAACAGAGAAGGGAAGCAAAATTTATCAATGGTGGCAACAGTGAAACAGAGAAGGGAGACAAAATGTATCAATGGTAGTAACAGTGAAACAGAGAAGGGAAGCAAAATTTATCAATGGTAGTAACAGTGAAACAGAGAAGGGAGACAAAATTTATCAATGGTAGTAACAGTGAAACAGAGAAGGGAGACAACATTTATCAATGGTGGCAACAGTGAAACAGAGAAGGGAAGCAAAATTTATCAATGGTAGTAACAGTGAAACAGAGAAGGGAGACAAAATTTATCAATGGTAGTAACAGTGAAACAGAGAAGGGAGACAACATGTATCCATGGTAGTAACATTGAAACAGAGAAGGGAAGCAAAATTTATCAATGGTAGTAACAGTGAAACAGAGAAGGGAAGCAAAATTTATCAATGGTGGCAACAGTGAAACAGAGAAGGGAGACAAAATGTATCAATGGTAGTAACAGTGAAACAGAGAAGGGAAGCAAAATTTATCAATGGTAGTAACAGTGAAACAGAGAAGGGAGACAAAATTTATCAATGGTAGTAACAGTGAAACAGAGAAGGGAGACAACATTTATCAATGGTGGCAACAGTGAAACAGAGAAGGGAGAGAAAATGTATCAGTGGTAGTAACAGTGAAACAGAGAAGGGAAGCAAAATTTATCAGTGGTAGTAACAGTGAAACAGAGAAGGGAGACACAATTTATCAGTGGTAGTAACAGTGAAACAGAGAAGGGAGACAACATTTATCAATGGTAGTAACAGTGAAACAGAGAAGAGAGACAAAATTTATCAATGGTAGTAACAGTGAAACAGAGAAGGGAGAGAACATTTATCAGTGGTAGTAACAGTGAAACAGAGAAGGGAAGCAAAATTTATCAGTAGTAGTAACACTGAAACAGAGAAGGGAGGCAAAATTTATCAATGGTAGTAACAGTGAAACAGAGAAGGGAGACAAAATTTATCAATGGTAGTAACAGTGAAACAGAGAAGGGAGACAAAATGTATCCATGGTAGTAACAGTGAAACAGAGAAGGGAGACAAAATGTATCCATGGTAGTAACAGTGAAACAGAGAAGGGAGACAAAATGTATCAATGGTAGTAACAGTGAAACAGAGAAGGGAGACAACATTTATCAGTGGTAGTAACAGTGAAACAGAGAAGGGAAGCAAAATTTATCAATGGTAGTAACAGTGAAACAGAGAAGGGAGACAAAATTTATCAATGGTAGTAACAGTGAAACAGATAAGGGAAGCAAAATTTATCAGTGGTAGTAACATTGAAACAGAGAAGGGAGACAACATTTATCAATGGTAGTAACAGTGAAACAGAGAAGAGAGACAAAATGTATCCATGGTAGTAACAGTGAAACAGAGAAGGGAGGCAAAATTTATCAATGGTAGTAACAGTGAAACAGAGAAGGGAGACAAAATTTATCAATGGTAGTAACAGTGAAACAGAGAAGGGAGACAAAATTTATCAGTGGTAGTAACAGTGAAACAGAAAAGGGAGACAAAATTTATCAGTGGTAGTAACAGTGAAACAGAGAAGGGAGACAAAATTTATCTGTGGTAGTAACAGTTAAAAACACCAAAGGAGACACAATTTATCAGTGGCAGTAACAGTTAAAAAACCCCAAAGGAGACACAACTTATCAGTGATGGTAACAGTGAAACAGACCAAAGGAAGCACAACTTATCAGTGGCAGTAACAGTTAAAAAAACCCAAAGGAGACACAACTTATCAGTGATAATAACAGTGAAACAGACCAAAGGAAGCACAACTTATCAGTGATAATAACAGTGAAACAGACCAAAGGAAGCACAACTTATCAGTGGCAGCAACATTAAAAACACCAAAGGAAGCACAACTATCAGTGATGGTAACAGTGAAACAGACCAAAGGAAGCACAACTTATCATATTGATCCCTTAATATCTTGAAAACAGTAAGAGACATTCTAAATCGTGATATATAACATAAACAAAATCTAGTTAAGAACATAAAGAAAAAAATCATAAAAACTCCATGGAAAACAAAAGCTCCACATACAAAAAAACTACCCTTTTTGGTACATTGGGGCCTCTTGTTTCCATAGTGGCTTTCTGATTGAAAAAAACTCATAAACTTTGAAGCAGACCATCCACTTACAGAGATGCAGCTAATCGTCGGCCCTGTCAGACCCATCTTCGCTAGCCAAGGGTTAAGATTCGGGTCCCCCTTCTCTACACCCTTGGTGGATCTAGAATACATTTTGAGGATTCACGCTTTAATATTTCATTGGTTACGGCTACCAGTACATGTATTCAATCAGAAGACGTTTTACACGGACCACATGCTATCGACGAAATGTAAACAAAGATGGCAACGGCCACAGAGTTGGGTCGAAATATTGCCCAAAAGGAGCAGAAGAGCTTTGAAACTTCACTTGGTTGACAGTATGTGCTTCCAAATTAAATTTATCACAAATAAGTTTTTCTTCACTGGGCGCTCCAACTCTCCAACATACGTATAACAAAACGATTCTGATTGGCTGGCGATGACGACTATCTAAGGGGTGCAACTTCGATAAACCACCAGGTGGCATTGCGCGCGAATTTCAAAATGTATTCTAGATCTGCCAAGGGTGTAGAGAAGGGGGACCCGAATCGTAACCCTTGGATAGCGAAGATGTGTCGGACCTTGGGGGCAGAATTTTAGAGGGTCCGGCAAATGACGTCTTTATGTCAGACCTAATGACCGGCAAACATTTTTACTGCTTGGAGCTATCAAAAATCAAATTTCTGACTGTCCTGGTTACCTCTTAGACCCCTAAGCGAAGAATCTTTGATTATCGTTAATAAAGTCAAAAGTCGTAAACAAATCGGTAAAAATTTCTGTTCCTTTCTGTTTATGCTAAATTTCGGGAACCAGTTCCCATTCCGGATTTTATTTCGTATCCTATCAGTAATCGTAAATTGTAATTTGATCATTTCCGTTATGGCTGCATGGCCAATTAAGTTAACAGAGGGGTCTAAATCTGGAAAAAATCACCCACTACCTATCGATTTATCTACAAAGAATAAAAAAGCCAAAAGGTCAACATATGAAAAGGAGAGGCGACCAGGGCGGTCCTTTAATCGAAAATGGAAGGACAAAATGAACAAACAAATGACGACTTGATATCAAAATACTCATTAGAGGAATAATAAAATCTTACTAATATGAAGTATTGATTATTTGATGTTGCAGGGCTATCTAAATTGAATGTGGTCTCAGTCACTAACCCCCCTTTGGCAATATCCTTAATCTGATTCTGGTAGTCGTTAACTGTGTAAAGGCTTTAAGATTGTCCCTTTAATCATACTGTATTGAAAGTGAAATATTAAAAAATTTCTAAAAAGAAAGTAGGTCTGGCAAAAAGTTGATAGATGTCTGAGAGGAAATTTTTTTTATCTGCAACTCTGCACTTAACATCTCTGACAAGTTTGGTTTGAATTGACGAAGCAGTTTTGGCAAAGAAGACAAATATGACCTCACATGACCCTTTGGGTCTGGCGAGCTGAAGAAACTGACAACAGCCCACAATTCAGCCTCTGTGTTTTAATTATTGGTAAGTTTTATCATTTGACAGCTCTACACGTTTCAAGTAAGATGCAGATAAAAATAGGAATAAAGAATAATCTACAATATCATGTCATCATCAAGAATTCTTAATTAACTACAAACAGGTCCCATGTTCACTTTCATTTTGAGTTCAAGGGAAAAAGATGAACTCTTTCGATATTGTTTTTCTACCATACTAAGTCAATAGAATTGTGTTTTTTTCTCTCAAACTATTGTACTACAATGCAATTAATTTCATTCAGTCTGAACAATACTGTGTCTGTCCAATCAAATTCTTTGAGATTTCATAGGTTTTTAACAGTGCAAGTTGCTCTATAGAGACATAGAAAATTGTCCTCTGCCTTAGTTATAGGAGGCAATTAATTAAAAGTTATTCTTTGTGCATTAATGAACATGCAAAATTACATGTAAGTTGCATATAGAATAATATTACTGTTATTAATGAATCTAGAGCACACTGTTATATAATAACATGTTACTAGTGAATGAGACACTGTGTTAATGAACATAGTCATGTGACATGTGTGCGTCGTCCTCATTTTTGACAAATGTTTTATAAAAGCATATATTTTTCATTTGATCTATTGATTTTTGTTTTATTTTTTAAAATGATGTTTTTATGTGTTTTTATCACTATTTTTCTTTCAGGAAATCAAAGGATTCCACTTATATCTAAAATAAAGGTATAAGTACTAGGTACCAGTCTAAATAAAGGTACCAGTACTAGGTACCAATCTAAATAAAGGTACCAGACTATATATAAAGGTATTAGTACTAAGAACCAATCTAAATAAGATAAGATAAGTTTTATTTATAGTCTGCATTTTAAATAATAATGCAACACAAGCCGTAGTGGGCTTTTGACCAACATAAAGGTACCAGACTACAAAAAAAGGTACCAGTACTAGGTACCAAAAATAAATAAAGGTACCAGACTATAAAATCCTACCTTCATTAGGTGAAGTAAAGAGCAGTTTACAAATTTCTAAAACACTGCCATGTTTTTGTTGTATATGCTGCACAGCTTCATATCCCTTTTGTTCATTAATTATGCGGAGATCTGCAACAGTTAATCCATAGTTTCCATCCCTACAATGAGACGGACCCAAGCCGTCCATTTCATCTCCAGCCATTGATTTGATTATCTCTTTAACTTATTTGTCTGAAAATATCAAAAAATAAGGTCAAAAGAAAAATATAAGTCAATCATGGATGATATATATCTTAAATGCTAAATTGAACAATTCATGACTGACAATTATTAAAGCACTGTTAAGAGTAGTAGGAAAAGGAACATTGGAATGCCAAACTTATTTTAAAAGTGCATTAGAAATTAGGCTTACTTAAAGTAGATATGAGACACATTTGAAAGCATATCACGTATAACATAGCTTTTAATAAACTGTTCTGCATACCATTAAAATTTGATGACCATTATATATCAACATGTGAGTGGTCTACTATAAGGTTCCAGAACAATTATAAATACTAAGAAAATATACTGATATATAAGCTCAGTTACAATTCCTATTACACACTTACTTGACCACATTTTCACTTCAGTACATTGAAATCAAAAGTACCATATTAAATTGGACTAAATTGTACTGAAACCTTTGGTATGATGGACCTAGAGTGTGTGGATATTGTCACAACAAAACCAGATCTTTGAAGAATTATTAGCTTCTAGTAACCATACTAGTGACTTACAATTTATTTTTATTATTTTTCCCTTTCTTTCAAATACCCTTGATTTGATGCCAAAAAACCACAACTTGTTGCTGATACAATGTAGTCACAAAATAAATCATTGGAATATCTGATAGAATGTTTTAGGTAGGGAGTAGTTTGGTTGTCTTTGTGTGATTACATTCAAGCAAAATGTTATGTACATTCATACCAGCCTTTAGTTATAGGAAATCAAGAGAGACCTAAATTGTGATCAAACAAAGTGAAATACTAAATGTTATGCGCATTCATATCAGCCTTTAGTTCTAGGAAATCAAGAGAGACCTAAATTGTGATCAAACAAAGTGAAATACTAAATGTTATGTACATTCATACCAGCCTTTAGTTATAGGAGATCAAGAGAGACCTAAATTGTGATCAAACAAAGTGAAATAAAAAATGTTACAAAGTGGTCTAATGATCATGATGTCTAAATGGCAAATGATGAAGATAAAAATTCAGACTCGAAACTGAACAATATCATAAAAGAAACAGAGATAAAACAGGAATGTTTATAATCCAAAAGACCACAACAAGAACTAAATACTTTGTTGACAATCAATAAAAACATACTGTCTAACTGTTAGAATAGCAATAGTATGGTAATAAATCACAACCAACAATAGACTGATTTGGAAAAATGAAAGTAATAAATCAGTATGGACAATGGTTTGTGAGAGTTACATGACCGTATCTAACAAAAGACTTAGTACATCTCTCCTCTATCAACAATAATCAGATGGAGTTTATTTAGACAGAGACTAGTGTTATCTGTAGAGAAATACAATTGATTTAATCTACTTTATTGATTGTATGATATGTATCTGACAGAGGCAAACCTATATAACTTATATCTATTTACAATGTACTAACAAATATAATGTATGGTATTGGGGCATACCAATGGGGTGTCTGGTGAAATGTGTTATATAAGACAATACCAATAGGGTGTTTGATGAAGTGTATTACATAGGGGTATACTAATGGGGTGTCTGGTGAAATGTGTTGTATAAGACAATACCAATAGGGTGTTTGATGAAGTGTATAGGGGTATACTAATGCAGTCAGTAATGAAATGATTGAGTTTTGCTAATGCTAAGTGAGAAATGTTTCAGCTACATCATGGCAAGAACAAGTTACATGTATAATGTATAGGAATGTTGCAGGAATGCTCAGTAAAAGAAGCAAATTCACTTCAATTACATATTTTGTGGGTAATAATAAATATTGATAAGCTGCACCCATTTAATAACTTTTCTTCTGTGGGCTTGCTTGTTTTTAAAATTTCTTTGATGAGAATTCAGATGATTTCAAGCGATACATTTTAATGATCAGGAAATAATTAAAGGGTTTCGAGTAGAATTTAATGATTAATCTGGTGAAAAATATATTATTATAACATATAATTGCTTAAAAAAATCAGTTGGCCATTACCAAAAACAAACTGGTTGTATTTCAAGTATATATACCAGAACTGTCATCTGTTGACAACTTCAGAAGGAAACAAGACTAAAGTCAGGTCTGTACCTGTGAGTACTGCACAACACTGACAGCATTTTTATTGTCACATTTTGGGGAAAGGCTGTATATAGTACAATATGTAACTATAAAGAGTGGGGGAGTGATTATTGCTTAACACTAAATTAGCAATTTTTCAGCCATATCATGGTGAGAACAAGTTACTTTTTGATGAGATGATCAGGATACTCCCACGCAACTTCCAAGGCCAGATATCAGATCTACTGAGTTAGTAAAATACTACTAAATTGTCTCACTCAAGTGGGCACTGCTCCTATAACACCACTTTTTCATTCGTTGTCATTGAAGATGGAGTGGCCTTATAAAAAGGGGGGGGGGGGGGGGGGGGTGCTACGGGGTGCTACTGTGCCATTAACTAAAATATTTACACATGCATGAATTGAAATTATATGTCTTATCTATTGGCTATCAAAAAATATGACCTCAACAGATTTGTTTGTATAAAGTGAGGCCGGTGGGCTACAAGGTTGTAATCTACTTGGACAGCATTAAAATATTGTACTTATTGTATTCTATGCAATAAGAAATATTTAGGGCATGTCAACAAGAAAATAACTGGACACAGCAACACACAATATGTATGGACATGAAACAAAATTTACCTTTGTCAACAAGACTTGATATTTAACAAAAACAAGATCTTTTGATCTCTTTGTAATAAGATATAATTGAAAAATATATAAATATAGAGATTTACTGCAAAACTTGTATTTTTTAATATCAATGATGCATTTTTAAAAATAATATTTGAATATTAGTAAATACTGGTAATCTAGTCAATACATTACACACTTAAACATTCTTTCCATCTTAACATAAACCCTGCTTATTTTCCAAATAACAAACAAAAACACATGACAACATATATATTGTATATTTATCATTATCTGTCTTACCCAATCAAAACATTATACCATGAATAATTTGCACCCTCTAAATTCCTTCCAACAAAAATCTCCACATACCAATAGGTCAATAATTATCAATGGTATAATTAGGACAGTGGTCAGTCAATATTTTTACCTGAATGAAGATTGAATACACACCTGGATGGCCTTTACCTTTACTACAAAGCTACAACTTTATTGTTCCTACTACACAGAGTGTGTTTAAATAGCTAAAAAATTGTGATGTTATATCAAATTATTATAAATTATCTAGAGAAATATTCACAATTATAGTGTGATTATATAAGCTAATTGATCCAGGATTAAATGAAGACATAAAATGGTTTTATAATCTTGTGTACCGGTAATAAATTTTGTATATACAACAGTGAAGTAGACAAATAAAATCATATAATATAATTATGTTTTTAAAGTATTATAATCTGTAAATCTCGGACTAGGGATTAACTGTAGTGTCAAGATATTTATTCGATGCAAGACATTTGTAATTATAATATTCTTAAAGGCAACATTTAGGCACATGTTTAAAGAAAGGAACAATAGACACCTTACACCATAAAATTGACAATGCCATCAAAATTGGTAGCTTTAAAGAGGGTAGTTGGTGTTTAACACCCACTTTCAACAATATTTCAGTTATATCGTGGTGGTCAGTTTATTGGTGGATGAACCCAGAGTGCCCAGAGAAAACCACCGACCTGCCGCAAGTCACTGACAAACTTAATAATGTTGCAGCGCCTGAGCGGGATTCAAACTCACAACTTTAGTGGCGATAGGTACTAATTGCATAGGTAGTTGAATAACAGATCAAGACAATCCCCAATTCAATAATCCAGTTATTACCAAGATTTTCCCCCATTTTTCTACCAGTCTGAGAATTTTATTCACTAGATGACAGATTGGAACAATCTATATTCTGAAAGTTCCCCTGTAGCAGTGCTATATGTCCCAGGTGGCCCTCTCGATGGGTAATGTGCTTGGAGAGTGCCACACTCCAAACATGCTAAAGAACTCTCTTGTAGATTTCGAAAAAAAGAGTAGGCACATTATAGCTGCCACAAGAGATACAATTTTTCTTCCCTACCCAACTCTCTATACTGTTTCAGTGGCAGACCACATTTTTCTTCCCTACCCAACTCTCCATACTGTTTCAGTGGCAGACAACATTTTTCTTCCCTACCCAACTCTCCATACTGTTTCAGTGGCAGACAACATTTTTCTTCCCTACCCAACTCTCTATACTGTTTCAGTGGCAGACAACATTTTTCTTCCCTACCCAACTCTCTATACTGTTTCAGTGGCAGACAACATTTTTCTTCCCTACCCAACTCTCCATACTGTTTCAGTGGCAGACAATATTTTTCTTCCCTACCCAACTCTCTATACTGTTTCAGTGGCAGACCACATTTTTCTTCCCTACCCAACTCTCTATACTGTTTCAGTGGCAGACAATATTTTTCTTCCCTACCCAACTCTCTATACTGTTTCAGTGGCAGACCACATTTTTCTTCCCTACCCAACTCTCTATACTGTTTCAGTGGCAGACTAACATTTTTCTTCCCTACCCAACTCTCCATACTGTTTCAGTGGCAGACAACATTTTTCTTCCCTACCCAACTCTCTATACTGTTTCAGTGGCAGACAACATTTTTCTTCCCTACCCAACTCTCCATACTGTTTCAGTGGCAGACAACATTTTTCTTCCCTACCCAACTCTCCATACTGTTTCAGTGGCAGACAACATTTTTCTTCCCTAATCAACTCTCTATACTGTTTCAGTGGCAGACAACATTTTTCTTCCCTACCCAACTCTCCATACTGTTTCAGTGGCAGACAACATTTTTCTTCCCTAACCAACTCTCCATACTTTTTCAGTGGCAGACTAACATTTGTCTTCCCTACCCAACTCTCCATACTGTTTCAGTGGCAGACAACATTTTTCTTCCCTACCCAACTCTCTATACTGTTTCAGTGGCAGACAACATTTTTCTTCCCTACCCAACTCTCTATACTGTTTCAGTGGCAGACAACCTTGTTCTTCCCTACCCAACTCTCTATACTGTTTCAGTGGCAGACAACATTTTTCTTCCCTACCCAACTCTCTATACTGTTTCAGTGGCAGACAACATTTTTCTTCCCTACCCAACTCTCCATACTTTTTCAGTGGCAGACAACATTTTTCTTCCCTACCCAACTCTATACTGTTTCAGTGGCAGACAACATTTTTCTTCCCTACCCAACTCTCCATACTGTTTCAGTGGCAGACAATATTTTTCTTCCCTACCCAACTCTCTATACTGTTTCAGTGGCAGACCACATTTTTCTTCCCTACCCAACTCTCTATACTGTTTCAGTGGCAGACAATATTTTTCTTCCCTACCCAACTCTCTATACTGTTTCAGTGGCAGACCACATTTTTCTTCCCTACCCAACTCTCTATACTGTTTCAGTGGCAGACAACATTTTTCTTCCCTACCCAACTCTCCATACTGTTTCAGTGGCAGACAACATTTTTCTTCCCTACCCAACTCTCTATACTGTTTCAGTGGCAGACAACATTTTTCTTCCCTACCCAACTCTCCATACTGTTTCAGTGGCAGACAACATTTTTCTTCCCTACCCAACTCTCCATACTGTTTCAGTGGCAGACAACATTTTTCTTCCCTAATCAACTCTCTATACTGTTTCAGTGGCAGACAACATTTTTCTTCCCTACCCAACTCTCCATACTGTTTCAGTGGCAGACAACATTTTTCTTCCCTAACCAACTCTCCATACTTTTTCAGTGGCAGACTAACATTTGTCTTCCCTACCCAACTCTCCATACTTTTTCAGTGGCAGACTAACATTTGTCTTCCCTACCCAACTCTCCATACTGTTTCAGTGGCAGACAACATTTTTCTTCCCTACCCAACTCTCTATACTGTTTCAGTGGCAGACAACATTTTTCTTCCCTACCCAACTCTCTATACTGTTTCAGTGGCAGACAACCTTGTTCTTCCCTACCCAACTCTCTATACTGTTTCAGTGGCAGACAACATTTTTCTTCCCTACCCAACTCTCTATACTGTTTCAGTGGCAGACAACATTTTTCTTCCCTACCCAACTCTCCATACTTTTTCAGTGGCAGACAACATTTTTCTTCCCTACCCAACTCTATACTGTTTCAGTGGCAGACAACATTTTTCTTCCCTACCCAACTCTCCATACTTTTTCAGTGGCAGACAACATTTGTCTTCCCTACCCAACTCTCCATACAGTTTCAGTGGCAGACAACATTTTTCTTCCCTACCCAACTGGTCACTGAATGTTATGTAATAATCAACCTATAGATACCCTGTATCTCTACTGGTGTTTAAATAATATTAAAATGTAACCAGTTTACATATGGATAATTGACAACTGTTGCCAACAACCAACCTTGGTTCAGAATAGTGTCTACTCTAGGGAACTACCTGAAATCATTATCACATTAGGTTTACTCTAAGGACAAACTACCTTGGATTGGAATTGGATCTAAATTTGGTCTACTCTAGAGGCAATCTATCTTGGTTCAGATCTAGGGTAATACTATCTTGGTACAGAATAGTGTCTACTCTAGGGACAAACTACCTTGGTTCAAAATTGGTTCTGTTCTAGGGACAAACTACCTTGGTTCAGAATAGTGTCTACTCTATGGAAAAACTACTTTGGTTCAGAATAGTTACTACTCTATGTACAAACTACCTTGGTTCAGAATTGGTTCTGTTCTAGGGACAACTACTTTGGTTCAGAATAGTTACTACTCTATGGACAAACTACCTTGGTTCAGAATTGGTTCTGTTTTAGGGACAAACTACTTTGGTTCAGAATAGTTACTACTCTACGGACAAACTACCTTGGTTTGGAATTGGATCTACTCAAGGGACAAACTACCTCAGTTCAAAATTTGGTCTATTCTAGGGACAAACTATCTTGGTTTAGAATTGGGAAAAATTTAAGCATTAACTATTTTAGTTCAGAATTGGGAAAAATTTAAGAACAAACTATCTTTGTTCAGAATAGTATCTACTCTAGGGACAAACTACCTTCATTCAGAATGTGGTCCTCGGAATACACAATTGTTTGTCATTGATCAGCTATCATTAGATATAAATCAATAATAATCTTAAATCAAATCTAGATTATTGTTAGAATAACATGTCAATCATTCTACTGACAAAAACAAAAGATTGTTGCAATCTACACAGGCAATATCAACAGACTGTGATAAACATCTACTAAACACTGATCAAAGCAATATTGTTCCTTAAATAATTGAAAATATAAACAATACATACATGTAACTTCATCATAAAATAAGAAGTCACTGTCCACTGAGCATAAGATAACCACTACATGCTTTAGTACACGCATAAGTAATTAAGTACTGAGGGTTTGAATTTTCAAAATTATTTAAATTCCATCCAGTTGTAGATAGGATTGTTGGATGATTGTTGTTTAACAGGACTGAGGTAATGAACAGTATATCAGCTACATTGATTGATAGATTGTTGTTTTATACCAGAACGAGTTTACTAACAATAATTCAGGTAGGTAAAAAGGTATTTTGATGCAAGGATTATGGAAAGTTATGAAAATCGAGTAAAAAAACCTAAAAAACATTGGCTTTTTAAAGATATATTACTACAATATCATTATTATACATAGAAACGACAAAGATGTCCAGATGTAGAGTTTATCACCAGAAGTAAAGAGTACCACTCATCTACAGACTAGGAGCCGTTTCACAAGTAAAGAGTACCACTCAACTACAGGCTAGGGGCTGTTTCACAAGTAAAGAGTACCACTCATCTACAGACTAGGGGCCGTTTAACAAGTAAAGAGTACCACTCATCTACAGACTAGGGGCCGTTTAACAAGTAAAGAGTACCACTCATCTACAGACTAGGGGCCGTTTAACAAGTAAAGAGTACCACTCATCTACAGACTAGGGGCCGTTTAACAAGTAAAGAGTACCACTCATCTACAGACTAGGGGCGTTTAACAAGTAAAGAGTACCACTCAACTACAGGCTAGGGGCTGTTTCACAAGTAAAGAGTACCACTCAACTACAGGCTAGGGGCTGTTTCACAAGTAAAGAGTACCACTCAACTACAGGCTAGGGGCTGTTTCACAAGTAAAGAGTACCACTCAACTACAGGCTAGGGGCTGCTTCACAAGTAAAGAGTACCACTCAACTACAGGCTAGGGGCTGCTTCACAAGTAAAGAGTACCACTCAACTACAGGCTAGGGGCTGTTTCACAAGTAAAGAGTACTGCTCAACTACAGGCTGGGGGCTGTTTCACAAGTAAAGAGTACCACTCAACTACAGGCTAGGGGCTGTTTCACAAGTAAAGAGTACCACTCAACTACAGGCTAGGGGCTGTTTCACAAGTAAAGAGTACCACTCAACTACAGGCTAGGGGCTGCTTCACAAGTAAAGAGTACCACTCAACTACAGGCTAGGGGCTGCTTCACAAGTAAAGAGTACCACTCAACTACAGGCTAGGGGCTGTTTCACAAGTAAAGAGTACTGCTCAACTACAGGCTGGGGGCTGTTTCACAAGTAAAGAGTACCACTCAACTACAGGCTAGGGGCTGTTTCACAAGTAAAGAATACCACTCAACTACAGGCTAGGGGCTGTTTCACAAGTAAAGAGTACCACTCAACTACAGCCTAGGGGTTGTTTCACAAGTAAAGAGTACCACTCAACTACAGGCTAGGGGCTATTTCACAAGTAAAGAGTACCACTCAACAACAGGCTAGGGGCTGTTTCACAAGTAAAGAGTACCACTCAACTACAGGCTAGGGGCTGTTTCATAAGTAAAGAGTACTGCTCAACTACAGGCTGGGGGCTGTTTCACAAGTAAAGAGTACCACTCAACTACAGGCTAGGGGCTGTTTCACAAGTAAAGAGTACCACTCAACTACAGGCTAGGGGCTGTTTCACAAGTAAAGAGTACCACTCAACTACAGGCTAGGGGCTGTTTCACAAGTAAAGAGTACCACTCAACTACAGACTAGGGGCTGTTTCACAAGTAAAGAGTACCACTCAACTACAGGCTAGGGGCTGTTTCACACTCATTTAAGGGTATGAGATTTGCTCATTGTTGAAGACCCTACTGTGACATGTGAAATCCAGAACAGGAATAAAAGCACTAAACCTTTATTTTAATTTTTGTCCAAGTTTAATGTTGGATAGTCTCTTATGTTCATTTACATCCAAATCTTTTCTTACTAATTCATTATACACTGTTGGGGAAAACATGTTCATTTTTTTTTCTTCAATATACTGTTTTACTATTGTATAAGGAACAAGTCTTTAGAACATCCGTTATAAATTGCTGAGGAATCAGTTCCCCAAAAAGTTTTACTACATGTACAAATAAAGAGTTTTTAATGATTTTTATACCATATATAGTTTTATCACATTACACAAAGGGATATAAAATTCTACAATTAGATATTTCATTTTTGATTGTTTGATCATTGTAAGGTCATGTTGTAACTTAAGGCCATTACAACTTTTTCTGCCAATCAAGCTATTCATAAATAATTACATGCCCATAAATTCATACCAGTCACAGTAAACAAGACACAATTAAAAGGAGACACAATAAAAAAGTGTCACTTGTCTTGTCATCTAACAATCATTTTACACTTCTTTAAAAACTTAACAAAATGTAACTTTTTAAACAAGGTTGGTTTACTGTTTGTTAAAATTACAGTGCTCCAGATAAGGGGAGTATTGAGAGTATTTTAACTCCTCATTTTGGACAAATTCCACATCATTTTAAATTCAGGGAGTACAACATACTCTTCAAATTTTGTTATTACCCTCTATGCTAAAAATTAGGGAGTAAATTTTAATTGGATTAACTGAAAACTTTAACAAAACTTAAGTGCTTTTCAGGTTGATGAATGTTACCTTCATCACTTAATGTAAATAGACAATCAGCATATAAATTAACTGGAGCTCTGAATTAGGAATAAAAATAAAAAATACAGGCAATTTTTTTACCAATATCTTTCATACAAAACTTTTATAATCTTTCAACAAATCAAATTTACATGATTTTCCAGAACTGGCTGTTTTAAACAACTAATATACAATGTACATGGCAATTATAGTAACCCAACTAAAAGTCTACCTTCACAATAGAGTGCTTCCCTACTCCCCATCGCCATTCCCCTTCACTCCTGCCTCACCCTCATCCATTCTCCTTCACTCCTGCCTCACCCTCATCCATTCTCAAATCCTACACCACTCAAGTATTTTTATCAGACAAAACCAGTAACTTTATTGATTTTATATTATAATTGTCTCTGTAAGAAGTCCATCATAATTCATGATTTTCTTCAGTATCTCCTACAAACTTTATGCCATTTTATTTTTGATGCCCCATGTGAGAATATTTCATTGTACCATTACCAGAAATCTCTGCATTATCAATTCTAGATCTTCCCACGCATGTAGATAGGGTAAAAACAAGGAAACTTTTATTAGTTTTAATGCTTGCTATATTATTTGTTATAATAATGAACAAGGACTTCTTTATTTGTATGCAGGGGTTAAATATTTATCTTCTTATTGAGTAAACATTGAATGTTTGGTCAAGCTTAGCTGGAACAAATGGTCATATTTTGTGCTTGGACGTTTTATTCAGTAGCTACAACTTGTTCTGATCTTTATAATTTAATGAAAGGACAAAATGTGTTATTATCAAGTCAATCGGTCTACCACAGCACTTTTTTTTAAATAGTTTCTTTATCCATACTTAAATGGCCAATTGCAAGAAGAAAAGTTTGAAGACAATAAGAAGCAATTAGAAGTAGCAAACCAAAGAATGACAGACAACACAATGGTCAAGACAATAATGGGGGGGGCCAACACTGGTGGACAATACAGACAACACAATGGTCAAGAGAATAAAGGGGGAGAGGGGGGAGACAAACAATGGTGGACAAGACAGACAACACAATGGTCAAGAGAATAAAGGGAGGGGAGGGGGGGAACAAACAATGGTGGACAAGACAGACAACACAATGGTCAAGAGAATAAAGGGAGGGGAGGGGGGGGACAAACAATGGTGGACAAGACAGACAACACATTGGTCAAGACAATAATGGGGGGAGACAAACAATGGTGGACAATACAGACAACACAATGGTCAAGACAATAATGGGGGGGGGGGGGAGACAAACAATGGTGGACAATACAGACAACACAATGGTCAAGAGAATAAAGGGGGAAAGGGGGGAGACAAACAATGGTGGACAAGACAGACAACACAATGGTCAAGAGAATAAAGGGGGAGAGGGGGGAGACAAACAATGATGGACAAGACAGACAACACAATGGTCAAGAGAATAAAGGGAGGGGAGGGGGGACAAACAATGGTGGACAAGACAGACAACACAATGGTCAAGAGAATAAAGGGGGAGAGGGGGCAAACAAACAATGGTGGACAAGACAGTCAACACAATGGTCAAGAGAATAAAGGAAGGGGAGGGGGGGGACAAACAATGGTGGACAAGACAGACAACACAATGGTCAAGAGAATAAAGGGGGAGAGGGGGAGACAAACAATGGTGGACAAGACAGACAACACAATGGTCAAGAGAATAAAGGGGGAGAGGGGGGAGACAAACAATGGTGGACAAGACAGACAACACAATGGTCAAGAGAATAAAGGGAGGGGAGGGGGGGGACAAACAATGGTGGACAAGACAGACAACACAATGGTCAAGAGAATAAAGGGGGAGAGGGGGGAGACAAACAATGGTGGACAAGACAGACAACACAATGGTCAAGACAATAATGGGGGGGGAGACAAACAATGGTGGACAATACAGACAACACAATGGTCAAGAGAATAAAGGGAGGGGAGGGGGGGACAAACAATGGTGGACAAGACAGACAACACAATGGTCAAGAGAATAAAGGGGGAGAGGGGGGAGACAAACAATGGTGGACAAGACAGACAACACAATGGTCAAGAGAATAAAGGGGGAGAGGGGGGAGACAAACAATGGTGGACAAGACAGACAACACAATGGTCAAGAGAATAAAGGGAGGGGAGGGGGGGACAAACAATGGTGGACAAGACAGACAACACAATGGTCAAGAGAATAAAGGGAGGGGAGGGGGGGACAAACAATGGTGGACAAGACAGACAACACAATGGTCAAGAGAATAAAGGGGGAGAGGGGGGAGACAAACAATGGTGGACAAGACAGACAACACAATGGTCAAGAGAATAAAGGGAGGGGAGGGGGGACAAACAATGGTGGACAAGACAGACACCACAATGGTCAAGAGAATAAAGGGGGAGAGGGGGGAGACAAACAATGGTGGACAAGACAGACAACACATTGGTCAAGACAATAATGGGGGGAGACAAACAATGGTGGACAATACAGACAACACAATGGTCAAGACAATAATGGGGGGGAGACAAACAATGGTGGACAATACAGACAACACAATGGTCAAGAGAATAAAGGGGGAGAGGGGGGAGACAAACAATGGTGGACAAGACAGACAACACAATGGTCAAGAGAATAAAGGGGGAGAGGGGGGAGACAAACAATGATGGACAAGACAGACAACACAATGGTCAAGAGAATAAAGGGAGGGGAGGGGGGGGACAAACAATGGTGGACAAGACAGACAACACAATGGTCAAGAGAATAAAGGGGGAGAGGGGGGAGACAAACAATGGTGGACAAGACAGTCAACACAATGGTCAAGAGAATAAAGGGAGGGGAGGGGGGGGGACAAACAATGGTGGACAAGACAGACAACACAATGGTCAAGAGAATAAAGGGGGAGAGGGGGAGACAAACAATGGTGGACAAGACAGACAACACAACGGTCAAGAGAATAAAGGGGGAGAGGGGTGAGACAAACAATGGTGGACAAGACAGACAACACAATGGTCAAGAGAATAAAGGGAGGGGAGGGGGGGACAAACAATGGTGGACAAGACAGACAACACAATGGTCAAGAGAATAAAGGGGGAGAGGGGGGAGACAAACAATGGTGGACAAGACAGACAACACAATGGTCAAGACAATAATGGGGGGGGGGGGAGACAAACAATGGTGGACAATACAGACAACACAATGGTCAAGAGAATAAAGGGAGGGGAGGGGGGGACAAACAATGGTGGACAAGACAGACAACACAATGGTCAAGAGAATAAAGGGGGAGAGGGGGGAGACAAACAATGGTGGACAAGACAGACAACACAATGGTCAAGAGAATAAAGGGGGAGAGGGGGGAGACAAACAATGGTGGACAAGACAGACAACACAATGGTCAAGAGAATAAAGGGAGGGGAGGGGGGGACAAACAATGGTGGACAAGACAGACGACACAATGGTCAAGAGAATAAAGGGGGAGAGGGGGGAGACAAACAATGGTGGACAAGACAGTCAACACAATGGTCAAGAGAATAAAGGGAGGGGAGGGGGGGACAAACAATGGTGGACAAGACAGACAACACAATGGTCAAGAGAATAAAGGGGGAGAGGGGGAGACAAACAATGGTGGACAAGACAGACAACACAATGGTCAAGAGAATAAAGGGAGGGGAGGGGGGGACAAACAATGGTGGACAAGACAGACAACACAATGGTCAAGAGAATAAAGGGGGAGAGGGGGAGACAAACAATGGTGGACAAGACAGACAACACAATGGTCAAGAGAATAAAGGGGGAGAGGGGGGAGACAAACAATGGTGGACAAGACAGACAACACAATGGTCAAGAGAATAAAGGGAGGGGGGGACAAACAATGGTGGACAAGACAGACAACACAATGGTCAAGAGAATAAAGGGGGAGAGGGGGGAGACAAACAATGGTGGACAAGACAGTCAACACAATGGTCAAGAGAATAAAGGGAGGGGAGGGGGGACAAACAATGGTGGACAAGACAGACAACACAATGGTCAAGAGAATAAAGGGGGAGAGGGGGGAGACAAACAATGGTGGACAAGACAGACAGCACAATGGTCAAGACAATAATGGGGGGGGGGAGACAAACAATGGTGGACAATACAGACAACACAATGGTCAAGACAATAATGGGGGGAGACAAACAATGGTGGACAATACAGACAACACAATGGTCAAGACAATAATGGGGGGGGGAAGACAAACAATGGTGGACAATACAGACAACACAATGGTCAAGAGAATAAAGGGGGAGAGGGGGGAGACAAACAATGGTGGACAAGACAGACAACACAATGGTCAAGAGAATAAAGGGGGAGAGGGGGGAGACAAACAATGGTGGACAAGACAGACAACACAATGGTCAAGACAATAATGGGGGGGGGAGAGACAAACAATGGTGGACAATACAGACAACACAATGGTCAAGACAATAATGGGGGGAAGACAAACAATGGTGGACAATACAGACAACACAATGGTCAAGAGAATAATGGGGGGGGGGGGAGACAAACAATGGTGGACAAAACAGACAACACAATGGTCAAGAGAATAAAGGGGGAGAGGGGGGAGACAAACAATGGTGGACAAGACAGACAACACAATGGTCAAGAGAATAAAGGGGGAGAGGGGGGAGACAAACAATGGTGGACAAGACAGACAACACAATGGTCAAGAGAATAAAGGGAGGGGAGGGGGGGGACAAACAATGGTGGACAAGACAGACAACACAATGGTCAAGAGAATAAAGGGGGAGAGGGGGGAGACAAACAATGGTGGACAAGACAGACAACACAATGGTCAAGAGAATAAAGGGAGGGGAGGGGGGACAAACAATGGTGGACAAAACCCTACAACAACCTAGACATTTTAAAAGTTGAGTCAAATCTGTCTTAATAGATCTTTATATAACAAGTCACTGTCTATAAACAACAGACTCAATTTTCCCATTAATGAATAGTGCAAATACATTTTAACCTGTATATAAAGGCCAACTTCTCATAAAGGGAACATTTTCAGATTCCTTTGAGTGCCCTTTATAAAAAAGTTTAACTATATATTCCACACATTTGAGAATGATTGTCTATTTTGGAGTTAATTCCACAGATAAAACAGGAGAACTGACAATCCTTCCATACATTTTGACACAATACTAGAATGGTTGTCCTCTTTTAGAATTTCCAGATAAAACAGAAGAGCTTAAAATCCTTCCTAACATCTTATTTGAATGGTTAGCTATCTCCTTTGGATTGTTATTCCACAGATATGACAATAGCTCCACACATTTTCTTAAATTATTTTCAAAATCCAATCATAATTAAACAAGGCTTACTTATATTTTAAAACACAACGTAAAAAGATATGGCAGGCAGAAATGTCTGCAGATTCACATCCCTTATCTAGAAGATAAAGGTTCTCCTTTTCTTTAAAGATTCCTTTAAAACAGCAACATCTGTACACATACATTTTTTTACATCCAGTCATTAACATTACATACACTTGATTGAAATCCCTCAAAATGGACATTTTTTTTTTTTAAATCAAAATTTCACAAAGCCCTTTTGTACATAGCACTTTACAACACATTACAATCCTAACATTAGCAGGCAATAGCATTGATGTGAGGTTGTAAATTGTGAATAAATATTCCGCCTGTGTACATGTATCATTTATTAATCCACATCTCCAAACATCATGATGGTATAAAACTGATTTCAACAATTTCATATGCACAGAAACAATATAAATTCATAAAAAAATTCTGTACAAATATTTCATATAGAAATTTACACATATAATATTACAAGCATCAAAATATTTAAATATAAAAATAATTCCAAACCTTTAAAACATCTGATGTCCTACATGTACTGCAATTTTTATAAATGAATAACATTATTTTGACATAAATCATTTTTTGGTAGGTGACCACTACTCTATAAATTGCTTGTCAGACTAAAGTATCCCTAGGCAATAAAAAAAAAGTTCTAGGGAGACATCTAACATCCCCACAAATATGCCATTTAAACTTAGAAAGTAATACTTTTTACTATCAAATCAATTCATCAATTTTATAAGGATAGGCCAAAAAAATAAATATGTGTTTACTGTCACATGTCAAAAAAATCTAGGGTCGGTCGGTCGCCATTATTTTTTTTTTTTTTTTTAGTATCCGCAAAACCGGAAATAGTCGTTCCCGAATCCGATATTTTATTTTCGAAATTTCCGGTAAGCCATCATTTGTTTTGAAGCTGTTTTATGACGAGTAATGCAGTTTTTCTACCTTCTTTGCTCTCAATTTCGACAAAAAGCTAGCGGTTGAATAAATAAAACATTGCTGCTGATTAAACAACAAAAATGGTTATCCGAATTCTGTGTAAAAATTGATAGGGTCGCTAGCAAAAATTAGGGTTGGTCGGGTGACCGTAAACACACATATTTTTTTCTTTTTTGGCCTTAATAAATCAAAGGGATATTAAAGCTCATTTTGGTAATTTTTTGTATCTCATGAAAACTTGCAATTGGTTCAATAAATGATATTTATGAAACATTAACCCGGTTTTTATCAATGAAACTTTGTAAAAGTGACATAATTGGTTGATAATTCTGTCATATCTTGCGGTTTTTCCATTAATTGAATTTTTGCTTCCTGGACAAAAATTCATTTCGACCCTTTTAAGTGATATTTTAGCGATATTAGGGATTATATGGGCGTGCCAAGTATTTTTGGATTGTTTTTACAATTAAATTGAAAAGAAACAACCTTCGTCACGAGTTGAAAAAATATATGTTAAAACGAGCTTTAATATCCCTTTAAAAGTTGATAACATTTAAAGGTTAGCATAAATTTTACATTATCTAATTAATTTTTGAAGTTATTTAATCAGTACCGTATTTAATTAATGAAAAGAGATAGGCCAGAGTACCAAGGAACTATTAAAAAGTTTCCTAAACATAGAGCCTTTATTTAGATTTCACATGATTCTATTGTAGTCCCAACATCTATTAGTGCTTCTAAAACTATACCTTTATGAAGCCACAGTAACTAGTTTATTTTAGTACCAAGTAAGGGATTCTCAGAAAGTACAGTCTTCAATTCAAAATATATTTTAAATTACTTAGTTTGAAAAATGAAAAAAAAAAAAAAAATTCACAGAGGATTTCTTTACAGCACTTTTTATAAACTTATAAAGATATATTTTATAAGAAGTATATTGCAATACTGATTACAAAACTGTTACTGATTTCATTATTATCCAATGACTGCAAATCCACAATTTGTAAGATGAAAAATCTTAATTGTAGGATCTAAATTGTTTATGTCTTTTGTGACTTTTTACTTAATGATCATTAGATCAAACAGATATCCCTTTAATCTAAAAGAAAAAAACCAAACAAAAAATAGAATACTGTAAAATTGATTGATTGGTTGTTTAATGTCGACTGAGCTGTATTTCAGCCATATTTATGACCAGAGCAAGTCTACAGACAATACATTATGTAAAGTAAAAAGCTGGCACTGATTGACCTATTGACAGAAATTCAGATAACAGGGAAAAAAGATATATTGGATAGGTTCAGAAAATTTTGACTTGCAATTGGAGCCAATGATTGTTTAACTCAAAGTAAGCATTTTTTCAGCCATATCATGGCAAGAACAAATTACATTTGTACTAGATCAACAGTTGGATTTTTAAATTGCTAGCTCACTGAAACAACAGGCTCTGATTATACATGTCGCTTCACTCAGACACATTATCCATATTCCACGCCATACAGTCTTACTCCTTAATGCTACAGGCTTAGTGAAG
This sequence comes from Bathymodiolus brooksi, assembly GCA_963680875.1. NCBI lineage: Eukaryota > Metazoa > Mollusca > Bivalvia > Mytilida > Modiolidae > Bathymodiolus > Bathymodiolus brooksi. The sequence goes on along the minus strand of OY804575.1, from coordinate 13,218,882 downwards.
AAGCAGCAAATACTCATTTTATAAGTCTTTAGTTTGATCCGATCTGGGCTCAAACCCACGATCTACCACACTTGATGCAAGCATGTGAACTATTACACCATTTTGCAATGTGTGGTCAACAAGAAGCACATAAAATCTAGCAGTAGCTCAGTAGGAGCTGCAGTAGGAGCTGCAGTATGTTGTCTTTTACTTGCAATGAGCATGGCATTCTAGATACATGATGCACTCATTTAATTCCTGATTATAAATATTGTGTATACGTATACGATTCACGACGGACAACTAGCTGATGCCTCATTCAGGAAGTTGTACCCTGTAACATAGAAACTAGGTTCTACACCCAGTAGTTCCCTGGGGACTGAATAATGTAAAATAATGTTGGCTTGATTATAATGATTAAATTGAATATTTGTTTAACATCACCTTCAGTTATAGTATTGATTGTCAATTAAAGTTAATATATTCAAGAAGAAAACAAGCTTATTATACACAGAAAATCAGTAGGTCAAAAGGTCACAATGGGATTTGCCAACAGATGGTAGGTCAGCAGGTCGCTATGGGATGGGGCTACAAATGTAGGTGAAAAGGTGATAATGGGATCGGTCTATAGATGGTAGGTCAAAGGGTGGCTTATGGGATAAGTCTACAGATGGAAACAAACAGAAAATCAATAGGTAAATAGGTGGCAATGGGATTTGCAAACAGATGGTAGGTCAAAAGGTGGCTATGGGATGGGGCTACAGATAGTAGGTCAAAAGATGGCAATGGGATGGGGCTACAGATAGTAGGTCAAAAGATGGCAACGGGATGAGTCTACAGATAGTAGGTCAAAAGATGGCAATGGGATGGGGCTACAGATAGTAGGTCAAAAGATGGCAATGGGATGAGTCTACAGATAGTAAGTCAAAAGATGGCAATGGGATAAGTCTACAGATAGTAGGTCAAAAGATGGCAATGGGATGGGGCTACAGATAGTAGGTCAAAAGATGGCAATGGGATGAGTCTACAGATAGTAGGTCAAAAGATGGCAATGGGATGAGTCTACAGATAGTAGGTCAAAAGATGGCAATGGGATGAGTCTACAGATAGTAGGTCAAAAGATGGCAATGGGATGAGTCTACAGCTAGTAGGTCAAAAGATGGCAATGGGATGAGTCTACAGATAGTAGGTCAAAAGATGGCAATGGAATGAGTCTACAGATAGTAGGTCAAAAGGTGGCTATGGGATGAGTCTACAGATAGTAGGTCAAAAGATGGCAATGGGATGAGTCTACAGATGGAAAAAAACAGAAAATAAGTTGGTTAGTAGTTGGCAATGTGATGATCCTAAAAATAGATGTTTAGACTGCCACAATAAACGAGTAGTCAAACCTGCCCAAACGACCACCTTCATTAAACGACCACCTGCTATAAACGACCACTTTTATTCCCCCCCCCCCCCCCCCCCCCCCCGACGATTTATACTATATATTTTAACTGGATTCAACGACCACCTGCATAACGCGACCAACGACCGCCAAAATACATTCCCAAACGACCACTTCAACTTTTTTCAACGACCACTAACTCTTTTGCATGATGAGCTTACAACAAAAATGGGGAAACTGACAGGGGTATATGCAAACCGGAAGTGATTTTGTTTGTACCCAAAATAATGTTTTCTCTATTACTGTCGTTTATTTTTTTAATATTTCTGTCTTTTTGGCATTTTCGTGCGGGTTTAAAATTTATTAAATGATTTGTTGTTCCCAAATCGAATTTTCATGGTGTACATCATGACCACGTGGTTTAAAAATTAGAACGTAAACAATAAATCGAAGGCTGTTTACACCTGAGGGTTTGTCTTAATTAAAGGTGAGTAGAAATCGATTTTACAAGCTTTTGAGTTGTTTTATAATTAAAAGAAAGTTTTAAAACATGGCTTCTAACAGGAAAGTTTTAACTTTGGAAGAACGGATAAAAGTTATTGAGTTATTGAGTTACTGATGTGCCAAATTATATTCATAGACAATTTTAATTCTTTTATGGAATTTTATTAACTCTGACCTTTAAAATGTTCTATATTTCTACAACCTTTTAACAAATAATACCATGTGCATGTTTAATAAAAATATATTTATATTTATTATTAATGATTCAATCATTTAACTCATAGTAGAATAACAACGATCTATGACCACATTATTTTTCAGCTGTATCGTTGAACCTTATTAAAGGACCACCTGCTGTTAGAGACCACTTTTGCATTCTCCCCTGAGTGGTCTCTTAATACAGGTTTGACTGTATATACCAGTAGTAAATAGGGTCAGAACTTTTCTATATCAATAACCACTCAAGGATCCTTTAAGCTTCTGGATTGATAGAAATGCAGTTTTTTGAAGGACGTGATTTTAATACTGTTTTTTTTCTAATAAATGAGTTTGTACTAAAGAAACAAGTTTACCAAACTAGAATTTACAATTAATAGCATCAATCAACACGCCATGATGATGTATATAATGAACTTAAAGGCAATGAAAAATCCCCAACACCTGTAGCCAGGCTGTAGGTAGCAAGCTTATCTAGAATATAAACACACCCAGGTTTTGACAACATGGATAAAAGCTGCTTTCGTCATATCAGTACTGTCTGATAAACCTTTTAAAACAAGGAAATAATGCATACAACATAACAGTAATCTATAAATAGCCATAATTAATTATCAGCTACTGGAAATACAGTACATAATCAATTAATTAATCCCTTATGTAATTATCATATATCTCCACTTACCACATAATTTTACCCCAGTATGAAAAAATTCCCGATTATTAAATGGTTGTAGGAATCTAAAGGACATATGATAATTCTTCCATTATGTAACCACTACATCGTTGTGTGCTTGACACACAAAACACAGTTGCATTGATTGCTACACCTTTCATTTCCATTCCAATCAATTAACACGAAAGCTTCAGTGATGTAACCATGGAAACCAATAATTCCACCCCCAAAAAATGAGAATGATTGCAAGGATGAATTTTCACATCAATAGCACCTACATGGATACTGATGATTCCATGGTCTGGTTGCATGCCAGGAAATAGTTTCCATTGACACATCTTCAAATTGCAAGATTTAACTGATTTTTTTCACCTATTAGATATTGATGGAAGTCAGTGGGGGGTGATTTAATTGCTTCAATCAGGGTGGGTACAGCAAGCAGATTACTATTGATGGCTAATAAAACATGGCATTCTTATATCAATTAACCTTTTTTACATTAATGCATTTTTAATGTAACAGAGGCAACCATTTAAATGTGAAGTGCTCATTTTCAAGAAATTATTGAGACCGAAAAGGGAAACAGATACTTAAACAATGATTTTTTTGCTTAATTTGTTTTTAATCCTCAAAACTTCAGTCATGTTTTTAAGCATAATGTCACACATGACAAAATGTTTCATTTTCTCAAAAATCAATGAATGTTTGTCTACTTAATTAAGATCAACACATTCTGTAGGTAAAGGTTGTAGTGTAGCATAAATAGAACTACCTGTTTCAGTGATGAATGAGGCTCCAAAAGAAGGAAGGGGTTATTTTAGGTCAAAATAGCAGAATTCTGTCTCTATGAATAGTTCAAAATTATGCAGAATCTACAATAGCATGTAAGTGTGTAAAGGATAGAAGGATCAGAATCACACTGGGTGAGGGGACATGTTTTTCAGCTCAGTTTTGTAAACATTTAAAGATATAGAAAGTTTATCAATTAAACCCTGTGTCACAATCTTGTATTTGCTTGACCGTAAATTAATAGCAACCAATCAGATCTAGGCATTTCTCAAACTTATGGTGTCTACTTGATATCGGCAACCAATCGAATTTCGACATCCAAATTTTCTGGTAATTTCTTGGTAAATCAGATTGTAGCCATCAAACATAAGAGCACAACACAAATCCTTTACATTGAACATTTCTCTAGCAGCAGCAAAGATCAATATCCAAAGCCAGCAATTGTAACTTCCCACCCATCACTCCCAATTTTTCTTGCTTTTAGTGTCTCATCTGTATTTTCTATATGTAGTTTTAGTATTTTTGTCTGCACTTAATTGCATAAAATACTTAAGTTTTTGTTGAGAACTACAGTTTTGCTTAACCTATCATTTATTAATTTATTAACATTTGTTATTCATGAATATCATTAAGTTTCTTTCTAACTGTGGACTATTTCACCCAAACCTGTCTTTTTTGACTACGCTTATAATTCAATACTGCTCTATATTCTACTTGCCCACTGTCGAACCACAGTTTAATGGGGAGGCAAAGAAGGAACAAAATCAAATGAGACAATTGAGGCAACAACTTTTGACAGCTACAGGAAAAGTATAGAGAGTTAGCCTAGAGACACTTTTTTTTTTTTGTAGCAGCTACAATGTGCCTATTTTTTTCAAAATATACATTGAGAGGGCACCACATATCTGCCACCTGGGGAAACACTGAGTGCTGCAGTTCAATAGGTCAAGTTCTGGCAGTCTTTGCCAGTATCCATTTGTTTAAACTATAAATTAAAATTTTTAAATCATAAAATTCAATCAAACCAAGCTTAACTTACCCTCATCCAATATAAATACAATTATAATGCCATGTTAAAGAGGCGACTAGATAGCTATCATGTATCAGGTATATGTTTGAAATGACTTAATTATAATTATTGTCATGACTGATTTAACAAATAAACAACTGATAATAACAATCCTTGAGTTAACTTTGACATAACTTCTTAATAGATAACTTGTCATTCTAACAGGGGCTTCTGTGAGCGTGATCATATGGTAGTTGGGTATACAACTACCTATGCAATCAGTGCCTATCTCCACTAAAGTTGTGAGTTTGAATTCCGCTCATGGCGAGGTGTACTTGATACAACATTATGTGATAAAGTTTGTCAGTGACTTGCAACAGGTCAGTCGTTTTCTCTGGGTACTCCAGTTTCCTCCACCGATAAAACTGACTGCCACGATATAACTGAAATATTGTTGAAAGTGGCATCAAACACCATAACCCTAACCCTAACCCATTCTAAATAATGTATTGGCATAACATTTTTTTTCCACAAAAATGAAGTTCTCCAAGTAATTCACATATATAATTCGAGAAATAAAATTTAATGCACAATTTTTTTTCAAAGGAACAAGGGAAATATTGTTGTTGAAATTTGATGAGCATGTGATTAAATGATTGATTGATTGCAGTCAGCAGTATATTTCAGCTATATTCACCACCAGAACAAGTTTACTAACAATATAACATGTTTTGTAAAACGTTACTCCTGGATGAGCATATGAATGGATATTTTGATTGCAACAAGAAAAGGGGCAGATGAGTAATAAAAGTTCGAAAATTTTGCCTTCCAACATGCCACAAACAACCACTACTGCAGGTTGTCTTTTATGTACAAGGAGTGACATTCTCCATAAATAAGACACTCATCTATGTTTGCCCATAGATAAAGTTGTGTATTTGATTCGTACCCCACAACCATTTGAAGCCCATTTCAGAGAAGTTGTACCCATAAGCGGAGAAACCAGGTCCTATTTCTTTGTCGAAGTCCCTGCCCTTTATAAGGTCATGATACATCCATCTGTAACTAAAAAGTAGCCACACAATAGGGATGGCCTCTCTTGAGGGGGAAAATTTAGAAAATAGTGGCATTTGGTGGTAGTGGCATTATAAGGAGACTACTGTACATCTGGGTTCCTTCAGGGTGTGTGGGTATGTCTGGCTCCTTTAAACAATCATACATTATATAAAGATAATACTGGTAATAATTAACCTGTGACACCTGTCTAATCTTAAAATCAGTTTCTTAGGTTGAGCTCTTTAGCATTGATCAGATTTATGGTGAAAAAAATACCCCTGCTGTTGGTTAATACTTTTGAAATAGTACTACTCAGATGAAGAAATATAATTAAACAGCTTTAATGAAGTGATAGATATAGTATATCTGTTTTGAAAGTCAGAGTACACAAAGGTTATAATGAAATAAAACTTTGTATGGCATTATCAACCACTCATTCTCAAACTTAATCTTCCCCAATTTTATCCCAGGATCTGCACACTGTTCACTTTATTTCATCTAAATGAATATTTAATTTCATTCAAGACTTACCATTAAAATCAATGACCGTAAGACTGTGCGGAAAATTGACAATGACACAATAAAAAACAGACGAAAAAATGCCACTTCTACTTTCACGATTCTAAGATCTCGATCTTTGTTACTTCTCTTATTTATAATAACAATAAATAGCTTGTTCAGTCTCAGTTTCAGTTTTTATTTCCTACATGTATATATCTTCTGTTACATAAAGAGATATGTCTGTGTAGTGACAATGAAGATTCTATTTTCAATCCATTTCAGCTTCAAGTGTACACAATAAATATGTGACAATGAAATATTAGGTAGTCATGATAATAGATTTCATTTAAAATAATCCAGAGTTAGTAAAACTGACTATTTAGTAATAATTAGTCAAGAATATCTATCTGATTATAGTCTACATTTAAATAAAATTTAATCTAAAGTGTATCAAAATACAAGTGTGAAAATTTGTTTTCTTTATTTAGTTTATCCAGAAATTTCAAAAAAAAAAAAAAAATGTCTCTTGGCATTATACTAAATCTTCCTGAGTTCATCCCCATCAATGTGATACATTCAACACAAAGTACAGTTTAAAAGAAGCGTGTGAATGATTGCTGAGACAAGTCAGCAATTTTTCATCTATATCATGGCGAGAACAAGTTACATTTGTACATATATCAACGAGATGATGATGATGTCCACTTTATAGCCGAACCCACTTAGTTGAATTTTTATAGTGATAGCTCATTGTAACAAGTCCTCTGTAAACATATCCCTAAACTCGGGACACATTATCCTGATTCCAACCAACCAGTCTTTGCTCTATCTCCATAATGCTGCATGCTTTGCAGAGAAGCAACAAATATCAATTTTGTAATCATTGGTTTGACTTGATAAGAGCTCAAACCCACGATTTACCTCACTGGAGGTGAGCACGCTAACTATTACACCATCGATGCGGTCGACTTCATTTTGACATTGAAGAATGATCAAGATATTTTCATTCATAGAAAGTTTTGTGGAGATACATATACAAACAGTATATTTACAGTAATAAGTCTTTATACAAAGTAATACCCTTTTTATTTATTATTCATATTGATGACATCAAAATCAATGTTGATGATGAAACTGTTGAACAATTAGTATTTGATTGTCCTTTGATATTTCCTTTTCTGATGAGGGCTTCTTATGATTGTCTTTCATGATATTGAATTTTGTAAAGAGCAAAAAGAAATTGTTTGATCCTTATAGCTAAATATTATACATAAATGTAAACTACAAAAGAAAAAATTCCAAGCATCATAGAATTGAAATGTCAAATAGAAACAAATATAATTGTTATTCTACATTAATCTTCACATAAAGGATTAAAATGGTACACCGTGCATAAATTACAGAACATAAGGTTTGGTTTCATAATGCCAAAAAATCATGTCAAAGTGACATTGAAAGTGTAGTCAAATTTTTTTTTGCACCCTCCTAAAATACATAAAAAAAGTCGTATATAAGCCCCAGGATAGTCTTTGGAGAAAAAGTAGGGGGTTATACAACAACAATTACGGTATTCATATAGCCATAAAATATAACAATCTAAAAAAAATTGGAAAATACTGGGCCCAGTGAAACTTGTTTTTCCTGATTTTTAGATACTGGTAGGTACTCAAGTATACTATTTTACAATTTATTTATAAAATTTATGTATTTTTTATATTTGATTCTAATAGAATGTATAAACAGTAAAATGACAGACATAGGGAAGGCCATGTGTTTCAGCTAGACATTGAAATCTTCAGAACAATGGCCAGTTTTATCAAAATTTCTTCAGGACATTCTTTAATAATTAAACTAAATTATATATAGTTCTTCAGAACAATTTGAGAAATAGGTAGGTAAATGTCCTGAGACCAGTGCCAAGCTGAATCACTGTTGTGATGTGATGGAATGACAGTTTCTCTTGGTTTATTTATTCTTGTCAAACATTATATTTTGTTTAATTTAACTAAATTAATAACATACCTGAACTTTAGCCATTAATTACCTGCAAATAAAAAATATTTCTCAATGTAATTATTTACAAGCATGACCTGCTATATTGCTCCTACAATCAAATGCTATTGACTATTGTATATAACCATTTGTATATTGGCATGGCTATAAATTAAAATTAAAACAAACAGAATCTCGAGATCTGACAAAGTTATGACAATATACAAATGATGATATAATAAGGAAGATTGTAGAAATCAAATGGAAAGACACTTCACCAAAGTACAAAGTATTTACCATCTAAATTACTATATTATGTGTTCATTTCGTGTAGAAATCCCTGTGATTGATCAAAAGATTGACATGTGACTTCATAATCGAAACTTCATCAGTCAATGAAGTGCACATCCATTCAACCACACCAACTTCAAGGAACTATACACAATAACAACAGTGGAAAATGTGAAATAATAAAACAGATAACAATATATTCAAGTGTATTTAAAATTGCATAAAAATGTACAGTAATCATCAGTACTGAATGCAATTTGTGTTGCTTCATAGGGTTTTAAAACCTTTTGTAGTTTTAAATAGTTGTACATTTTTTATAAAAAGCAAGACTTTTACACCCCAATAAAGCTGCAAAATATTGCATTCATTACAATTAAAATAATGTAGTACATGTAAACAAATCAATAACAAGAGTGCAAAGAAGCCCTTTAATTCATCTCCTGATTTAAAATATAGAAATTTTTGCCCTTTTGAACACCATTTGAAGACATTTTTACTTCAAGCCATGCCAGCCATCTTGGATATTTGGTTAATACCAGTAATTTTGAAATTGAACCTCAAAGGACCACCGCGCCATGTTTGGTTTAAATAGGCCTATTGGTTAATTTTTTATCAATAAAATGTTAAATTACATAATCTGCAAATAAAACAAAATTACCAAGACAAAGTAATTCTGGATGGATTCTATTAGAATAATGAATGAATAATGTCCATTGCCATTATACACAAGAAACAGGAGCTTGAAGAAACAATGTCTAAATAATATTATGAAATAATCATACAAGGCCATGCTGGAATCTAATATCCAAAACTAAGCATGAAATATCACATAGGGAATATAAACTGCTCAACTAATAGGTCAATGATATCAGCAATAATTAACCATAGGAAAAGTAATGTAGAGAATAACTGTTCTCCTGAGTCTCTTCACAAATGACATACCATATAATAAAATGTCATGCCAACCGATGCATCAATACAACATGTCAGAATTACATCAACAGAACACACCATGATGAGGTCAAGATTCATTTGACCAATCCATATCTAAAGCTAATAAAAGGCTCACCTCAGCCTATATCGCTCACATGTTTATTCCATCATGTATACAGTTTGTGTTTAATCAAGGCTAGTTTTTGAGAAAAATTATTTTAATCATTTACACAACAGATACACGTATATATTAGGCACCAATAAGTCTAAGTAATAGGACAAAAATCAAACATGGAGTCACAAGCTATACATATAATTTTTTACATATAATAAGTGTTCACAAAACACCAATTTTGATATGAAATATGTTAAATGTCTCTTTAAATCTAGGGTAACAGTGTAATAACAAACATTTTGGAGCAAAGATCAACTAATAAAGATCTAAATTTAGTATGTTTCAATACAGCAAAAAATTATTGCTGATACAACAAATTTAATTTTAGAGTAAAATGATATAATTAGATGATAATGAGCCTGTTGATGACCTAACATTATCATAAGTCAATAGATCCTAATTTAAAATGTTGTGTTACAACCCTATTTACCAAGGGAATAACCTTGAAAATATCTTTTTTTGTAATTCTAATTGGATGGCCTTGATAAACAATGCTAAAAGTAGGATCATTGAGCTATTATAGTATCAGCAAAAGATAAACACGTCACACTCACACTAGTAGTTTTTTTAAAACGTCATACATAGTTTTACCTCACACTGTAAAGCTTCATACATAGTTTTACCTCACACTGTAGTTATTTTAAAACGTCATACATAGTTTTACCTCACACTGTAAAGCTTCATACATAGTTTTACCTCACACTGTAGTTATTTTAAAACGTCATACATAGTTTTACCTCACACTGTAAAGCTTCATACATAGTTTTACCTCACACTGTAGTAGTTTTACCTCACACTGTAGTTTTTTTAAAGCGTCATACATAGTTTTACCTCACACTGTAGTTTTTTTAAAACGTCATACATAGTTTTACCTCACACTGTAGTTTTTAAAGCGTCATACATAGTTTTACCTCACACTGTAGTTTTTAAAACGTCATACATAGTTTTACCTCACACTGTAGTTTTTAAAGCGTCATACAGTTTTACCTCACACTGTAGTTTTTAAAGCGTCATACATAGTTTTACCTCACACTGTAGTTTTTAAAGCGTCATACATAGTTTTACCTCACACTGTAGTTTTTAAAGCTTCATACATAGTTTTACCTCACACTAGTTTTTAAAGCGTCACATACATAGTTTTACCTCACACTGTAGTTTTTAAAGCGTCATAAATAATTTTACCTCACACTGTAGTTTTTAAAGCGTCATACATAGTTTTACCTCACACTGTAGTTTTTAAAGCGTCATACATAGTTTTACCTCACACTGTCGTTTTTAAAGCGTCATACATAGTTTTACCTCACACTGTAGTTTTTAAAGTGTCATACATAGTTTTTACCTCACACTGTAGTTTTTAAAGCTTCATACATAGTTTTACCTCACATTGTAGTTTTTAAAGCGTCATACATAGTTTTACCTCACACTGTAGTTTTTTTAAAGCGTCATACATAGTTTTACCTCACATTGTAGTTTTTAAAGCGTCATACATAGTTTTACCTCACACTGTAGTTTTTAAAGCGTCATACATAGTTTTACCTCACACTGTAGTTTTTAAAGCGTCATACATAGTTTTACCTCACACTGTAGTTTTTAAAGCGTCATACATAGTTTTACCTCACATTGTAGTTTTTAAAGCGTCATACATAGTTTTACCTCACACTGTAGTTTTTTTAAAGCGTCATACATAGTTTTACCTCACACTGTAGTTTTTAAAGCGTCATACATAGGTTTACCTCACACTGTAGTTTTTAAAGCGTCATACATAGTTTTACCTCACACTGTAGTTTTTAAAGCGTCATACATAGTTTTAACCTCATACTGTAGTTTTTAAAGCGTCATACAGTTTTACCTCACACTGTAGTTTTTAAAGCGTCATACATAGTTTTACCTCACACTGTAGTTTTTAAAGCGTCATACATAGTTTTACCTCACACTGTCGTTTTAAAAGCGTCATACATAGTTTTACTTCACACTAGTAGATTTTAAAGCGTCATACATAGTTTTACCTCACACTGTAGTTTTTAAAGCGTCATACATAGTTTTACCTCACACTGTAGTTTTTAAAGCGTCATACATAGTTTTACCTCACACTGTAGTTTTTAAAGCGTCATACATAGTTTTACCTCACATTGTAGTTTTTAAAGCGTCATACATAGTTTTACCTCACACTGTAGTTTTTTTAAAGCGTCATACATAGTTTTACCTCACACTGTAGTTTTTAAAGCGTCATACATAGTTTTACCTCACACTGTAGTTTTTAAAGCGTCATACATAGTTTTAACCTCATACTGTAGTTTTTAAAGCGTCATACAGTTTTACCTCACACTGTAGTTTTTAAAGCGTCATACATAGTTTTACCTCACACTGTCGTTTTAAAAGCGTCATATATAGTTTTACTTCACACTAGTAGTTTTTAAAGCGTCATACATAGTTCTTACCTCACACTGTAGTTTTTAAAGCGTCATACATAGTTTTACCTCACATTGTAGTTTTTTTAAAGCGTCATACATAGGTTTACCTCATACTGTAGTTTTTAAAGCATCATACATAGTTTTACCTCACACTGTAGTTTTTAAAGCGTCATACATAGTTTTACCTCACACTGTAGTTTTTAAAGCGTCATACATAGTTTTACCTCACACTGTAGTTTTTAAAGCGTCATACATAGTTTTACCTCACACTGTAGTTTTTAAAGCGTAATACATAGTTTTACCTCACATTGTAGTTTTTAAAGCGTAATACATAGTTTTACCTCGCACTGTAGTTTTTTTAAAGCGTCATACATAGTTTTACCTCACACTGTAGTTTTTAAAGCGTCATACATAGTTTTACCTCACACTGTAGTTTTTAAAGCGTCATACATAGTTTTACCTCACACTGTAGTTTTTAAAGCGTCATACATAGTTTTACCTCACACTGTAGTTTTTAAAGCGTCATACATAGTTTTACCTCACACTAGTAGTTTTTAAAGCGTAATACATAGTTTTACCTCACACTGTAGTTTTTAAAGCGTCATACATAGTTTTACCTCACACTGTAGTTTTTAAAGTGTCATACATAGTTTTACCTCACACTGTAGTTTTTAAAGCGTCATACATAGTTTTACCTCACACTGTCGTTTTTTTAAAGCGTCATACATAGTTTTACCTCACACTGTAGTTTTTAAAGCGTCATACATAGTTTTACCTCACACTGTAGTTTTTAAAGCATCATACATAGTTTTACCTCACACTGTAGTTTTTAAAGCATCATACATAGTTTTACCTCACACTGTAGTTTTTAAAGCATCATACATAGTTTTACCTCACACTGCAGTTTTTAAAGCATCATACATAGTATTACCTCACCCTGTGGTTCTGTACAGATAAAGCTAACTATAAGTACACAGTATTACAGTACTTGTATTTTTTCTAGACTGTGATACTGACATAAATCAGATATCTTTAATGATATGTCATCTTATCATTTATCTATCTGTTTTTTTATTGTAACTTTGATTAGAGAGGAGTACATTATGTCATTTCTTCTGATGGATTAGTGAAACTTGATTGGGCCACCAAAAATGGCCACCAATTGTATAGCTGTGTGAATTTGATAATAATATGTATATGTCATTGGCGTCAAGGATAACTATCATTAAAGTGAAGAGTCTGAAAATCCTTGTTGTCCAGATCAATATTATATCTGTTTGTCTTTTTCCTTAAGATAGAGAATGGAGCAAATCATTGTTTTACAAATGGGTTTTTAATCGTTTGAGACGAACAAATGTTCAGACCTGAACAAGTACTAATGTGACAAATAGTCACATACAGATCTTCCCAACTGCCTATAAATGTGTGGTTACATTGTTTGTTTGTTTATTTTGTTGTTGTTTCCTTGTATTAAACATGGGACCGTCGTGGCCGTGATCGTATGGTAGTTGGATTTACAACTAGTTCTACCTATGCAATCAGTGCTTATCACCACTGATGTTGTGAGTTTGAATCTCAATAAGGGCGAGGTGTACAACATCATGTGATAAAGTTTGTCAGTGACTTGCGACACGTCTGTGGTTTTCTCCGGGTACTCCGGTTTCCTCTACCAATAAAACTGACCGCCACGATATAACTGAAATATTGTTGAAAGTGGCGTTAACCTTGTATTAAACAGGAACAATAACTCTAAAAGGGTATATAGGAACACTGTTTTTAGGTCGTTGGTTTCAAGTTGATATTTTACTGTAAAAATAGATATATATAAAAATAGTCTTGTTATTTATCTGAATGAAGGACAAACATGTCGATGGCTGCATATATACATGCAAACCTTTCATTTTCATTTCACAAGTTCAAACTAAGATAATTTTGCAAGCAATTATCAAATGATTTACTGATCAATGTACAGCCTGAATTCAATCAACTTGCTGGAACATTTGTGAAATATGGTAATCCATACAAGTAAGATTTTCAAATTAAAAAATCAGTTCTAAAATTGTAGAGTCAAATAAACCCATAAATTATGGAGTTTTCAAAATGTTCAAATTACATTCATATTAATGCATGTTTACATAAAGAATATTTGTTAGAAATGAATGTTCTAAAATGGACTAAAATGCAATATAATCATATACATTATTCCATAGTGGTTAAACTGTTACATTGATACAGCAATAATTTGATGCAAATGAGATTAACTGGTCTAAAAACCAAATGACAAAATGTATATTGGGAATTCCATAAACATTGACAGTTTCTAAATCTGATTCACTTACACAAGTCCCTTGAGTTGATCAAAAATGCTTATTCACTATTAATTCTATTTCTAGAGGGAAAAAAGAATATCTTAAGACTCAATATTAAAACCCCACCCACTCAATTATTCCAACAGCATGTGCAATTGGTGTTAAGACATTTCTGCTTCAAAGAATAAAAATAAACATGGTTTAACAACTTAACATTCTACACTGCAACCTGGAGTGGATTAAGTGTAGATGAACACCATGGAGAGTTATCCAACAAATGTGATTAATAATTTACCCCTTGATGTAATAACGTAGGACACACCAGGAACCGCCAAGGTATAGCTGAAATACTGTTGAAAGTTGTGCAAAACATAATTGACAAACATGATCATGGGACTTGACAGGGGTTTGACAAACATCATATGGGATTAAATTTGAGAGAGTGAGTGATTGTTGTTTAATGCCAATTCAGCAATTTTTCAGCTATATCAAGGTGAGAACAAGTTAATTTTCAATGAGATGATGATGAGGTCCGCTTTGTTCTAGACCAACACACTGAGTTAGATTTTTATACACTGAAACAACAGTCCACAGGTATGACATGTTTCTCCACTCAGACACATTATTTTGATTCCAAGCTCTTACTCCTTAATGCTGTGTGCTTAGTGGTCTTTGGTTTGACCCGACCGGGGCTTGAACCCACGATCTACCACACTCGAGGTGGGTACGCTAACCATTACACCACCGATGTGATTGGATCAAATTTGATATATGTTGTACAACCAAATACAGTAAGAATAGAAAAATGGCACTGTTTGGGTTCAAAACAGAGAGAGAAAAAAAACTAAGAGTCTTCTAAATGTATGTTGTACATTATTTAACTACAGGTATAGTGTTGACATTGTTTCAGTATACAGTTATCAAAAACAGTGATTTTTTAGTGCTTTTAAATGTCAATGTCCTTCTTTTCAAATAAAACTTTCAATATTTTTTAAGAAACATAAGTCTGCAAAATAAAAATGCATTTCAATGAATGAAAGAAATATTAAAAGATGCCTCATTTTTTCATATTTATGGTTAACAAATAGAGATTCTGTTGTTATACAGAATATCCCAAGGTTGTCAACAAACATTACAAAATTCTATAAATTATTTAATACAATGATTTACATAACAAATGCACTGAAAATCTACATACATCAAGTAAATATACCTTTTATTTCTAATAGACTTTTGGAAGAAAAAAAAATTCAATATGCAGGACAGGTTCTGCACCCAATAATTTTCTGCAGGACCTACTGAAATTGTGCAGGACCGGAATTTACAAAATTCTAAAATCTAAACGGAATCGGTGATGGGAACAATAAAAACTTGACCCGCCATGTTTTCAAATATAAACACACGAAATGGTTGCGTTGATGCATCACAGCCCGTTTAAACTATAAAAATACAATGATTAATAGAATTACCATGGAAACAGTTGCATGTTTAAGAAGTAAATGTCATTTGAAGCAGAATCTAATTCCGAGTTGACCGTGATCGTTCCGGCATACCAGTTGCATTTCCGATTTCCGGTGCAAAACAAAATACACAAAAAAATAGTTTTGTCAGACACCCGGACCGGCATACTTGGCAGTATTGCGGGTCCTTGTGATTTTCTGCCAGCTCGGTTTGACGAATTTCAAATAGTCTGCTAATATTTCTATTATTTATGAGAATCCTTTTATTCAAAGATTAAATATATATGACATTTAATACTAGATTAGATGGCAAAACAATTTTATCCCTGAAATATAAGGGGCACGGGTGGCTCAATGAGTTAGGTCGTTGGATCTAACAGCTCATACAAGCCTATCACCAATACGGCATGGGTTCACTCCCAGCTTTGTAAATTACAAAAAGGGTGCACTCGACTCGTAGCCACAAGTAATAAAGTTTACCAGTTGCTTGCCCAGGGTCGGTGGTTCTCTCCGGGTACTCCGGCTTCCTCCACCACTAAAACTGGTCGCCATGATATTGCTGAAATATTGCTGAAATGGCATTAAACACCAAAAATTCAAATTCAAATTCATTCCCTGAAATATCCATTTAATATCTTCAACGATTCCAAGTTTATTATACTCAATGCTTTAATACATAAATAAAAACATAGATATCAAATATAGTATTGACAACGTGCTTATGGAATAACCTTCATCAGGTACACTCCTAGTCAAAAGATTGGAAAACCAAATAAGCCATTACATATCAGTATTACCATGTACTTGTTGTCAGTTTAAAGTTTGAATATTTGTACTTTATCCACAGGAACTGAAGAAGGAAGAATGACAAACAAGGGGAGTTGATGATCCAAATAAAGAGACTATGGATGAATGAGTCAATGAGAAGAGTTGATAATCCACAGTTAGCTATATAGGAATAGAAGGAATGATGAGGGGAGTTGATTATATACAAGTAAAGGAGGAAGGACAAGACAGACAGACAACACCAATATACCCCCATCCCCACAACTTAGTAGGAGTATAATGGCAACCAGGGGAATTGATTATCCACAGGAATGGGCTATGAAGTAAAGCATTCAAAAAAGAAAGACAGGGGCTTATGTTGAATTTAATAACATTATTTTAGAATTCTTGGAAGTTGTTCTTTAATTTCAAACTTACAGAAACAAATGCATATTGAAGAACCCAATCAGAATCACAAAAAAAGGTTTACATGTAGTTCTAGTTTTGACAGCTCCATCAAAATCTACATTCTATTTATTTACCATACATGGGTTTACCATCTTGTTGATTCAACTGTAGTGGAGGATAAAGATATTAAAACAAACTAATTTTTTAGAGGTGAAGTACCCTATAATATGTTAACCAAGCATTGTTCAAGGTCTGTCAGATCAGTTAGTTGTATTTGAAAACCATCTGTTTTTGTTTAATGCACTGCATACTTTCTTTTACATCAATAATCTATAAGAGAAGTATGCATATTACATAAATATACATAACCTTTCTTATAGTATACAATTAGTATTACAAGGTGTAAGATCTATATCAAACATTTACATCTATTCAGCAAAAAACTCTTTTGGCATCTTTTTCCCCTTTTTAACATTATTTATGTTGACAAAAGATGAAAGTGTGATGTCAATGTAAGCAAAGAAGTGTAGTAACTTCATCCTTAAACCTCATGACTTCACATCAGTGACTTTGTAGGATCATTTACTAAAGGCTCTCATGTTATTACTGAACAAATTAAAAACATTGGTGGTGTAATGGTTAGCGTGCTCGCCTCGAGTGGAGTAGATTGTGGGTTCGAGCCCTGGTCGGGCCAAACCAAAGAATATAAAATTGGTATTTGTTACTTCTCTGCTAAACACGCAGCATTACAAAGAAAGAGCAAAGACGGGTTGGCTCAGAATCAGGATAATGTGTCCGAGTGGGCCGACATGCCTATCCGCGAACTGTTGTTTCAGTGAGATAGCGCTATAAAAATCCAACTCAGCGTGTTGGTCTAGAACAAAGTGGACCTCATTAACATCTCATTGAAAATTAACTTGTTGTTCTTGTCATTATATAGCTGAAAAATTGCTGAATTGGCATTAAACAACAATCACTCAATCACTCAAATTTTCTTTGGTGTTCCAATCAACAATTATATCTGGTTCAAACTTGTAACTGCACATTCTGAAAAAAAAATATGTCAACCTAACTAACCCCTCCCACACCCCATTTCAAAGATTTCCAGATATGGGAATAGCAGACAATATATAAATGCAATACCTACATAAATGTACAACCTCTTTGTGAACTAATCCTAATGAAGTATTCACTGTATCTGCAGTATTTTCTGCTGTTGTATTAATCCTATGTTATCAAGGAAGCAAAATTAACCAGGTAAAGGAAGTGTGTTATTAATTAAGTACCAAGATAAAGATGGAATGTCAGTGTGTAGTCAAACAAACAAACAGACAGACATACATACATGTTAAAGTTAGCATACATCAAGATTCCCCAACCATAGCCAATAAAATACCTAAGGGGGTATATATCTTTTTAAGTGGCTATGACAACCTGTCAAAGGTTAGCTATATGGATTTTACACACAACATGCATAATTTCAATATCCAAAAGTTAATGAACTACAATTAAACAAACATTACATCATTTTCTATGCAAACAACTCCAAGTGTTATTATTTTTTTAATGAATTGATTCCTAATGATTTGTAAGGTTTGTGGAAATCTGGTACATTTCATGCAGATTTTGTAAATATTAGTAGAAACTAGTGATTATGAATAGTTATAGTGTTGAAAGGAACCAGACATTCGAATAGTAAACTAAAAGCCTGCTAGGTGCTTGTATTGTTCACCTGGATAACAAATGTGGCTCAGAAAAATAAATAAATGAACTTATCAAATTTCAACTTTACAAAAGTGGTCATCTACTGTTAACAAGGAGAGACAGACTGTTTTGACAGTTCTGACAAGTGAATAAGCACAAAAAACAAACCACTTAAATGAATAGTCTTCAGAATCAACTAGAATTTTATAATCGATCATTAAGAGAGTGAGTGAGTGAGTAATTGTTGCTCAACGCCAAATGAGTAATTTTTTAGCTACATCATGGCGAGAACAAGTTACATTCAATGAGATGATACCACACTCAAAGCAAGCACGCTAACCATTACACCACCAATGGAGCATGCTAACCATTACACCACCAATGGAGCACACTAACCATTACACCACCAATGGAACATGCTAACCATTACACCACCTATGGAGCACGCTAACCATTACACCACCTATGGAGCATGCTAACCATTACACCACCAATGGAGCATGCTAACCATTACACCATCAATGGAGCATGCTAACCATTACACCACCAATGGAGCACGCTAACCATTACACCACCTATGGAGCACGCTAACCATTACACCACCAATGGTGCACGCTAACCATTACACCACCAATGGAGCACGCTAACCATTACACCACCAATGGAGCATGCTAACCATTACACCACCAATGGAGCATGCTAACCATTACACCACCAATGGAGCACGCTAACCATTACACCACCAATGGAGCATGCTAACCATTACACCACCTATGGAGCACGCTAACCATTACACCACCAATGGAGCACGCTAACCATTACACCACCAATGGAGCATGCTAATCATTACACCACCAATGGAGCATGCTAACCATTACACCACCAATGGAGCACGCTAACCATTACACCACCAATGGAGCACGCTAACCATTACACCACCAATGGAGCATGCTAACCATTACACCACCAATGGAGCACGCTAACCATTACACCACCAATGGAGCATGCTAACCATTACACCACCAATGGAGCATGCTAACCATTACACCACCTATGGAGCACGCTAACCATTACACCACCAATGGAGCATGCTAACCATTACACCACTAATGGAGCATGCTAACCATTACACCACCAATGGAGCACACTAACCATTACACCACCAATGGAGCATGCCAACCATTACACCACCTATGGAGCAAACTAACCATTACACCACCAATGGAGCATGCCAACCATTACACCACCAATGGAGCACACTAACCATTACACCACCAATGGAGCACACTAACCATTACACCACCAATGGAGCATGCCAACCATTACACCACCAATGGAGCACGCTAACCATTACACCACCAATGGAGCATGCCAACCATTACACCACCAATGGAGCACACTAACCATTACACCACCAATGGAGCACACTAACCATTACACCACCAATGGAACATGTTAACCATTACACCACCAATGGAGCATGCTAACCATTACACCACCAATGGAGCATGCTAACCATTACACCACCAATGGAGCACGCTAACCATTACACCACCAATGGAGAATGGTAACCATTACACCACTAATGGAGCACGCTAACCATTACACCACCAATGGAGCACACTAACCATTACACCACCAATGGAGCATGCCAACCATTACACCACCTATGGAGCAAACTAACCATTACACCACCAATGGAGCATGCCAACCATTACACCACCAATGGAGCACACTAACCATTACACCACCAATGGAGCACACTAACCATTACACCACCAATGGAGCATGCCAACCATTACACCACCAATGGAGCACGCTAACCATTACACCACCAATGGAGCATGCCAACCATTACACCACCAATGGAGCACACTAACCATTACACCACCAATGGAGCACACTAACCATTACACCACCAATGAAGCACGCTAACCATTACACCACCAATGGAGCACGCTAACCATTACACCACCAATGGAGAATGGTAACCATTACACCACCAATGGAGCATGCTAACCATTACACCACCAATGGAGTACACTAACCATTACACCACCAATGCGGTTTCGATCATTAGTTTATTGCCTATACGTAATCATCGATCATAATGGGACTATGTGGAAACGAGAAGCTAAAAAAACATATTTTTTTCAGGTTGATTTAAGAAGAGTTCTTCTATTTTGAAGGCTGTAATAAATCAAAATCCTTAGGTTCAGAGAGTACTTTTTCACTATGAAGATAAAGACTTATAATTAGTTTAACTGATTATGTCCCCATTATATATATATATCAGGGCTCCCACTACTTTCAAATTAGAGGGAGAAGTGACTTCTGTTTCAGAGAGCTCACAGGGAGAAGTGGGAGACAACAGAGAGAAGTGGGGAGACTTCTGGGAGAAGTTAATAGCGATTAATTGAAACATTCTTTCGCGACCCCTCTGAAGTTACCCTGCCCAAATTTAGTAAATAGTTAAAAAGCTGTCTGAACTGATTTGTTCTGGGTTTTTTTTTTATTCATAACTATCTTAAGGACATCTATTCAATGTCACATTTTTATTTCTGTCTACCTTGACTATTGGAGTCTTGCATACCAGTGACTTTTTTATATGTACCCCCCACCCTTTTCTTTCCTTTTGAAATATTAGTGCTGTGATCCAATACCACAGAAATTGTGTAATAACTCATACTTGTGTAATCTTCAGCAGAAGAACGATGTCTCTGTCAAATTGCTCAATGGTCCAACTATATATAGCTGGGGAATGAATATTATAGGATAGCACAAATGTAAATTGCCACTGTCAGTCAAAAACTGAAGAAAGTAAAGGCTGTAATTATTATTTACCAGACCTCAAATCAGATTGCAACAATGGAGGAAAGCTACTGTAGTTCACAGTCTATTTTTTTAATTGGATATGCATTAACTTTACACATGTCTGGATGTAAATAAACAGTTTGATAGATCGTAATATTAACCTGGTGTCGAGTATTAAATACCAATGCAGGTGGATAAATATCTGAAGCGTCCCCGTACATTTCAACGAATTTTGAATTGCCAATATTCGTATATATGAACATATTTGATATGAAAACTATGATTTTATGTCACAGAAATGAGAAAAAATAAATCAAAAGTTTGTTTTGTTGAAAGTAGCTTTGGACAAAAAGTTTGGTCAACATTTCCCATAGCACAGTACCACATTGTGTCCCCTTTCCAAAATGGCACCATTGTTGTTTGTTAACGAAAAACAAATACAAATAGTTTTATATATATAAACATTAAGCTCTAATGAACGAAATTAAAGTTTCTATAAACCTGGTAATGGATTACTTTTCAAGAAAATCACTTTCAAAATAGATTTCAATAAACATGTGCATGATATCGACATTTTCATAAATGACAAATGGTGAAAATACGCATGCGGCGACATAGGGCGACTCTTCAAAATTACAAGGCGACTTGAACTTCGCTTTTGACCAACGAGAAAGCGAAGTCAACCTTCACAAGGCAACTTCTTCGCCCGAATCACCCTCCAACGTGAGCCCTGATATATAGGGTTATGGTGTTTAATGCCACTTTCAACAGTAATTCAGTAATATCGTGGCAGTCAGTTTTATTGGTGGAGGAAACTGGAGTACCGAGAAAACCACCAGCCTGTCATTTTAAATACTGATTAAGAATAATTTGTTGATATTCTCATAATAAATGTTTTCTACACAAAAATTCTTCCATCACAAACATTTAAAAAGCAAAATCAGTCTTTGACTTGAATCCTAAAAATGGTTGCGTTTTCTTACCGAGTTTGTAATTTCCTTTGACACCAATTACAATAATTATACATAAAAAATTGAATAAATGACAACAAATCTCCTTGTATCACATCCTTCTTTACTTCCTATTTCAAACCCACACTTAACAGAAATGTATAAATACACAAAAAGTACAATGTAACATGTTTTGTATCATAACAAATAAACCAAGTCTAGTTTCCTTATCTTTACTCAGATTAAAAAAACCTTGGTCTGTTATGGTTAACCTTGTACAAAAAAAAATATCTGATCATCAAAGCAAACTTGTCTTGATCTATTCCAATCAATTGGGAGAAACAATAACATGCATTTTTCATTGCCTTCATTACAGAAATTATTATCATGATAATAGAGCAATTATGAAGGAATGTGAATATTTATCATCTTTCAATGGTCTGCCACTGGAAGAACAATTAGTTGTCTAGTAGAATCAGCATAACATTAATGTAATTTATAAAATAAACAATCACCAGTTACATCATTATGTCATCTCTGTACTAATAAACATACCTATTTCTTTCTAAAGTACATCCTTCATCACAGAGTTCGCGAAATGTGTCAGTCCTGTCAGACATGACCAGCAAAATTTGGGCAGATTTTGCTAAGGACTGACACAAGATTGGTATTTTGCAATAGAAAATTAATGAGGACCGACATTTTTTTCCCTAGGACCACCAAACCCATATGCAATTTCGCAAACTCTGTCATCAGGGTACAGTTTTTGTTAAAATTCCTATACCAGTAGTCAGTTCCCTTCAAGAGCTCTTAGTCCCACTCCATCCCATTTGTGAGTATAAAATGTTACATGATCATGAGCTACAAGTTATGTTCACCATTGATGAACTCTTGGGTTAAGGTTAGTGTTAGGGTATTGGTGTTAAACTCCACTTTCAACAATATTTCAGTTATATCACGGTGGTCAGTTTTATTGGTGAAGAAAACCAGAGTACCTGGAAAAAAACCACTGACCTGCCGCAAGTCACTGACAAACTTTATCATATAATGTTGTATTGAGTACACTTCACCTGAACGGTATTCAAACTAACAACGTTAGTGATGATAAGTACTAATTGCATAGGTAGTTGTAAATGCAACTACCATACGATAACACCCATGATGTCCCCTGAAGACCAACATTAATATAAATGCTGTTCCATGACTTTTTATGTTTACCCAAGATGGAGGTTCATTAATGTTCATTTTAATATCCAAATTTTTTCTTTTGAATGCAAATGTGATTTCATATTTTGCTATGATTTTCATTTATCTATTTTCACCAGGTTACAAAACTATCACCCATCTTTACAATAGATTTAATGATCTTTTGATTTATTAATTGATTGTCAAGTCTGCAGTATTTCTGCTTAATTCATTATGAAAACAAGTCTACAACAATAAATCTTACTATTTAAACAGTGATGGGTCAACAATACCACCAATATCAACAAAACCTCTCACCTCAAACATTGAACACAAAAACAGACCACAACATATGTCATTGGAAATCTATGTGCTGGCTTGGGAATGTTTTGAAAACTACAAGTGTGAGATTATACTTCAGGGCAGAAAATTAGACTTTAAACATTTGTTTTATAATAATCTTGCTGATGAGCTGTCAGTTACAAATTTATGCTTTCCCACAAAACTGGTCATTTAAAGTGGTAGTACATTGTACTAGTAACAGTCTGTTCCAAGTGTCGTTGGTCCCGACCAACAAAATGGGACGTCGGTCCGCCGGTTATGTTATCTTTTCCGGTCTGAATGTCCGGCTTTGTGAATTATTTGATGCAGGGAATGTGTGATCGAACCGGAAACTGTGTAAAAAAAAACAACCATACCTTCCGAAATCCATGTTTACCTCACTGGCAAATAAAGTTGTATTAAGTACACTTTGTCACAGTGGGGGAATCAAATTCACAACTTTAGTGGTTACAGGCACCAATTACATGTATGTGAATTCAACTATCATACTATCACGGCCATGACAGCCCTCCAAAAATCCAAATGCAATCACAAACTCTAAACCGCAATGTTTGTTCGAGTTGCTTAAATGTAATCAGTTACTAACTCTCTTAAATGACTAGATATTTGCTGCAGTAAATGGCTTCCATATGACGTACAGCAGTGAAAGAAAATACATGTATACTGGTTGGTTTAGTTGATTGGTAATTTATGGTGCTTAATGCCACTTTCAACAATATTTCAGTTATATCGTGGCGGCTAGTTTTATTGGAGGAGGAAACCGGAGTACCTGGAGAAAACCACTGACCTGTCACAAGTCACTGACAAACTTTATCACATAATGTTGTATCAAGTACACCTAGCCATGAATGGGATTTGAACTCACAACATGCATATTGCCATAGAGTATAGATGGAAAAGAATCTTAGTAGTTGAAAGGATGGGGGACAGTGGAAACTTTGATAAAGCCTAATCCAGCAAAATAAAACTTATCATTATACTGTTGAATTGCAAATGACTGGTATAAATTTTCAACAAGCTACAAAATTTTGCCAGCAACATTTTTTTCTTCCTATTATACTATCTGTAAATAGGAAGTAGTCTATGATCTCAATGTAACAAAGATTGTCTATACCACGTAGGTGGAAGTCTGATATGTTTTACAGGTATTTACGTAAAAACAATAGATACACATTTCATAATACTTAATCATAGGTACATTGTATACAGATTATAGTGGGAGAAATGATTCATCTACTTAGTGTATATACATACATTTTGTCTTATGTTTTAGAAAAACAAAAAATTTAAACAAAAAAATAAAGCTGTGTAAAATAATCACTATATCTAAATACCGAGTTGAACTAAGATTGCACCAGTATCCCTGAATTACCTGATTTTGCAACATGACTTGTCATATACTATGAAAAGTTTCAGTGGTTAAAATTTCCTTTGCAGTGGCCAAGTGATAAATCATTTTGTGAAAAATGTGCTACATGGCCTATTATTCTGTGCTTAAATGTTACAAGAGTTAGGGGTCACAAGATATGGGTGTTTAACACCATGTGCAACAATATTTCAGTTATATTGTGGCTTTCAGTTTTATAGGTAGAGGAAATTGGACAATGACAACAGACCCACAACATAATATGACCCCAAAATTACTTCTAAATTAATTTCATAATTCTATCACAACAGTTTTTATAGATAATGTTAATGTTTGTCATGAATAAATGCAGCAAAATGGTAAATATATTTTTTTCAACAGAATTTCTCAAATAAGAGGTTTCCAACAGGTTGATGTTCCAAAAAAACTTTAAAAAAACCTAAGTATTACTTCCTTCTGAGTGGTAATCAATGTTCAATGTGCCCCTTTCTTATTGTTTCCTTTTGAGTGGTCATGCATACCCCTCCTCTATGAGTTCGAATCCCGCTCAGGCAAGGTGCACTCGATACAACATTATGTGATAAAGTTTGTCAGTGACTTGTGACAGGTCGGTGGTCTTCTACGGTTTAATCCACCAATAAAACTGACTGCCATGGTATAACTGAAATATTGTTGAAAGTGGTGTTAAACACCATAACCATAACCATATCCATATCCCTCCCATATGGCATACAATATTCATCATTCCCATGGTTACTATTGCCCTTTTAATGACAGAACACAAAACTTCTATGGCATATCTACAAAGTAGAATTTATCCCTAGCTCATCTCTTGTATAAATATTTATCAGTGTCTATATACATTTGTACATTGATTGACCGATTGTTGTTTAATGTATAATGAGGAGTCATTTTTCAGCTACAGTATATTCATGAAGGTAAGGATTAAATTATTGATGGCAAGTACCCAATTATAACATACGGTACATATTTTGTAGAAATATCATTTTTCATCACAGGATTAAGAGACATGCTACATGTCATTTTGTGGCCCAAGGTTTTGGCTACAACACAATATAATAAAGAAACTGTTGTTTTAAAATCCATCAAATTTTATTTTGCTTTTTAAAATGCCAATGGCTGAACAGGTCATTAGATAAATTAAAGCATAAACAACTACTGGTATATTTATCTAATATATTTATCTTAAGGAGTGGGCATGGTCACAAAATTGCATGATTCTTCTTGGACAAGATCTCGTTTTTGCTCTTTAAAAGTACGTTTATACATTTACACAGTCAAATGTAAGAGGAACTTTTAGCTGGGAATTCAAAATAATCCTAATCTGTTGACAAAAATAGAAACATTATTATGGCTTTAAAAAAGCCAAGGCCACAAGGAACCTGTAACTATTCACCTGGAGAAAAACAACGGCTAACTGAACAGATATATAACACCACTACTATTTTTATATGTTGAATATATAAACATCAATATCTTTACTAATCTGTAATTTGCTTCAAAATAAATTCCTTGCTGGGGGTCATACTTACTGGATGACTGATCGGCACTAAAGAAACAACACTTGGTCAGGGCATTGTAAGGAAAACTGCAGCTAAGTTTGGGTTTCAATCCATTCAGTGCATGTCGAGATTGAAAAAAAAAGAAGTTTATGGATGAAGGATGAACAATGGATGCTGACAATTGATAGTGATAGCTCCCATGACTCCATGCAAGCTAAGAAAAAAATATACAAGTAACAGAAATCTCAAATGCAAAATGTTCCATAAGAATATCTTCCTAATTTATAATGTATAACAAATATTTGTGTACATTGTATTTGTTTTCACTGGAAACGCCTCCATTTTATACCAATACAAAATAAACATGCATGACTTATACTACGTAAGACTTACATCTTATAGTTATCCTCAACTTAAAACCATATGTTTTTAAAAGAATTGTTTATTTTTTTTATAATGCAAAGTATATAAACAACAAGGGACATCAATTACTTCAAGCCTAGTATATACTAATACATAATAGAATGTCAAGTACATTTGTATTTCTATTCTAATAACACAGGTCACATTATCATTATTATAAGTATATGGTTTGTTTCTACAATTACAAGTTACCTGTAATATTTTACAATCAAACACATAGACAATACAGACCTGTTTGTTACTCACCCCTTAATCTATATGTATTATTATTACCTGGTACACAAGGCGAAGGTCTTAAAGGCTATATTTAGATCCCATAATTAATATTAATTACAGCATTATACTAAGAAGCCATTTTCTAGTTCCTGTATATCAAGAAAGGGGAGATAATTCAGATTGTCACCATAAATTATATAATACTATTTTGTTTAACAGAAAACATTTACGAATAATTAAATTTATAAAAACCATGGGTTCAATTTTAAATGTCAAAAGTTAATATTATTTCATTTAACCTACTTCAAATAGGATTTAATCATACTCCAAAGAAAATTACTCCTACATGAAAAGTGCATTCCTAAATAAATATTTGTTGTAATGTAAAAGAGTAAATTGTGTATATGCATTTGATAAAATCTAGCTTTACAACAAATATTTTTATATTAAATATAGAATTAGAATTCTTGTGCATTTGATAAAATAGAATTTTACAACAAATATTTTTGATATTAAATATAGTATTAGAATTCTTGTATCTTTAAGTAAATATTTATAATGTCATCCCCCACTGTAATTTTGATATGCTATGGTTTATTGTGCTTAGTTGGAGATGAATAGAATTGTTGTGCATCAAGCCTTATCTATTTATCGGCATCAAAGGATCCAATCATGGAAGAAATGAAATGTAAATGCTGATGATATAATGATAAAGGAAATACCCAAGAATATTAGGTCTAACATGTTACAGTATAGCAAACCTTAAATTCAAGACCCTGTCTAATTACACATGAAAATCATCATAGAAATCAGCACTAAATCATAAGCATGTCAATTTCTTATGTCACTCAATCAACCGATCAAATCAGCATTTCATCATAAAATATTCATTAAATCAAGTCTTATGCAAGTATGTTTTTAATATGTGCAGAAAGGTGGAACAACAGACATACAGCAATTGTTGATAAACAAATTTATTCTTTCTACTTTCCCCACCCCTTTTTTCCCTCTCATTATATCAGAGATGAAAAAACCCTGCAGATGCAGTAAATCATAGATTGAAAATAAATCAACATAATACCAGTGCTGTATTAAATGCCCTCAGGTAGATGTCTCTTGTCAGATGAAGGGAAGGAAATGCCTCATTTTACCACCAGAAATCTTACCGGTAACTGATTTTTTTTTATCATCCATAAACTTGTCAATCTCATTAAGAAGATATATGAGAAAAACCTGTTACATGTTCCCTAGGATAAATACAAATCAATCAATACTTACACACTATGTGTTATAAATAACACACCTTTAAAAAATATATAACTAGACCATTGCCAAAATCACAGCAACACAAAATGAGTTAAAAAAATCAAAAACTCACCAAATTGATGTTAATCCATCTATATACAATATACAGTGTAATCTTGACACAAAATTAACATAAAAGCTGGTGGCTGTATGAGATCAATAAAAACTTTTACTGGTCATTGCTTACACACTCAATACACACACAAATGTAGGTGGAAAGTACTGTTGTATATACTCCAAATTATCATAGAAAAATGCAATCTGAGTTGTTCATTTCACTATGGAAACCAATTGTGATCTTATTGTAGTTGTAATTCCTGTCTCAGATATTTAGTATTACACTACAGTAATATCAGGGAGAATGCCTTACAGCTAAGATGAGGTACTTACAGGAAAAGAAAAACATAATTTTATTTCACCTGTAATAATATAATTTGAACTTTTTAAAGGCTGGAGAGCATTATACAAATGTAATTCTAGATATTTAATAGTCAAAGTAAATCGAGATTACATTGACATCATATATCTACATCATAAGAAATTATGGGCACCATACAGGGAGTAGAAGTCAAGTGTACTTCTGTTTATTAACACAGTTCAATTAACAAATGGCTAGAAATGTATTTTACATTTTTATTCTAAGCTTAATTGGAATTGTTATAATCTTCTCGATGTCCCCACCCCCTGTACAGTGTTGTGGGTTAGACCACTTGAAATTGTCAGGAATTAACCTGCGTACTACTGAAAATTTAAAACCGCAAGGACATCAAATATGGGCTTAAATCTGTAGGTTTCTGCTGACATTCAGTATCTAATAGCATTTATTTTTTATCCAACAATGCATACCTGTTAACCCTCCCCCTTTTCGTGGGAGTCTCCCGCGTAAGAGCCTTATCTCCCGCATGGACTGGGTCTCATGCGCGGGAGACATTAATCTCCCGCACGACCTCCCCCCAACAAAAAAATCAAGTACAATAAAATCTTGACCTACATTTTGCGATCAATATTTCTAGAAATTCCCCATTTGGAACTCCCGCGCTGATGAAAAACGCTGAGAGATACGAATGGTAAAGGTGTTTAAATGATATCCGGTTATTGATCTGTTTGACACCTTACAGGTAAATTGGGTCATGGAGATTAATTAAGGTGTTGATGATTATACAACAATTATCCACTGATTGACAGTTAATTGGGGATAAGGAAGTGGATTTGTGGCACAGCTTAGATGATTAGAAGTGTGATAGCGGCAATTAAAAATAGTTATAAACCGTTGTGCAAACAGGAGTCGGACAACCTTTGATGCAGAGGAAAACTTCTTATTTCGATCAAACGTGCAATGAATTCATCTCGGATTGAGTTGTTATGGCTTGTTTGGGACCAAAGCTGATCAAAGTATTATTTAAGGACTAAGTTCCAGGATGGAATTGATAAACCACAAAAATGACAAAACATATGCTATCACCCGACGCACCAGCAGCAAAGTGACGTTTTAATTTTAGTGCTCTATGACTTTATTGTTCAGAGCATTCTGTCTTCATTGTTATTGCTTTGTTATAACCTTATGATTATGAATGATTATGAATAAATTATAAATACAGTTTTTATCCTTCATTCATCATATGAAACACTACTAATAAGACAGAAATGTAAACAATATATATTGAAATGGGATGCAGTTGGTTCAATACTGAAACAAACAAAAAGAAAACATCAA
The DNA here is from genome assembly GCA_963680875.1 of Bathymodiolus brooksi. Lineage (NCBI taxonomy): Eukaryota > Metazoa > Mollusca > Bivalvia > Mytilida > Modiolidae > Bathymodiolus > Bathymodiolus brooksi. Next base: position 13,188,479 of record OY804575.1, on the reverse strand, counting down.
TTAACAATAAAAACATGCATCAAATACCTCAATAAAAAATCTCCAGTTATGAGACCAAATCTCCAGCCAAAAATTTACAAATCTCCAGTTGTAGCATAGCAACTCTATCACATGTATGCAACTACAAGGTACAATTTTGTGCGTTTAAAGGCGACACACAAAATCTCCCCCTTAGAAGAGTTGGTAGGGGGGAGATCTCCCCCCTAGCAATTCCCAGAGGTTAACATGTATGCAATGTATGAATTCATTTTGTGTTTACGTACTACTTTCTCATACGTTCTTTTCGACTGGTACCCATGTTTAGTGGTATTACACCTTAAGGGATGCTCAATAATTGGCATGGTGCATTCAAATTACCTCCCCTTTCTGAAATGGGGGAAATAGTTGAACAGCTTCATGATGATAATTTAGGAGTCCATTGCAATAGTAAATATAGAAATTACTTGTACATACTTACTACAATTTAAGCCGAGTGAAGTGGTTTAAACAAATTCAATCTTCTAATAGTGTTTTTTCATGGTCAACACTACCATAAAATGATTGTTGAAATGAAATATAAGGTCTCAATTTAAATCACAGAAAAAAAGACAATAGAACAGACAGATGTTTCCCCCCCCCCCCCCCTGAATTTGTATGCCATGCAATCTAATACAGATTTCATCACATTCACTGTCAATCTTTGTTATGCTGAGTTTTTATGCAGCATTGTAACACAATTTTATTGGAAATCATACAATGTACGTGTATAAATGTGGCATGCAATTAAGACATTCAATTTTTTTAATAATTTTAATGGGGCATAATTCTATAACAGTTATGATAAAAATTAAACCTCATGTCTGTTTACAAATAACTAACTTGAGCAAACCAGTCTCACTATGTAAAAACTAAAATATTCATTTCTTCCCCCATCAACATCGAATATTGGATAAAAAAAAATAAAATAAAGAGGTGGACAATGACTTTTGTTATACTAAATAATCCCCTCAAGTTGCATTAGAATGAATTAACTGGCTTCAAAGGAGTTGTGGGCTGAATATGACTACCCCCTCATATAAACAAAATACCAAAGTCTATTAATTGGTATGGGAAACATCAAAAATAATTTGCATAAAACAATAAAATAGGCAGTGCATAATGGCATCAGTTACTATAGAATCCATGAGAGTTTCAATGAAATTCATTGACTGGTTTCAGAAGAGTTTGCAGGCAGGGGATGCCTACCCTTCTGAAATTCTTCACTTGATATGGGAAACCATAAAAATGATTTGAGTGCCCGTTCAAAAAATAAAATAGGAGATGCTCAATGACATTACTTACTAAAGAATCGCTGCAAGGTGGGCTGAAATTCATTGACTGATTTCAGTGGTGTTGCTGATAAGAGATGTATACTGGTTACCTTCTCATACAATAATATAATAGAAATAACAAAGTCCTTTGCTTGATATGGTAAACCCCAAAAAATCATATATAGCAAAAAATAAAATAGGAGGTGCAAAATGCTATAAATTACTGAAGAATGTGAAATGTTTTGAACATTTAATGGCAAGTTATACTGGTTGCAGAGGAGTAAAGGATTGAAGGTGCTGACAGATGGATGAACAGAACTGAATCAAAGAAGAGTTTGAAGATACCAAAGGGGTAATCAGAATCTGTATATCAAATATACCCTTCTGCTTTGCTAACGGAAGGTATAAAACATTTTTAAAGGCGATAATACTGTGAAAGTACCTGACATCATCTTCAAAACCTTGACAATTTAAAAGGTAAAATCCTACAAAATCATGACAATTTGTGTCAAAGGAATCAATAACATTGAAACTGATAATTTTGACATTTTCCACATTTTCAAGGTATATACAAAATGTAACTACATTATGTTACAATATATTATCATCAAAATCAAATTTTACCTATATGTTATTATCCTTAGTAAGTACATTAAGGAAACATGATTTGTGTCAAATGAAACTGAAGCCATCATCAATATATCATTTTTTGGGGACATTTTTCACATTTTCTAGAGTAATATATTGAATACGACTTATATTTGATTTTCATCAGTAAACACATAAAAGAATAATTAATGGCAAAAAATAAAACTGAAATTAACATCTTGAAATCAATATTTCTGACATTTTGAATATTTATAAAGGGCATAAGTTCTAAACGGTATAAAAATATATTTCCAACAGCCTTTTTTTTAATAGGTAGCCTTGTTTTTACAATTGGCTGGGGTGAAGGGAAACAAGTTTCATCTTTAGTATGGCCTAATGTAAAAAAATTCTTGAAAAAGTAATAAATGTGTAGAAAATTGATGATATTTTAATTTACCCTATAAAAATCTACTCCTAAGGTTGGTACAAATAAATACTCAACATGAAAAGGAGGGAATTTCTATCTAAAGCAAGTTAATTTCTCCTGCAGATGTAAACGTGACATTCTTGGTTGATTTCATATCAGTTGAGTTGTTTCTAATGAGAAAAAGTTCATATGAGGAATCAAATTGTTTTAATTATTGTCATACACATGGATCATTTCCACTCAAATTTGTTTGAAACAAAAAAGTGCTTCAACATGGGACAATTTTATTTCCAAGGAATCAAAGGTAGATAAGAAATATTATGGAATGTAACATCTCTCAATCCCTCAGTCAATACTATATTCCTGAGCTTGTGCTTCCTGTCATGATTTCCTTGATAGAGGGCTGCTGCTAACAAGGAAACTATTGAACCAAGCCCAGTGGTCAAGTTGAAGTCATCACTTCGAAAGTTTTAGTCGCCACCATAACTTGGTTAACCATCCAGCATTACGGAATACCCCTGTCACAAATGACCACAAATATGCTCCATTTGTCGTAATCACAATCCTGTCTTTTCCTCATTCATAATTCATCAGAGTTTGTAACAAGAATAACATGGTGGGTGGGACTAGTGGAGCAGGAACTGCTGACCCAAAGCATCTGAGCTCACCCCTGGTTTCCTGTAGGGTCTTTAGTTTTCTGTGTAGTGTTTTGTAAATCATTGTTATTCCTTTTGTCCTTTTTTTTCTCTTGACAATTGTATTGTCTGTCCTCCTTTGATTTCTGGCTTTGGATTACCCCCCTTGGTATCCTTGGTATCTTTAAACTTTTTTTGCTGTCAAATGAATTTTGTACAGACCCAACACTAGATAAAGTGGTTAGTATAACTAATAAAATATGAAGATATGACTTGAATAAAAAAAAAATATATGAATTTTATTGAGCGGATATCTTCCTGTATTATGAATAAGTGACTGTTGTTTAACACCAAGCCAATCAAACAATGGCTTCAGTTAAAGGTTATATTATAGCATATTAGAACAATAGAACATTGTGTGACATCTATTACCAGCAAACCAGTAATGTAAGTCTAATAACTTGGTACTCTTTATTATTTTCACACTCTATTGTCTATACTTTGTAACATATACATGTAATCAATACAAGGGACAAACTGGCTTATCACGTTATAAGTTAAGCAACCAATCAAAATCCTCTATTGTACTTACATAAACCTGAAATATTCCTCTTGTGTCAAAACTTCTTCAATAACCATAAAAAAAATCTGACACTGATAAAATAAGTCAATGTAGTGATCTCCATACAATATTTACTTTATCTACTAAGATTTACTGGAAAAAAACATTTTATTTCCACAAAATAAGGAAGACACAAACATCCCCAATGTTACAAGTCCTACAGTAGAAGACTCTCTATGTTACAAGTCCTACAGTAGAAGACTCTCTATGTTACAAGTCCTACAGTAGAAGACTCTCTATGTTACAAGTCCTACAGTAGAAGACTCTCTATGTTACAAGTCCTACAGTAGAAGACTCTCTATGTTACAAGTCCTACAGTAGAAGACTCTCTATGTTACAAGTCCTACAGTAGAAGACTCTCTATGTTACAAGTCCTACAGTAGAAGACTCTCTATGTTACAAGTCCTACAGTAGAAGACTCTCTATGTTACAAGTCCTACAGTAGAAGACTCTCTATGTTACAAGTCCTACAGTAGAAGACTCTCTATGTTACAAGTCCTACAGTAGAAGACTCTCTATGTTACAAGTCCTACAGTAGAAGACTCTCTATGTTACAAGTCCTACAGTAGAAGACTCTCTATGCTACAAGTCCTACAGTAGAAGACTCTCTATGTTAAAAGTCCTACAGTAGAAGACTCTCTATGTTACAAGTCCTACAGTAGAAGACTCTCTATGTTACAAGTCCTACAGTAGAAGACTCTCTATGTTACAAGTCCTACAGTAGAAGACTCTCTATGTTACAAGTCCTACAGTAGAAGACTCTCTATGTTACAAGTCCTACAGTAGAAGACTCTCTATGTTACAAGTCCTACAGTAGAAGACTCTCTATGTTACAAGTCCTACAGTAGAAGACTCTCTATGTTACAAGTCCTACAGTAGAAGACTCTCTATGTTACAAGTCCTACAGTAGAAGACTCTCTATGTTACAAGTCCTACAGTAGAAGACTCTCTATGTTACAAGTCCTACAGTAGAAGACTCTCTATGTTACAAGTCCTACAGTAGAAGACTCTCTATGTTACAAGTCCTACAGTAGAAGACTCTCTATGTTACAAGTCCTACAGTAGAAGACTCTCTATGTTACAAGTCCTACAGTAGAAGACTCTCTATGTTACAAGTCCTACAGTAGAAGACTCTCTATGTTACAAGTCCTACAGTAGAAGACTCTCTATGTTACAAGTCCTACAGTAGAAGACTCTCTATGTTACAAGTCCTACAGTAGAAGACTCTCTATGTTACAAGTCCTACAGTAGAAGACTCTCTATGTTACAAGTCCTACAGTAGAAGACTCTCTATGTTACAAGTCCTACAGTAGAAGACTCTCTATGTTACAAGTCCTACAGTAGAAGACTCTCTATGTTACAAGTCCTACAGTAGAAGACTCTCTATGTTACAAGTCCTACAGTAGAAGACTCTCTATGTTACAAGTCCTACAGTAGAAGACTCTCTATGTTACAAGTCCTACAGTAGAAGACTCTCTATGTTACAAGTCCTACAGTAGAAGACTCTCTATGCTACAAGTCCTACAGTAGAAGACTCTCTATGTTACAAGTCCTACAGTAGAAGACTCTCTATGTTACAAGTCCTACAGTAGAAGACTCTCTATGTTACAAGTCCTACAGTAGAAGACTCTCTATGTTACAAGTCCTACAGTAGAAGACTCTCTATGTTACAAGTCCTACAGTAGAAGACTCTCTATGTTACAAGTCCTACAGTAGAAGACTCTCTATGTTACAAGTCCTACAGTAGAAGACTCTCTATGTTACAAGTCCTACAGTAGAAGACTCTCTATGTTACAAGTCCTACAGTAGAAGACTCTCTATGTTACAAGTCCTACAGTAGAAGACTCTCTATGTTACAAGTCCTACAGTAGAAGACTCTCTATGTTACAAGTCCTACAGTAGAAGACTCTCTATGTTACAAGTCCTACAGTAGAAGACTCTCTATGTTACAAGTCCTACAGTAGAAGACTCTCTATGTTACAAGTCCTACAGTAGAAGACTCTCTATGTTACAAGTCCTACAGTAGAAGACTCTCTATGTTACAAGTCCTACAGTAGAAGACTCTCTATGTTACAAGTCCTACAGTAGAAGACTCTCTATGTTACAAGTCCTACAGTAGAAGACTCTCTATGTTACAAGTCCTACAGTAGAAGACTCTCTATGTTACAAGTCCTACAGTAGAAGACTCTCTATGTTACAAGTCCTACAGTAGAAGACTCTCTATGTTACAAGTCCTACAGTAGAAGACTCTCTATGTTACAAGTCCTACAGTAGAAGACTCTCTATGTTACAAGTCCTACAGTAGAAGACTCTCTATGTTACAAGTCCTACAGTAGAAGACTCTCTATGTTACAAGTCCTACAGTAGAAGACTCTCTATGTTACAAGTCCTACAGTAGAAGACTCTCTATGTTACAAGTCCTACAGTAGAAGACTCTCTATGTTACAAGTCCTACAGTAGAAGACTCTCTATGTTACAAGTCCTACAGTAGAAGACTCTCTATGTTACAAGTCCTACAGTAGAAGACTCTCTATGTTACAAGTCCTACAGTAGAAGACTCTCTATGTTACAAGTCCTACAGTAGAAGACTCTCTATGTTACAAGTCCTACAGTAGAAGACTCTCTATGTTACAAGTCCTACAGTAGAAGACTCTCTATGTTACAAGTCCTACAGTAGAAGACTCTCTATGTTACAAGTCCTACAGTAGAAGACTCTCTATGTTACAAGTCCTACAGTAGAAGACTCTCTATGTTACAAGTCCTACAGTAGAAGACTCTCTATGTTACAAGTCCTACAGTAGAAGACTCTCTATGTTACAAGTCCTACAGTAGAAGACTCTCTATGTTACAAGTCCTACAGTAGAAGACTCTCTATGTTACAAGTCCTACAGTAGAAGACTCTCTATGTTACAAGTCCTACAGTAGAAGACTCTCTATGTTACAAGTCCTACAGTAGAAGACTCTCTATGTTACAAGTCCTACAGTAGAAGACTCTCTATGTTACAAGTCCTACAGTAGAAGACTCTCTATGTTACAAGTCCTACAGTAGAAGACTCTCTATGTTACAAGTCCTACAGTAGAAGACTCTCTATGTTACAAGTCCTACAGTAGAAGACTCTCTATGTTACAAGTCCTACAGTAGAAGACTCTCTATGTTACAAGTCCTACAGTAGAAGACTCTCTATGTTACAAGTCCTACAGTAGAAGACTCTCTATGTTACAAGTCCTACAGTAGAAGACTCTCTATGCTACAAGTCCTACAGTAGAAGACTCTCTATGTTACAAGTCCTACAGTAGAAGACTCTCTATGTTACAAGTCCTACAGTAGAAGACTCTCTATGTTACAAGTCCTACAGTAGAAGACTCTCTATGTTACAAGTCCTACAGTAGAAGACTCTCTATGTTACAAGTCCTACAGTAGAAGACTCTCTATGTTACAAGTCCTACAGTAGAAGACTCTCTATGTTACAAGTCCTACAGTAGAAGACTCTCTATGTTACAAGTCCTACAGTAGAAGACTCTCTATGCTACAAGTCCTACAGTAGAAGACTCTCTATGTTACAAGTCCTACAGTAGAAGACTCTCTATGTTACAAGTCCTACAGTAGAAGACTCTCTATGTTACAAGTCCTACAGTAGAAGACTCTCTATGTTACAAGTCCTACAGTAGAAGACTCTATGTTACAAGTCCTACAGTAGAAGACTCTCTATGTTACAAGTCCTACAGTAGAAGACTCTCTATGTTACAAGTCCTACAGTAGAAGACTCTCTATGTTACAAGTCCTACAGTAGAAGACTCTCTATGTTACAAGTCCTACAGTAGAAGACTCTCTATGTTACAAGTCCTACAGTAGAAGACTCTCTATGTTACAAGTCCTACAGTAGAAGACTCTCTATGTTACAAGTCCTACAGTAGAAGACTCTCTATGTTACAAGTCCTACAGTAGAAGACTCTCTATGTTACAAGTCCTACAGTAGAAGACTCTCTATGTTACAAGTCCTACAGTAGAAGACTCTCTATGTTACAAGTCCTACAGTAGAAGACTCTCTATGTTACAAGTCCTACAGTAGAAGACTCTCTATGTTACAAGTCCTACAGTAGAAGACTCTCTATGTTACAAGTCCTACAGTAGAAGACTCTCTATGTTACAAGTCCTACAGTAGAAGACTCTCTATGTTACAAGTCCTACAGTAGAAGACTCTCTATGTTACAAGTCCTACAGTAGAAGACTCTCTATGTTACAAGTCCTACAGTAGAAGACTCTCTATGTTACAAGTCCTACAGTAGAAGACTCTCTATGTTACAAGTCCTACAGTAGAAGACTCTCTATGTTACAAGTCCTACAGTAGAAGACTCTCTATGTTACAAGTCCTACAGTAGAAGACTCTCTATGTTACAAGTCCTACAGTAGAAGACTCTCTATGTTACAAGTCCTACAGTAGAAGACTCTCTATGTTACAAGTCCTACAGTAGAAGACTCTATGTTACAAGTCCTACAGTAGAAGACTCTCTATGCTACAAGTCCTACAGTAGAAGACTCTCTATGTTACAAGTCCTACAGTAGAAGACTCTCTATGTTACAAGTCCTACAGTAGAAGACTCTCTATGTTACAAGTCCTACAGTAGAAGACTCTCTATGTTACAAGTCCTACAGTAGAAGACTCTATGTTACAAGTCCTACAGTAGAAGACTCTCTATGTTTCCAATCACTTACTTTTAACATCTTTTATTGGGTTTTTTTTTGCTATTGTGGGAGAGTCTATACTTATGAACTATATAATGTTCAAACTTGATCTTGAATTAATATACTTTGTCATGTCAAATATTGACAATTTCATTAAATAAGCAGGGATTTCATTAGAAATGGTGAACATGCGATTTTCGCCATCTATCTTAATTGCAGTCACTGGTTACTTTACGATGGAGTTCAATTGGCATTACTAAATTTTGTTTCCAGGTTTGTTATTGACATCTATGTTAAATTTGCACTTGATTAAGTAAAGCAAAATTATATTATTTTGAGCGTTTGAGTATGATGAATTGATAGCAGCTCTGACCTTGGGTAGGTATCGTCTGGAAACACATGAGGTGGGCATAGGGGTGATAATCCACTTCAGTAGGTGTTTGGAAATTAATATTTGAGGTGGGTATTGGGACACAGACTGGTATTAGTAGTGTTAAGACTTGATGCCAAAAGTTAATGATCTGAACCACTAGACCATCCTTTTAAGACATGGAAGTAGTTATTTTATTCCTGCCGTCCAATAAATCTATCCTACCAAAAAAAGTTACCTTTAAACAAATAAAGCAAATTTGTTGGCCCCTTTTGAAATTTGACAAAAGAATACAGTTACTTGACTGTACAAAAAATCGGCATAAAACGTGTAATGTTTACTTACTTTCTGTGGCAAGAAATGTGTTAATTTTCTAGTCCTCAACAAACTGCAAAAGAAAACAAAATGTGTCAAAAGGGAAATAACTCTTGGTAATAAATATAATTTCAAATGTGTAATAGTTTTATACGATGTAAAACAAAATTTTGTCCAAAATGAAATTGTCAAATAAAACTGGTGGATTTTAATGTTGGTACCCTTTATTTAATCTGTACAAAGATGAATAACTCACAACTACCATACGATCACGACAGCCCATGACACAAAAATAAACACAAATTTTGTAAAATACCATCAAGAGAATTGTCCTTTAAAATGTCATTTTATATGCTTTAATGATGTCAGAGGAAGATTGAAACATGACACTATTAGTATTACAGAAAATGATGGGAATAATAGTAATGTCAATAGCTCACACGACTTTTTAGATCAGGTGAGCTAATAAAACCATATATTCAGTTCTGCAGTTACCATACATTAATATGGCAGAATGAAAAGGATATACATAGCTTTTTTTATGGAATGCTTATTCTTGCTGGATACAGTTTCTAGTTACCAGTTTACCGATATATATGTGGTCGAGTGGTCTAGGGCGCTGGACGTAAGGCTAAGGGAATGGTGCTGCAGTGTATCAATGGTGTGGGTTCAAATCCCGTCGAGGGAAGAACAAAAATTTGACAGCTCTAAAATCTAATTCTAACACTGTTTGGTTTAATTTTCAGACGTATATATATATATATATATATATAATCATAGCTCAATATCATAAAAGGAAAACATAAATGATCAAATATGAAAACTGCCTAACTTTATAAGGTTCAGAGGTGGACTGGCCATACAGGCATTTGGGAAATGCCTGGTGGGCCACTCAGATAAACAACATATTTTGGGTGTACCTGATAGGTGATTGATGGCTGGGCCAGTTTTAAGACACAGTCCACTTCTGACAAGGTTTGTTACAAAATTCACATAGGGAAGTCGAGTCATTTGAAGGCAATGCATATTCTACATATAAATCATCCTTAAAATTGATAATTCCACAAATTATTTTGTGCATAGCACACTTTAAACAGGTCAAGCACCATAAAAGTAGAAAACATTTTTTGCATGATCTGGTACTTGCCTAATGAAGAGACTATAGTATAACTACTACAAAAACAGTCTATTCAGCAGTCAAATTATTTACATCACAGGATCAAGAAGTTTACTATATTTTCATACCTTCCTTAATCAGTTCATTTTGACCAATCACATTTAAGTTTTGTGTGACAATTATAAATATGCCCACGTGTCTCTATTGGAAATATGCTTAGCACTTCTTTTGTGCAAATTATTGCTATATTTTATGTAATCAAGAACTTTCCATACCTAGATATAGGGTCATCAAGAAAATTATCTACATGTACATGCCCATAGCCAGGATTTTTTCAAGCCCATGCAGTATGGTCTTGCAGACAGGGGTCAAAATCCAGACACTAATATAATAGTCATAGTTCCACAGAACTCATAATCCCCCTCTCCCCGCCTACAGGTGTGATGCACATCTTACAAATATGAGACACCTTTTATACCGGTATATGATAAAGTTTGTCAATGACTTACAGGAGATATGTAGTTTTCTCGATCTAAACTCAAGCTTCAGCTAAAATAAAACTGATCGCCATAATTTACATGTACACATGAAACCGAAATATTGTTGCAAGTGGTGTTAAGACACCAATAATATGGTAGCCCCCTCTCATAAAGCCACCCCTTAGACAATGAAAAATTGGCCTTATAACAGGGATGGCCTCTCTTGAGGGGAAGAATTTACTTGTATTTTACTATCTTATTGCTTCTGAAACATGAGGGTGATCTTTTGTGAAAAGGGCCTTATAAATATCATATCACATAATGAATAACATCAAAAAAACATTCACAGACTGCTCTAGGTTAAATGTATCCATTATTAACATGAAACGACAAAAGGCCGACATTGTCAAACCATTTTACGACCCCAACATTTTTCAGTGGTATTAAAAAAATTGGGATTTAAACTTTATGTTAAAAAATCTGAGGTCTAATGACTGAAAAATAATGTTGTTGTGGCTATTGAATATTTTACAATATAAAATCCCTGACCAAAACCTATAGAAGTAGAACAAGGACGTCTTTGTCCTTCCTTACAAACAGCTTTCTTTTTGTCGATAGTTTCAATTATAGAATCAGCGCTATCTAAAATCAATGAAGAATTTTACGTAACCTTTTGTATTATTAGTGTTTCAATCAACTTGAATCAAAGTTTCGACTAATTGTTGCTGACTTCTTAACAAACCTAATCTTTATATTTACCATACCATTCCAGTGTTAAAAGGATAAAATGTCACGACACTTCCAGTTCTTCTTGTTAGAAGTTGATTCTTGATTGACAAGTTTCATTATCATCTTATAAATTTGAAAGCAGAATGGAATGGTACACAGAAACAACATAGAGAGATCGTGCTTCGTTATTTCTTAAGTTTTTCTTCTTCCCTGCTCATTTGACTTAGAGTTGTATCATCAATAGTAACGAATTTTTCCTCGTTATAATTTGTTATATAATTAGATCGACAATTGATTTTCCTTGTAATTTACATTTTATCTTGGAAACTGTATTACTTAAATGTTATTTAAGTGTGAACAAAACAAATCGCCTGTGAACAAAATCAACTGAATACATGAAGTTAAAAAGACTTTTTGAATATCTGTATATTGATTCTGTCTACGCCAGCATCAACAATAGCTTACAATAAAAGCAACCTTTCTAAACTTCAAGACGATATTGATGGTAACAAAGTTTACAAAATACAATATATGAAAATTGTATATGTCAATAATTTAATCAAAGTCAACTGAAAGAGCCATTTGAGTTCAGATTCAATGACTAAACAAAGGATACAACATTCACCGACCAGTTTGGTAATACAGACAACAAACGATTCATACAAGTGTGAACACTTCATCTCATTGGTACAAGATGTAATGTCAGATTTATGGTTTTATGGTCGAGTGAGTGATTTTTGTTACGCTGAAGTAAGCAATTTTTTTATTTTTTAGTTATATCATGGCGAGAACAAGTTGCATTTTGATGAGATGATGATGTGATTGTCAGCTTTGTACTAGACCAACAAGCTTCGTTGGTGGCCATCTTTGATTTCTGTCCCCATAAAAAATGCTAAATTTGTAAATGACCATTCATGTACAAATTTGGATTCAATCATGTTAATTTGTAGTTTCATTTTCGATTTTATATCTTCACAAAAACATATTTTGTTGAAGACGATCCAAGGAATGCTCAAATCAAATTCCTTTATCAAATGGTTCAGTGGTTCCAGAGAATAAGAATTTTACTGTCCTTGTGCACAAACTTTTTACTTACTAGAAAATAAAGTATTGGCAAAAAAATATACTACAAAAAGTAATATTATGTTATTGTAAAGGTGTTTAAATTTTTTTCTAAAACTAACAACTTTAATATCTTCAAATCTTATAAACTTAGGCCATCAATAAAAAAAAATATGTTCTTGTAACCTACCTGACCTACCAAAACTGCCCTCTACCAAGTCAGGAATTGTTTTTAATATTTTTAGCAAGGATGTTTTTACATTAAAGTATATATTTGTTTAAATATGATATTATTTTATATTATTTTTATATTTTCACTTCAAATATTGTTGGTCTGGTTACCACAAAGAAGTATATATTGCAGGTCTGGCTTAACACAACCCTTATTGATTGTAGATCTGGTTAACCCAAAACAATATTTATCTTAGGTCTGGTTACTCCAAAGCAGTATTTATTGTACTGTAGGTCTGCTTATCTCAAACCAGTATGTTTATTTATTGTAGGTCTGCTTATCTCAAACCAGTATTTATTGTAGGTCTGGTTACCCCAAACCAGTATTTACTGTAGGTCTCTAACTTACCCCAAACCAGTATTTACTGTAGGTCTGGTTACCACAAACCAGTATTTATTGTAGGTCTGGTTACCCCAAACCAGTATTTATTGTAGGTCTCTAACTTACCCCAAACCAGTATTTACTGTAGGTCTCTAACTTACCCCAAACCGGTATTTACTGTAGGTCTGGTTACCACAAACCAGTATTTACTGTAGGTCTGGTTACCTCAAACCAGTATTTACTGTAGGTCTAGTTACCACAAACCAGTATTTACTGTAGGTCTGGTTACCTCAAACCAGTATTTACTGTAGGTCTAGTTACCTCAAGCCAGTATTTACTGTAGGTCTAGTTACCACAAACCAGTATTTACTGTAGGTCTAGTTACCACAAACCAGTATTTACTGTAGGTCTGGTTACCTCAAACCAGTATTTACTGTATGCTTGGTTACCTCAAACCAGTATTTACTGTAAGTCTAGTTACCTCAAGCAAGTATTTACTGTAGGTTTAGTTACTTCAAGCCAGTATTTACTGTAGGTCTAGTTACCTCAAACCAGTATTTACTGTAAGTCTAGTTACCTCAAGCAAGTATTTACTGTAGGTTTAGTTACCTCAAGCCAGTATTTACTGTAGGTCTAGTTACCTCAAACCAGTATTTACTGTAAGTCTAGTTACTGTACCTCAAGCCAGTATTTACTGTAGGTCTAGTTACCTCAAGCTAGTATTTACTGTAGGTCTGGTTACCACAAATCAGTATTTACTGTAGGTCTGGTTACCTCAAGCCAGTATTTATTGTAGGTCTCACCCGTCTGGTTACCTCAAACTAGTATTTACTGTAGGTCTAGTTACCTCAAATCAGTATTTACTGTAAGTCTAGTTACCTCAAGCAAGTATTTACTGTAGGTTTAGTTACCTCAAACTAGTATTTACTGTAGGTCTAGTTACCTCAAACCAGTATTTACTGTAAGTCTAGTTACCTCAAGCCAGTATTTACTGTAGGTCTAGTTACCTCAAGCTAGTATTTACTGTAGGTCTGGTTACCACAAATCAGTATTTACTGTAGGTTTGGTTACCTCAAGCCAGTATTTATTGTAGGTCTCACCCGTCTGGTTACCTCAAACTAGTATTTACTGTAGGTCTAGTTACCTCAAACCGTTACTGTAAGTCTAGTTACCTCAAGCCAGTATTTACTGTAGGTCTAGTTACCTCAAGCTAGTATTTACTGTAGGTCTGGTTACCACAAATCAGTATTTACTGTAGGTTTGGTTACCTCAAGCCAGTATTTATTGTAGGTCTAGTTACCTCAAGCCAGTATTTACTGTAGGTCTAGCTACCTCAAGCCAGTATTTACTGTAGGTCTGGTTAACCCAAACCAGTATTTCTTGTAGGTCTGATTACCCCAAACCAGTATTTACTGTAAGTCTAGTTACCTCAAGCCAGTATTTACTGTAGGTCTGGTTAACCCAGACCAGTATTTATTGTAGGTCTGATTACCCCAAACCAGTATTTACTGTAAGTCTAGTTACCTCAAGCCAGTATTTACTGTAGGTCTGGTTAACCCAAACCAGTATTTAGTGTAGGTCTGATTACCCCAAACCAGTATTTACTGTAAGTCTAGTTACCTCAAGCCAGTATTTACTGTAGGTCTGGTTAACCCAAACCAGTATTTATTGTAGGTCTGATTACCCCAAACCAGTATTTACTGTAAGTCTAGTTACCTCAAGCCAGTATTTACTGTAGGTCTGGTTAACCCAAATAACGATTTATTATAGGTCTGGTTACCCCAAATCAGAATGTATTATAGGTCTGGTTAACCAAAGCCAGTATTTATTTTAAGTATGGATTAAATTTTTTTGTTTGTTATTGGTCAAACGATATTTAAATATATAAAATTTATTATTATTAGTTTATTTAGATATTTTTACATTTAATGACATATGTTAAATAAATAAATATTTATGGATTAATGGCAGTTATGGAGGTCAAGACAGACATAATTGCTCTTTTCACATGGAGTCCTAGTTATTATATTTGTGCAAGACTTTGAAAATCTGTGAAGTCAAAATATGTTTGATGTCACACTGATGGATAATTTTCAGTATCAGTCAAGCAGTTGATACTGAAAATATCACTCAGTGATCATCAGATCAATGTAAAAACTTATAAATTACTTATAAATATATATTACCCCGAATATTATCATGTTTCATTATTGAACAGGATGACCAGTTGTTTTGTCTATATAGATTTACAGGATAAATAGCTAAACACAAACACATTAGTAGAACTGTCAATTTTGCGTTGTCTTATTTACAAGGAATAACATATTTGAAAATAAATTTGGTAATTTGACTATATTAACATGATCATTGACATAACATCATGACGTTGAAGATCCAGGTCCTGGCTTGGGGCAGGCAAAACAAATGTGGCAGGGTTAACCCGGTTAATGGGATGCCATGGCTAACCCTCCCCTCCATTCTATTAAAATCTTAATTTGGCTTTTAATTAGTCAGCTGGTTAATAGGAACTCTCCAATTTTTTGAAAAATAATTAGAATCTAAATACTTTTTTGTCTTAATTATTTCGAGTCAGAAATTCTGTGAAAACATTTTTTTTAATCAATATGTTATAAACTGTAACAGAATATTATATTGAATAATATTAAAAATAATTTATTTTTTTTCGAACTAAATATTTTAACTGGGAATATAATAAAAACATAAATAAACAGTTCTTAAAGTATAAAATAAACTCTTCCAACATTTATTTAGTGAAAAAAATCACCCAAAAATCGTTCTCTCATCACAACAATGTCTCATGCATATTCATTTGATTTGTGAGCTGCGACAATGGCCTTACCTTACACAGACATACAGTTGTTACTGATTTAGAAATGGCTACAGATGCTAAAGGTCATAAGAGAAATTTTAACAAATTCCACTAGAAAAGGGAACAGAAAATAAGTTTTGTCAAGACATAATAAAACAATGATTAATGGTGTTTACTGCCACTTTCAACAATATTTCAGTTATATCGTGGTGGTCAGTTTTAATATTGGTGGAGGAAACCAGAGTACCCAGAGAAAACCACTGACCTGTCGCAAGTCACTGACAAACTTTACCACAAATGATGTTGCATCGAGTGCACCTCGTCATGAACAGGGTTCGAACTCACAACTTTAGTGGTGATAGGCACTAATTGCACAGTTGGTTGTAAATCCAACTACCATAAGATCACGACCACAACGGTCCCATAATAAAACAAGATTCAATAGTTATAAACAAATAATCCCATTGGTACCTCTTTCTATTTTTGGCTAATTAGTAATAAATTATAGCACAATTTTCAACTGACTTTACATCTTAAACTTTTTTCTCTCATCTATTTGAAGTTAATACTATCAATTCACTGCAAAGAGTAACAGGAGAAAAGAGATGAAATTACAGACATTATTATCCCATTAAATATTTAGGTAAAACTATTTGTAGTTGTGTTTGTCATACTTTTTTTTTTGACTATCTGTTGAGATTATTCTTACCTGAAAGACATGTTTTTGCAATTACATGTAGTCTATGGAGGATCTGCCAGTTTGACCAATATTAAAAGTCCAGTCCACCTACATGTAGATATGTAGTCCACAAAATATGGAAAAAGGCAAGATTACTATACAGAGGGTTAGGTTTATGGTGCTTAACGCCACTTTCAACAATATTTCAGTTATACATTGTATCGTGGCGGTCAGTTTTATTGGTGGAGGAAACCGGAGTACCCGGAGAAAACCACCGACCTGCCACTAGTCACTGACAAACTTTATCACATTATGTTGTATCAAGTACACCTCGCCATGAACAGGGTTCGAACTCACAACTTAAGTGTTGATAGGCACTGATTGCACAGGTAGTTGTAAATCCAACTACATGTACCATACAATCACGACCTCTGCGGCCCCTACCAATTTGACACCTTAACCTCAGTCCACACACACATATATATATACCGGTAATTCACTAAATGTGTTAGGAGTCAAGACTACTATACTGACATTACAAATCTATATAAATTAGTTTACTGTACAATAAGTAGAACTCTATGCTATTGCCAAATAGTCAGTTACAGTACGCACAGCAATTTTTAGCACGAAATCACCTTGGTCGGTGTTTTTTCGTGGTGAAATGGCGGTGATATGTCATAAAATCTCCGTAAAATGTCGGTGAAACTTTCACAGCGAAGATATACAAATTAGGGCCTAAAAGTCGGTGAAATATTTTAATTGTCGGTGACAACACTGTGGCGAAAATCATAAGTGTACACACGTACATGTAACTGTATAGTTACATGTATTCTTTTGTTTTTTTACTATTTCGTACTGTATATTTCAATTTGATCATTTGATACCGGGTTTTTTTTCAGGGATGCCATACATTTTATTTATAGGATATATGAGCACGCATTTTGTTTTGTGTATATTATCTAATCCCAACATTTCGATTGGTTTACATAGGTGTTATTTTTTTTTTCTCTCACGAGTTGATAATCACCTGGTACTACTGGCTGTATTTTATCTATGTACGGGTGTGTCTATTTTTATGTAGTGCACACATTGAACTCGGTCACTAAAAGGTCAAATACACAGTTAGTTACCTGAGGCTGAGAGATTGATTTAAAAACAAACCGAGAAGAATTGAAAAGAAAAAAAAATCGATGTAAATGTTTGTTCTCCGGCAACATGAAATTCAAGATGTACTGAGACTTCTAAATACTAACAAGGCATCGGGCCCAGATGCTATTCATGCCAAACTGCTAAAAGTGGCTTACCATATTATTTCTAAACCATTGTGTGCTATTTTTAACATTAATCTGATAACTAAACATTTTCCAAATAAATGGAAACTGGTAAACGTCACCCCTGTCCACAAAAAAGAGGATAAAAACATAATTGGAAATTATCGACCTATTTCTTTGCTCCCTATTTCTAGTAAAGTTTTCTAAAAATGTATTTACAAACATATTTTTAATTTTATCAGGGACTTAATCACCGAACATCAGTCTGGTTTTACAATAAATGAATAAAGGAATCAACTTCTGTATATTGAGAATATGTTTAGCAAAGCTCTGGATGAGGGAAAGGAAATAAGAGTAATCTTTTTTGATATTAGCAAAGCCTTTGATAAGAGTATGGCATAGGGGTCTTCTTTTTAAATTAAAAAAAAAGGGAATTGTTGGGAATTTGCTTTTATGGTTCAAAGACTATTTAACCAATAGGAAACAAAGAGTCGTTATAAATGGGAAAGAATCGTCTTGGAAAACTGTCTATGCCGATGTTCCACAAGGGTCCATCTTAGGCCCCTTATTATTTCTTATATTTATCAATGATATCGTTGACGAAGTAAATTGTCCTATCAAACTTTTCGCACATGACACCAGTATTTATGCAATAGTCGATAACCCATTGATTACTTCTCTTTCTTTAAATTCAGACTTGCAAAAGGTTCAAAACTGGTCAAACAGATGGTTGGTTAATTTCAATCCCAAGAAGACCGAATCGATGATTATTTCACGAAAGGTCGAGCCTCAATTCCATCCTCCACTTTATCTTAATAATGTTCCCAGTAAAAATGTAACTACACATAAACATCTTGGTCTCACTTTTTCTAATCATGGATCTTGGACCACACATATTAACGAAATTATAACAAAGGCATCTTCAAGATTAAATATTATTCGTAAATTGAAATTTAAAGTAGACCGTAAATCGCTTGAGCATATGTACTTCAGTTATGTCCGCCCTATTCTAGAATATGCGGATGTAGTCTGGGATAACTGTCCAAATTATATAAAGGAAAAACTAGAACACCTTAACTATGAAGCCGCACGTATAATAACTGGTGCTACAAAATTGACAAGTATACAAGTATACGTATACTTTTACAAGAATGTGGATGGGAAACCTTAGAGGAACGAAGAAACAAACATAAGATTTTATTATTTCACAAAATGGTTAACAAAACAGTTCCCGAATATTTATCCAATTTAGTTCCATCCTCCTTCGGACAAACTCATCAATATAGCACCCGGAACCATTCTAATCTAGTTCATGTACATTCTCGTACAGCTTATGATAATAATAGCTTTTTACCTTCAACCGTTCGACTCTGGAACAAACTTCCAGCGAATATCAAAGTAATGTTTCAGTCAATTCCATGAAAATATTTTTAAACAACACAATAAATCCTGTCCCATCTTACTTCTATGCAGGTTCTAGAATTGGTCAAATACTACATACTAGAATTCGAACTGAGAGTAGTGCGCTCAAGGATCATCTTTATAAGAAAAATATCGAAGCTAATCCCTACTGTAGTTGTAAACTGGTAGAAACGTCCGAACATTTTTTACTAAAATATTCTCTGTATGAAAGGTTAAGAAATGATTTATTTGTTAACCTGTCTTCTCATTTGAATATCAATAATCTACTCTTTGGCGATTCTAACCTCCCAGATTGTGAAAATGAAAGTAATTTCCTTGTAATTCAAGATTTTATAATAAAATCTAAACGTTTTACACCTAGAATATAAATGTACCATGCTTTTACTTGTTGCAAAATATTAGATCTGTCATTTTATTGTTCATTGTAAAAATTGTCACCCTTTCACTTCATATGCTTATTTAAACAAATGTGTGTATTATTAATGTGCATGTCCTAACCATCTTACATGTATTTATATAAGTGCTGCATCACTTGTTTTCTGATCCCTATGTATGTACTATTGTTATAACTCATGCAATTTATTCAATAAATATTGTTTACACTAAAATTTCAAAAAAAGGTTGACGTCAAGATCTTTTGTCAAAAATTCACTCATGGTGAAAATTTTATTTGTAGACTTTGGTCCTAATAATATAAAAATAAAGTATATTTAGTTATTTAAAGCCATATTTAAATTCAAGAAGGAATTTTTGTATTGACAATCTATTTTGGACATGTCACTCAGTCATGCATTATCAAAGTACAAAATGTATATACTGTATAGCATCCTGGAATGTTGAGTTATTGAACACATAATTGAATACTATTTGGCAGTTTTATAGTATTTTTACTAGATAGAAAAAAAAATGATAGCTTTATAGGATAAAGGGAAAATCAAATAAAATGTGTTATCAATTTAAATTGATATTGATTCTTTAATACAAATATTTCACATCAACCTCTGACATTTAAGCTTGTATTTATAGTCCATTTCTCCCCACTTATTAACATGTTGTATTAGTACTGAATGGACGCTTGGTTAACCAAATATTAAACACATACAAGATGATGACTAATATCATCTCTTATGTCATATATAACATCTATGATGTCTATACTTTTTTTTAAAGGTGATATAAATAATAGCTTTGTTCTTGTATAGTAGATAGAACATCACATTATAAATCAATATTAAGAACAAATTTTGCTAATTAATATATATGCTACATAAATATGTAGTTACAAAAGTAATATACACATTGTAAATTGAAATATATATCAACATTCAAATCTTAAAAATATATAAACAATCCCAACTATCAAAACTTTTATTTTCACAAGATACAAAAAGAGGCTCACCAGAGCCTAAATTGATCACCTGAACAAACTGTTTACTAAACATGACAATTTGTACATTCAATTATGGTTTTGACAAAAGACCAACTCCAAATTATGATCTTATTATTTTAAAGTTATGCAGATTCTTTCTTGAAATAAGGTGAGATTTGTCAATTTAAGATTTTTTTACTTAGGCCAAATAAAATAATATATGTGTTTCAGGTTTCATGCTGAAAAAAAAATAGGGTAAGTAGGTACATGTAGGTGTATTCTTATTTTTTTTTTATTATTATTATTTTTTTAAGCACCAACATATAAAACGTGTCCGATTCCGGTATGTGATAAATCATTTGAAAAGACGCCATTATCGAGTCTGCTCTCCGGCTGTATATAGAAGCACATAAAGCTGAAGTGCTATAATCTAGTATAACTTATATATATAATTATTATGGTATGAATAACCATACTAATGTCATATTTCATTTCTTTCTTACACATTAACCTACATGTATATACAGAAGACTGGAAGGACTTTTTCCTCTGTTAACCATATCTGTCTAGTGGCTGTATCATGCCTTGAATGTTACCGACTTTAATACCAGGTTAAGCAACTTAAAGTTATGTTCAGCAAACAACTGACATGGTCTTCAGTATTAAACCAGGAACGTCAAGTGAAGACAACCATTTTAGCAAACATTCAGAACAAAGTCTTGAACCAGGTCAAAATATTTAAGAGTGTGTTAGTACTCAAGAATGGGAAGCTGACAATACGGAAACTGAAATCATCATATTTTGTCATAGAGCCTACTAGGATGTTTGCACATCATGATCTGGTATTGAACATAGTTTTTGGTGAATATTGGAACTAGAGGCTCAGGTGAGCCTGTATCGCTCACCTGACATAAATAAGTCCTCTTAAGAATGTCTGCATGCTGAATACATTTAAGTTACTATTCAAATCCCATACTGCCATAGGGTTCTATGTTAAAACTATGTCTGCTCATGGCAGCCATCTTGGATGGAGGTCGTGGTCACCGGACACAATTTTGAAAGTATACTACCCAAGGACCATCCATGCCATGTTTGCTTTAAATTGGCTGACTGGTTTCAGAAGAGAAGACTTTTAAACAATTTTCCCATAGGGTCCTATGTTAAAACTATGTCTGCTGACGGTGGCCATTTTGAACCGAGATCGGGATCACTGAACACAATTTTGGAAGTTGACCACCTAAGGACCATCGATGACATGTTTGCTATATTGGCTTACTAGTTTCAGAGGAGAAGATTTTAAAACATTTTTTCCCATAGGGTCCTATGTTAAAACTACAGTATGTCTGCTGAAGGTGGCCATCTTGGATGGAGGTCAGGGTCACTGGACACAATTTTGAAAATTGACCACTTAAGGACCATCCATGCCATGTTTGCTTTAAATTAGCTTACTGGTTTCAGAGAAGAAGATTTTTAAATATATTTCCCATAGGGTCCTATGTTAAAATTAAGTTGAGTCATGGTGGCCATCTTGAATTTCCGATCAGCAAACGATTCACAAGTTTAGTACAGGACCACCCAATGATCATTCCTGCAAAGCCACAATTCAATTGACTTAGTGGTTTCTAACAAGAAGATTTTTAAAATTTCGACCAATCAGAACACATTATAGGCCCTGGCAGCCATGTTGGATTTCCGATCAGCACCAAAAACACAAATCTTGTATATGACCATCCAATGAACATTTCTGCCAAGTTTAGTTCAAATCTGTTTTGTGGTTTCAGAAAAAAAGATGAAAATGTGAAATTCCCATAGGGTCCAATGTTAAACTAAGTCGAGTCATGGTGGCCATCTTGAATTTCCGATCGGCAAACGATTCACAAGTTTAGTACAGGACCACCCAATGATCATTCCTGCAAAGTCACAATTCAATTGGCTTAGTGGTTTCTAACAAGAAGATTTTTTAAATTTCGTCCAATCAGAGCACATTATGGGCCCTGGCAGCCATGTTGGATTTTCGATCAGCGCCAAAAACAGAAATCTTGTATATGACCATCCAATGAACATTTCTGCCAAGTTTGATTCAAATCTGTTTTGTGGTTTCAGAAAAAAAGATGAAAATGTGAAATTCCCATAGGGTCCAATGTTAAACTAAGTCGAGTCATGGCGGCCATCTTGAATTTCCGATCGGCAAACGATTCACAAGTTTAGTACAGGACCACCTAATGATCATTCGTGCAAAGTCACAATTCAATTGGCTTAGTGGTTTCTAACAAGAAGATTTTTTAAATTTCAACCAATCAGAACACATTATGGGCCCTGGCAGCCATGTTGGATTTCCGATCAGCGCCAAAAACAAAAATCTTGTATATGACCATCCAATGAACATTTCTGCCAAGTTTGATTCAAATCTGTTTTGTGGTTTCAGAAAAAAAGATGAAAATGTGAAATTCCCATAGGGTCCTATGTTAAACTAAGTCGAGTCATGGCGGCCATCTTGAATTTCCGATCGGCAAACGATTCACAAGTTTAGTACAGGACCACCCAATGATCATTCCTGCAAAGTCACAATTCAATTGGCTTAGTGGTTTCTAACAAGAAGATTTTTAAAATTTCAACCAATCAGAACACATTATGGGCCCTGGCAGCCATGTTGGATTTCCGATCAGCACCAAAAACAAAAATCTTGTATATGACCATCCAATGAACATTTCTGCCAAGTTTGATTCAAATTTGTTTTGTGGTTTCAGAAAAAAAGATGAAAATGTGAAATTCCCATAGGGTCCAATGTTAAACTAAGTCGATTCATGGTGGCCATCTTGAATTTCCGATCGGCAAACGATTCACATTTTTAGTACAGGACCACCCAATGATCATTCCTGCAAAGTCACAATTCAATTGACTTAGTGGTTTCTGACAAGAAGATTTTTAAAATTTCAGCCAATGAGAACACATTATGGACCCTGGCAGCCATGTTGGATTTCAAATCAGCACCAAAAACACAAATCTGGTAGAGGACCATCCAGTGAACATTTCTGGCAAGTTTGGCTGATTTCTGTTCAGCGGTTTCAGAGAAGAAGATTTAAATGTGAAAAGCTAACGGACGGACGGACGCTTACCCACGACAAAAGCTCACCTATGGCCAGGTGAGCTAAAAAATATGAAAAAATACATTTTAAAAGAAAATCCATGAAAAATCTTGATTATTATCATTATAAAGTAGAAAATTTATGACCACTCCTGATTAAAATACTTTAGTGTCAATTGAAGAAGTGATGCTCATATATGTATACATGTATATATATAAAATATATATACTGCAATTATTAAAAAAAAAATCAGTTTACATGTATGTACATTCATACCTGTACTCATGACTTCCTACTGTCATAGATTCAGGTGTTAATAAAAAGATAAGAGAAAAATGAAATATTTCTTTACCTTACTCTATACTAATAGATGTTCTAAACTAATAATAACTTTATATCAAATAAAATTTAAATGATAAATCAAGTCATCTGTCCTAACAATTTTACGTCATACAAGTATTTGCCAAGTTACTATCTGTTTATTTTAAGAAAGTACTTGTATGTATATAAATATAATGTCAGTCAGTGTACATGCTAGTAATTATATACTAATCCAGGTTAACCAGAGAAACCA
Organism: Bathymodiolus brooksi; assembly: GCA_963680875.1. Taxonomy (NCBI): domain Eukaryota; kingdom Metazoa; phylum Mollusca; class Bivalvia; order Mytilida; family Modiolidae; genus Bathymodiolus; species Bathymodiolus brooksi. Next base: position 13,164,375 of record OY804575.1, on the reverse strand, counting down.
ACAAGGCCATACATATTATAGTATTTGTTGTAATAAAATACACCACTTAGGTGTTAAATCAATGCATTAAATGTACCAGGGAAACGAATTAATATAAGTTTTTCTAAACTTGTTTTCGAATCCCTTTAATTATTTGTATTGTATCATATTGAAATTTATCATATTGTACTATATTTATTAATTAATAAAATATGCTTAAACTAAATGTACCATAAATAACAAGCCAAGGAGAAAACCGAATGCCTGTCAATTCCGAATGCAAAAATCAACTCCACTTATTCAAATATCATATAATAGAATACCAAGAAGGTTCGGTTAAGACAGGTTTCACTGTAAGAATTTTCAACTAGATTGTTTCTTGAGCTTGAATGATCAAAGACTGAATTTAAAAATGTCCCTCCAAACCTGCTCATGAACGTGAGGTGGATAGATTACCAAGTGTTGTCTTTTGGCAGTTGGGTAAGAGTTGTTATGTTGGTAAGAAAAGGACACTGCAAGGTAGGGGTGTTTTACATTCACTCATAAGTTTATCATTAAATAACTAACTGTGACAACTAGATGAAGAACGACAATGAAGTCCTATTCAATTATTTTGTCTCTAAAAACTGATTTTTGTTATTTTCTCCTTAATGTTGATATTTTAATTCACATGCTTGTCATTCATGTGAATGTATGGTACATCTGTAGACAAAATGAGGTTGACATACAATTATAAATTTCATGTTACAAAGAAACAGACATTATTAAAATACAAAATGTATATATATATATATATATATATACATTTTGTATTTTAATAATGTCTGTTTCTTTGTAACATGAAATTTATAATTATGTCATCCTATCCAATATATTAAAAATTGCTGAGTTAGATTGCTGTCAAATTATAATATTAAGTATATATGTACCATCTACACACGCTTATACACATGTCTTACGCCTATCCCTAGATTTGCCTTACGAGACAAGGTAACACTACGACTATTGAAGCTCTTTTTTTAGGGAGTGGATGTGGTCGAGTGGTCTAGGGCGCTGGACGTAAGGCTAAGCGAATGGTGCTGCAGTGTGTCAATGGTGTGGGTTCAAATCCCGTCGAGGGAAGAACAAAAATTTGACAGCTCTAAAATCTAATTCTAACACTGTTTGGTTTAATTTTCAGACGTATATATACAAATAATATTGTATAAATTTTATTATTTGAATAAATTTACCTTTATAAAAATCGAAGCATGGCAGAAACATAATTTTGCAAAGGGATCCAACCAAGGACTATCTTATTCCTGTTTAATAAATCAACTCAGTGAGTGACAGTGACACCTATTTCTTTTTACATACATGTACATGTACAACTCAAAATAATGTACTGGTATCTGGTCTTTGAGAAGGGGGATATAAAACTGGAATTTTAATTGGGATATTAAAGTCCATAAACCAATAATTTACTTTCCAGTCATGATAATATGGACTATTCAATGCCTGGTCTTAAAAATCACATCATATACAGATATATGAATATAGATAGCTTAATACAAATTATATATACAGCGTACCTGAACACTGACACTGTACTACAAATTATTAATCAAAGTTGATAATTTTTTAAATGCTTTACACTTTCCAAATGGACAAATGATGTAGAGATTACTGAAAATCATTGTAGTGTAAAGTCATATTTTGCTGCCCCCATATATATACTAAGGGACAAAAGAAAGAATACACATTTTTGTAAATAAGAATATTTATATATCAACAATAAATCTTAAATACAGCAGCATACACATAATGAGAAATCTGTTCTTAACAAATTACTATAAACTTTTGAATTCTGATCAAAACATGTTTTGTCATTGTGACACTAGAGAGAACAATGGTGCACAATCCAGATTAACAATATCATAGTTTCTAAGTCCAAGTACTTAACTGTCAACAAAAAGTCAATGTCTATCTTGTCAACCATTGGTATTGATGACAGATAATAAATGACTTCTCATTTACATGATAATGCACGAGATTACAGACTGTACAATGTTGTTCACCTCCTCCTGCAAGACTTGTTGGAGATCTGCCAGAGAGGTTGGTTTTTGTGTATTCTATGTCTTTGTCGGGCACAGTAGTTCAATTTATCAAGGATGTGCTCGATGGGATTCAAAACCAGTGATTTTGATCGCAAAGGTATGAAATTAATGTTCTCCGAGCAGCAGTCAAAAAGTCATAGATACAGAACAGTATGTGGTCCTGTATTGTCTTGCTGAAACGTAAAGCCAGGTACACTCTGACGCATGAAACTGACAACATCTGTGGCTAAAATTCAGTCTGGTATATGAAAGTATTTAATGTGCCTTCAACAACAAGATTTGTCATCCTATTCCTTGGTAGCACAAATTCCACAACAAACCATCATACTTCCACTGTTAAATCATTCATACTGTTGGATGCAAGTTCATAAATCTTTTGGCTAGTAAATTCATCTGAATCAAGAGAACGAACCAGGATTAATCAAGTGACAGATGTTGTTAAATGAAAGTTGTGCATTGATATGCATGCCTTGCCTCAAGATTTGCATTATGCAAAGCATCCTGAGGATTGATCCTGCATTAAACCTGTATGCCTTGAACAATGTTAGCTAAGGCCGAGGCTGTAAGGAACCTTTCCTGTAAGAGATGTAGAAGAATAAACTTGTCATCAGCTGGAGTGGTCAGTCTCCTTTTGTGAAATCAATCTGCTGAAGCCAACATTGGAGGCAGCACAACATCAAACATCTATAGCCAATAGCCTTAGCGAAAGCTGTGACACCCATGTCTGCACGGACCATATCCCAGTACTTAAAGTACATTCTCAATTCAATATTGTGCATAGGGAAAGAAACATTTTTTTTAAATTTAATTCTTTTTAAATAAATATGTATCCTTTCTTTGGCTCACTAGTATAGTTGACTTCAAGCAATTTTATCTACTTATCAAAAACATTTATTGGAATTGAAAATCATCAAATTGTATAAAGTGGAAAGTCTAAAGTAAATTGATTTGTTGAAGCTTCACTTAGCAATTCTTCCTTCATCAGCTTCTGTTGTAACTAGCCATACTGCCAAATCAATAAGTGTCTGTCCTACTCACCATTATGTGACAAAACTTTTTATTAACTTGGTATGTAAATATGTTGTCCTGTCATGAAAACCGCATTACATCAGGAATAAATTATTGGCTATAAACACTTCAATTAGACTCTCATTCTCATTTATATCGAAACCTTGAATGTTAACTTAGCTTACAATGCAAGTATAGGACGGACCTTAAGTTCTAAATGTCAACGATTAATTGAAACAAAATAGGCCCTTATTTGAAAGAGATGTGTCACATGCATGCATGCACCAATCACAAACCTAATACAGTATACAAAAAATCATAATTTGCGGGAGAAAAATCTGAATCTGAATTAAAGCATATTCTGGTAAACAACAGATCTGGTGGCACCATTAATGTGCATCTCAAAAAAAGGGCTTGGCAACAGTCTCGTGTCAGTCATACTGACTGATATAAGGATTTCATTTCACGTAGACTACTATATTTTTATTTGCATTCAATCAGACATGGTTGCCGTCTTGAAAGTTAGACCCGAGTACTAGCAGGGGAAATTGGTTCATACATAATAATAATTCTGAACCATTTTTCTCATTGGATCCTATGATGTATGTTAAATTTTTCTTTCGAAAGCAGCCATCATGGATATCCGATTGACACAAAAAAAATTATTCTGTAATGGACCATCCAATGATAAGTCATGTTCAGTTTGGGTTCATTCAAATTTAAAGTTTCTGAGGATTTTTTTCCCCCTTTTTCCAAAGGGTCCCATGTTAAATTTATATTTGTCCTACAGTGGTGGCCATTTTGGATTTACTATCAACATCCAATTTTTTTTTTAGAGGATAATATAAGGAACATTCCTACTGAGTAACATTTCAATCCCAAATGACTGAAATGTGGTTTCAGAGAAGAAGATTTTTGAAATTTCAGCAAATTAGCAAGCATCATTGCTCCTAGAAGCCATGTTGGATTTCCAAATGAAACAAAAATCTTATATAGAATGTTGAGAATCACATCACATTGTAACATTCCTACCAGTGGTTTCAGAATAAAAGATTCAAATATAAAAGTTAACAGACGGCAAGTGATGGCACTAGCTCCCCTGATATATTTTTTCAGTCAGTGTATCTGTTTCCCTATAAAAACCAAAAGGATACTCTTATTTAAGTAACATTTCACTATTGAATAAACCAATCAAGCCATAGAAAAGATATGCAAGCTTGTGATCGATTAAGTAAAAGACTTTTCTATTGATTTACTGGCTATTGCCCATCAGATAGGAATTATGAATTGTCTTGTTTGTCATGCTACCAATAAAGCAAAATTATTGCTTAATTCAAGGAAAAGATTGGTAATAATGGACATGTACTTCATATGTTCTCATTTTCATCAGCCATTTATTACTAAACTGTCATTGTTATCTTCAATTCTCTTAATGGTATCCAATAACAAACCATTTTCTTAACCAGACATGTTACAAACTACACATTGATCTCATTCTGAGGACACATCATTGTTTCTTATAAAAACCTTAATGGGATGCAATTTGTACATAATAATCTTCCTCAATTTAACTTGTGTGGATTGTTGTTATATTTTTATCTTGACCTAAATATATTTGACCTTTACCAGAAAATCAAATATAAAAATCACTAAAAATAATTAATATATAATGAATTTCAAATTATTCACTAAGTCATATATTGACAAAGAAAACAAAATTATAAATAATGAAATCAAATCTAATGACATTGCACATATCAGATCTGAAAAATAATATACGCATAATTGGGATAGGATCATTATCTAATGATCTTCATGGTTACAGAGATTTCTAGAGCAATTTCCTTATGCTAAACAACCATCTTAAATATTCTATCACCACCAAAAACATAAACTTGGTAGATTAGGGGTTAGGGTGTTTAATGCCACTTTCAACAATATTTCAGTTATATCGTGGCAGTCAGTTTTATTAATGGAGGAAACCGGAGTACCCACAGGACTTTCAATAAGAGGTGGTACCAGGTAATTTTACCCACCTAAAATGGTTTTGGTACCTCTGGTTTTTAAAGAGTGTTGTATAAGATATTCCAGAAAATTGTTCAAGTTTTAATAAAAAGTACCTCCTGTAAATAGTGAAGTACTGGTACACTTGAAAGATATTGAAAGCCCTGTACCCAGAGAAAACCACCGACCTACCGCAAGTCACTGACAAATTTTATTCCATAATGTTGTATCGAGTACACCTTACCATGAGCGGGATTCAAACTCACAACTTTAGTGGTGATAGGCATCACCACCAAAAACATAACCTTAGTAGATTAAGAATGTTCAAACATGTGGTGCCTGTCAGAGATTACAAGGTTATAAATACCAGGAAAACAGACAGTCATCTAATAGGTTAGATCCACAAACAAGGGAGCATTCATGCCAAGTTTGATTTAATTTGACTCAGGATTTTAGATACATCTAAAATGTGAAAGAGTTTTGACGAGAAACATAGAAATTTGTATGGAGATCTAACTAGAGGCTTAGTGGGCTGCTGGACCTGTGTCGCTCACCTTTCATTCTGCTTTGAGGAAACTTAATACAGAACCTTCCATACATGTAGTTGCTTCCCACCAAGTTTCAGTTCATTTGGCTAAGCAGTTACAGAGAAGAAGATTTTTAGAAATCGACCAATCAGAAACAAGAATGGCCTGTGGCGGCCATGTTTATTAATGGATGGGAACTAAATGTGCATTCTTTATAGATGACCTTCCAAGGATGCTTCCGACCAAGTTTTGATTCATTTGGCAAAGCGGTTTCAGAGAAGAAGATTTTTAAAAATCGGCCGATCAGAAACAAGAATTGCCTATGGTGGCCATGTTTGTAAACGGATGGGAACTAAATGCACAATCTTCATAGATGACCTTCCAAGGATGCTTCCTACCAAGTTTTGATTCATTTGGCAAAGCGGTTTCAGAGAAGAAGATTTCTAGAAATCAACCAATCAGAAACAAGAATTGCCTGTGGCGGCCATGTTTGTTAACGGATCGGAACTAAATTAGCAATCTTTATAGAGGACATTCGAAGGATGCTTCCTACCAAGTTTTGATTCATTTGGCAATGCAGTTTCTGAGGAGACGATTTTTTAGAAATCAACCAATCAGAAACAAGAATTGCTTGTGGCCTCCATGTTTGTTAACGGATCGGAAATAAATGAGCATTCTTCATAGAGGACCTACCAAGGATGCTTCCTACCAAATTTCGATTCATTTGGCAAAGCGGTTACAGAGGAGAAGATTCTTTAGAAATCAACCAATCAGAAACAAGAATTGCCTGTGGTGGTCATGTTTGTCAACGGATCGGGACGAAATGAGCAATATTTATAGAGGACCTGCCATAGATGCTTCCTAGCAAGTTTCGGTTCATTTGTTAAAACGGTTTCAGAGGAGAAGATTTTTACAAATTTTAATTTTAAATCTGAAATGATTTTTACATTTCTTTATTAATTCAGATTAATCTATTTTATTTATGACAAGTTAACGACAACAGTGTAGCAACGATATCCTTACTTTCATATAACTTTTTCCAACAAATAATGATTACTGCTATCGATACCAATCATTGTGATACCTCCATTTTGTTTGTTTATGATTTATTGTCAAATTCGGGAAAGGTTACTTCCCTTTGACAAAAAACTCATAAAAAGGCAGCTTCATTTCAGCAAGATATTAATATTTCAGCAAAAAAGGTGATTTTTAATATTTCTCTTGATAACATTAGAAATAAAATTTACATTTCTTTAAATAACATTTCAATTAAATAATATAAGCAACACAAATGGGATATAGAAATCTATGTCATGCATCAAAATTTGAACCTCCACATGGTAATTTGAAAACTAATTTACAAGAGATCATATTTTTTTTATATTCCTCTTTTCTTTCTATCTACATGTTTCTTTTTTTTCTACGATGGACAGATAGATGACCACATCAGAAGAGACAAAATAGCCACCATTTTTTTTAACCCAGCTTGACTTACGTTCCAATCTATAATATTCCCTAAATTTGCATTTTAATCAATGTTATCGCTCAGCTTCAGTAATATTATTCAAAAGCACACGAGACACAAAAGCTCAGCTGACTAAGCTAAACGGAACTATTGAGAAAGACCATAAGCAGCTGACAAGGAACCATAAACAAACATTTAATAAACACAGAATCAAATTTGGACTTCAGTGAACACATCAGTCTTCCAGTGAACAGTCTGTGGTCGAGCATGATTTTGCAGAGATACTTACAACTCACCTAGACGAGTCCTAGGCTCACCATTTTCTGTTAAGACACACCAAAGTTTTCAAAATTTAGATCCTCACAATAGTGTGACTCATCAAAGTCTTCAGAATCTGGACTAAAATTAAATTGCTACAAGTATCCCTGATTTTGAACACTGTAATGTACAAGGAAATGGTGATTTGTCAGTCATATAAAAGGAGTAATATAAACTTACCTCTATTGAGAACAGGCTTTCAGCAGCTGCTATGTCACTGTGATCTGTTCAGGAATATATCACTGTAAATTCCCCAAGTCGTCTTTTTTCATCCAATAGGTTAGAACTGACAAAAAAACAAAATAAAAAACTAATGTCTGTGTACTAATATATGCAGAAATTAAACTACATACCATTTAAAAATATTAATTTATGTTAACAAATTTAATGAACTCTTGTGCTAATACTCAGGGGTTTCAAAGTTTTTTATAACAGGAGGTACTTCATAAATTTTAGGAGGTACCTAAAAAATTAGGCCGAGGGTCTGGGGCCCACCTGAGGGCCGTAAGGGGTCCAGGGGGCTTTGCCCCCCTGAAGCTCCTGAAATCTAGCATTTTGTGGACCAAAAAATGTACTTCAGAGACTGCAAAACATTAAGTGTTTTTGAAAGAAAAATCCCATTAATATTCTCTTTAGAATTCAGATTTCACCAAGACCATGCAGGAAGACATTTATTAACATTTGAATCACAAAAGTTAAATTATTTTGGAAAAAAAGTGGGGCCGGCGTTTTGACATTACAATGTAATTTGTATTTGAGCCATGTCCGGTCCTTTTTCAAGATTCCTAGTAATTTTCTATCCCTTATCTCCTCGTACCCTCTTTTAAAAATGCTTTTCAGCACACTTTCATTTCTGTGAACAACCATGGTAGGGCCCTGTCAAGAAAAATATGTAAATATAGTAGGTTTTTATTTTTTTATACCGGAAGTTAAACAATATGGATGGAGTTAAGCAACAAGACAGTACGCCCCAAAATGATTCGACCCTGGGTTTTAAATGGATAAAAAAAAATCCCACAAAATATTGTGTAGTCATATATTCATAATACATAAATGATCATACTTATATTACTGAAGATTAAACTAGTTTGTGTTTGAACATAATTTGTAATCGGTCATTGAAATGATGTCAGCTTTGTTCCGGTCCGAGTTTTACACAAGGAAGAAAAAATATTGGGGCGAAAACATATCTATTTACCGCATGCGCAAACTGCTATTTACTATTCTAAGGTAAAGTTATTTTTAAAACAGGGAATATCCCGTCAACTTGGTCGTAGCTGAACGCAGTTTTTCGATTTGAATGCGAGAATTCCGCAATTGACGTGATCATTAATTTTTTATGAAAAATATTCCACAAGCCAATCGTACTTGTGGTTTTGACCACCGCTAATTTTGGGGGGGGTTCAGTAATTTCTGCCGGTACTATACACGATCTCAGACGGGTAAAAGTACCGGGTACCGGCTCACTTTGAAACCCCTGTAATACTTACATTTGTGTATATTAATCAGAAAATATTTCATCATAGGGACATTAACAAAATGTTTGTTCCTTTTATTAAACAAACATTGCTTTAAAACAAAAAGAAAACAAGATATGATTATAATCTAACGATTATGAAGTCTCCCAAACCAGCCACTGACAACCGGTTTAAAAAATAAATTAAAAGCTACCTTTGAAATCTTACAATGTTGAATTTTTGTAGCATTGTGGTGGCCATTTTGAAAATGGAGACCGGTAGAAATTTTTCGATGTCAGGAATCAATTCAGGACATTAAAATCGAACGATGTTGAATTTGTGCGGTATTGTGGCGGCCATTTTCAAAATGGCGACCGGTAGAAATTTTTCAATGTCAGGAATCAATTCGGGACATCATAATCTATCCACATATGAAATGTCGTTGAAATCGGACAATGTTGAATTTGTGCAGTATTGTGGTGGCCATTTTGAAAATGGCGACCGGTAGAAATTGTTTGATGTCAGGAATCAATTCGGGACATTATAATCTATCCACATATGAAATGTCGTTGAAATCGGACAATGTTGAATTTATGCAGCATTGTGGTGGCCATTTTGAAAATGGCGACCGGTAGAAATTGTTTGATGTCAGGAATCAATTCGGGACATTATAATCTATCCACATATGAAATGGCGTTGAAATCGGACAATGTTGAATTTGTGCAGTATTGTGGTGGCCATTTTCAAAATGGCGACCGGTAGAAATTTTTTGATCTCAGGAATCAATTTGGGACATTATAATCTACCCACATATGAAATGGCGTTGAAATCGTACAATGTTGAATTTGTGCAGTATTGTGGTGGCCATTTTCAAAATGGCGACCGGTAGAAATTTTTCAATGTCAGGAATCAATTCGGGACATCATAATCTATCCACATATGAAATGTCATTGAAATCGGACAATGTTGAATTTGTACGGTATTGTGGTGGCCATTTTGAAAATGGCGACCGGTAGAAATTTTTCGATCTCAGGAATCAATTTGGGACATCATAATCTACCCACATATGAAATGGCGTTGAAATCGGACAATGTTGAATTTGTGCAGTATTGTGGTGGCCATTTTGAAAATGGCGACCGGTAGAAATTTTTCAATATCTACCCACATATCAAATTTTTTTTTTTTTTTTTTTTAAAGTGTGATATTTTTATTGAAATCTGTACATTTGTTAGTTGAATACATACAGTACCGGTACCTTATCCCGGCCTCGTTAACATTAGTAAAGCACATAACATATAAAGATGTTAGTATTTGTTAGTAATTTACATACAGAATGGCATACTATTTCTATTAGAATAACATGACAGAAAATACCAAATAATGTGATTCCACATAAAGATGAGTTTTTCAATCATAATAAACCAAATAAACAAATATACAGATAATCAAAAAATAGGGTTTTAAGTAGCTATAGAAGTAAAAGAAAAAAATGGAAAAAGTTTAATTTATTGAGTTTTTTAAGGCATAAAAATAATTTTTAAAGAGAAAGAAAAAGTTTTTTAATTTGCTTTGATGAATAGGTAATTTTAGCATTCATAAAAACAAAAGGCTATTTCTTTTCTATCATGTTATATACAGAATGAATATTTGTATAAATCTTTATATCTAATTAAACAGTAAAGTGAAAGCATTCCATATCTGGTTGAAAAAATCAATTTTTTTATTTTTAATAGCAATAGATTTCTCAATGGTATATAGTGACTGTATTTTCCTCTGCATTGTGACCAATGATAATTTTTTTTGAAAATATTTACAGTTAAAAATATACTGCTTTATTTGTAATAAAATGAGGTTGGTAGCATCTCCTCGAGACGATTTTGAAGTATCACCAAAAAGAAAAAATTGCATAGTAAATGGAATACTAACACCATTTGACAATAACCAAGAATCAATTTCATCAATAAAAGCTTGTACAATCTCACAGTTCCAAAATAAATGTTCTATAGTTTCCTCATCTTCCTGACAAAAAGTACAAAAGGCATTGTCTTTTACTTTAATTTTATACAGCAATTTATTTGTTCCTAGGATACGTTGGTTAATTCTGTACTGTAACCATTGTAGTTTGGTATTTTGTGTGACTATAAAAGGTAGTTTGAATATTTCTCTCCATTTCGTTTCATCTAAACCTAAGGCTAAAATTTCCTCCCACTTTTTCTGACCATTTGACACTATGTTATTCCTTATTAGTAACAAATACATATCTTTAGTTCCCCTTTTACTCTTCAAAATGGTCTTAACAAACGAAGGAATAAATGGGGTAAGTAGCTTATAACTATTATACACATTTTGTTTTCCAGCCACATATCAAATTTTGATGATATCGGACAATGTTGAATTTTTGCAGTATTGTGGCGACCATTTTGAAAATGGCGACCGGTAGAAATTTTTCAATGTCGGGATTCAATTCAGGACATCATTTTCTCACTTTTGAGAAAGACAAGTTCCTATTTTTAGCGATGTAAGATTTTCTTATATTGCACTAGTGCAAGACAAAAAAATCACGTGCGTTTTACCGGCAAATGCATGCTGTACAGTTTATGTGAACTTTCACCCCCAATTCTCCATGCTTTTCAAGTCCTTTTTAAAATAAACAATTCACTGTATACAAGTTTTCAATCTTTTATAAACATGCAAATTAAATATGACAATGTTGTCTTATGTCATCTGCCATTGTTTCGTATTCCGTTCATCAAACAAAGAATTCTGAGGTCATCTGACCAAATGACCCCAGGTTACACTTCCAGTACCAAGCCAGGAAAGTGAGTGGTCATGTATTTGTGTGTTGGGGTATCAATATTACCTCTTTCTATGATTTTGATATATTTTATTTTTTAATCGTTCCCAACACTGGCAACAGTGGCATTTTTGGGTTTTCATTTTAGTATAAACAATGGCCAAAAAGTCTATGATAAATCATGTATGACATGTGAATAAACAAGTACATTGAAATGAAGAACACGTCATTGCAGAATTTAGCTTGGCTAAAATTTCAAAAGCACTTTAGTTTGACGCAACATGTCAAGTTGTTTTGATTTCAGACAGTTTCAACTGACTTTAAACAGGGCGACACAGAGTTTATTGTGTACCTATGGTACTGTGGTAGCTCAATTAAATTTATGGTTGCAAAAACTGATTCAAATAGCATGTGAATACACAGAATGCCCCTGTACCATAGGATCAGACTAAGGTAAAGAAAAATCCCTGAAGAAACGATCAATGTCGTAAACTAAAATAATAGGAGCAATATTATTATTGAAAAATTATTTGAAGTAGCAGGTTTAAAAACGGTAGTTGACTACCTTGCAGATAGACAAGAGATACCATCGTGTTATCGGTTTTCAGATATAGCAATTAACAGTGTTAACCCTCCATTCATATGACGATTGGAATTTTCAAAGAATGGCTAGTTAAATATTTTTGTGCATAAGATTGTTTTTAAAGCCATTCTTGTATTTTAATATACTCTCGATTATCTGGCAACTTTTGTTGTCAGTAAAATGGCGTCATCTGTTTCCGTGGCAAATAAAAACAAGGCCGATATACGGGATGGAAACGAATATAAAATCCGGAAATGGCTGGTTTTAAAATTTCATGGTTCTGGCCATCTACCAAATCATAATACATCTAAATAAAATAACAGAATGTTTGAAAATGACCACTTTCAAAATTGTGTTTACTTTTGATGTTTTTTTCAGTGCTGAAACCACAATGCACTGCAAAGTGACATGTATTTTATATAAGAAACAGGCACATTTCAGTCGGCTCTTTTGTTTACAAATCCGATAAGTGACCCCATGATAGTTACATGACAGGAAGAGCAGGTGTCTGAGAGGCAGACGACATAGTTAAATTTTATATAGCCCTTCTGGATTTTTTTCCAGCTACTTTATAAATGAAGTACATTTTTGGCATTACAAAAAGTATGGTTCAGTAGGTAGGTTCACTGTTTTTGGTACTTACGTCTTTAAAAGTAAACTTTATCATTTTTTACAGATGTCACGCTGTAGTCTTGTTTATGTTCCATAAATAGAAACCGGAAGACACGTCAAAAATATTGCGTGCGCTGTGGAAATCAAAATAAAATGGATACCACGAAAACAGATGACGCACGAAAACACATACCGTGACGATAGGAACTGGAACAATACATGGAATAGTTAAACAACAAGCACTTCAGCAACCACTGTGCCGACATTGAAGATTTTCCTTTGCATTCAAATGTCGACGTGTGGAAGTTTGTTGTGGACTATATAGATATATGGACAATACTAGATCATTCACGGTCCCAGTTTCGAAAACCAACCAATATAGGTATTTATTCTTTGTTGACACTATTGTGAGCTGGAACAAACTACCGAAGAACACAGCATGTGCAAAGACAGTTGAGTGCTTCAAAGAAGCACTCCCGACCTGCTACTAATTTAGCAGCTCTCTCACCGATGCGTTTATACCAGTGATAGTTCTGCATCGTATTTATTCAGATTCAGATAGTCCTCGAATGGCTTGATCGAGTGTCGGTTGGAGATTTTCTCAAATTTGCAAAGATTAAAACAAGGATAGTAGAGAGACATTGAAGGTTTTCCTTTGCATTCAAATGTCGACGTGTGGAAGTTTGTTGTGGACTATACAGATATATGACAATAAATGTATGACTCATGTGTTTACATATTTTCATTTCGGCCATTATTACCGGTGCGAAGGTTGTTGAAGTGCTTGTCGTTTAAGTGTATTTATGTAGGTTAAATAGATGCAATATGTCAGGAAAATGTACTATGTGCAAAATTTGATTTGCAATTTGCATAGCCTGTTTACTTTTTGTCGAGAACAACCAAACACTAGCAATTACAGCTACCTTAAAAACTTTGACCTCGGTTCTGAACACTTCCTTTTCACATCGATGTTCACGTGATGTAACAAGAGTTTTGATTGGTAGAGAAACTCCCCTTTTTGTCACCTATGTTACTTTGACGTCAATTTTTCCCGCTGTTTTACAAAATTGAAAAAAGCATGCACACAAATAATATGAACAAGGGTGGGTTATAACCAATGGAAAGACCAACCCTATCGTTGGGATCGGATACAGTTCAAGATCGCAGATTTTATTTGTTATATACTGGGAGTAATAAAATAGTTTATTACTTTATACTTACTTATGGATATTTATGGTGGTTTTCCGGTACAGGATCCCTAATGCTCCTCTTCACCAGACTTTTGTAAATCTTCGTCTTTCCAATGTTAATCCAGTCTGTTAAAAAACGAATTCATAGATGGTGCATTCACAATATTTTCTGGCAATTTATTCCAATATTTTGCTATCCTAATGCTGAAGGAGTTTTTTCTGATGGTGAAAATATGTGAAGCTCTAGAAGAGGCAAAGGGGGGGGGGGGGGAGGGGGGGTACACGGACTATAGAACAAAATGGGCTGCTTATGCAAATCATCTTGGACTGCACCTCATATAAAATAAACCAACTGATTCCATATTCAAACCAGAATTTAGTGCAAATCGAAAGAGTCACGCAACACTACTGCTTTGTGTTACACCAAAAGAGAACTGAAATATTGAAGAACATTATGTAGAAAGGCAGATAGTCAATAGCTGATAGTACTTTTATAGAACTGTTTCCTTTTTTTCTGGAATTTAACAAACATATATAAGTAAGCTAATAGAATATTTTTCTTACTGTGTCCAGCACCCGATCCGTTCATTAAAGAGACCGTTTTACTTTTTAAAGTTTATACGCATACTTAAATGATGATTTTACCTTTTATGAGTCAATTTGTTTTAACAACGGAAGAATTGCTGTATTCGGAGAGTGCGTGGAAAGAACATTGTATAAATTACGACTGCGCTTTTATCTTTTAGTGCTGTGTGTATATACGTTTTTACTAATATGAATAATTAAACAACAGAATGGACTTTTAACAACGCTATTAATTGTAATACTACTGAAACGACTATTTTACAACACACGTTTTATACTTTTTAGTAATGGATGTAAATACGTTTTTATGCCACTAACCAAATTTATACAACATGGAAATGATGAACTTTTAACTACTACGTATATCTTATCATAACTGTAAATACGTGTATGGCCCCATCCCATAGTGTTGTGCTTTGTTTGACGGTATAACTCAATAAGAAAACAATTGTTGAAATTGAAAATGGTCATTTATTATTAAATGACATAATTAAAAATGCACTAAACTACAAAACTACACATAATTAAAATTGCAGTAAACTACACAAAAAATAACTACACATAATAACCAGATATTATATGAATCATATAAAAAACATTTTCAAGACAAAGTTCTAGATATTTACTAGAAACTAAAAAACCGTCAAAGATGGGGGTAAAACCGCCAAAAAAAATATTAATACAATATAAAAATCTATATATCATATATCATATATCAAAGCTGAGGAAACCCTGCATTAAAAACTAGAGATAAAAACCTATGAGGAGAAAAACTCTAGAAAAGCATTAGTTTCCATAAATCAATTACACATATACCCATAATCAAACAACCCACTACTTTAGGTACAACTCAGTAACCAATTAAATGACATAATTAAAAATGCACTAAACTACAAAACTACACATAATTAAAATTGCAGTAAACTACACAAAAATAACTACATATAATAACCAGATATTATATGAATCATATAAAAAACATTTTCAAGACAAAGTTCTAGATATTTACTAGAAACTAAAAAACCGTCAAAGATGGGGGTAAAACCGCCAACATCAAAGATACATTTTCACAAAATAGGGAGGGTGGGAGGGTGTTTGTAAAATGAAGTTTCAAAACATGAAATTGATGATGATGTGAACTGTGTAATGATGGCTAGCGAGAATGACCAGTTGTTTCTAGGGCATGCGCAAATAGTTAAACCATTAATGAACTCTGAAAAATTTTACTTTTCAAAAGGAAGTAATTTAGATAATTTTAATGGGATGTGCCATAAAAATATTTATAAGATATAAAATGCCTTTATGGCCCCATCCCATAGTGTTGTGCTTTGTTTGACGGTATAACTCAATAAGAAAACAATTGTTGAAATTGAAAATGGTCATTTATTATTAAATGACATAATTAAAAATGCACTAAACTACAAAACTACACATAATTAAAATTGCAGTAAACTACACAAAAAATAAGTACACGTAATAACCAGATATTATATGAATCATATAAAAAACATTTTCAAGACAAAGTTCTAGATATTTACTAGAAACTAAAAAACCGTCAAAGATGGGGGTAAAACCGCCACATTATTGTGCCTTGAGCAATATGTAATTTTGCTCAATAGACATATTGTGAAAGAAACAATATACATGTTAGGTAACGGACTTCATATCGACGAGAATGTCAAATAAAACAGTTTGTTATTGTCCAAGACAATAATTTTGTACATCCACAAAAGATAATTTAACACATCCTATGTGTAAACTTCTCGCTTTAAATATCGGTATAGAAATCCTTTTACGTGTTTGTAAAATGAAGTTTCAAAACATGAAATTGATGATGATGTGAACTGTGTAATGATGGCTAGCGAGAATGACCAGTTGTTTCTAGGGCATGCGCAAATAGTTAAACCATTAATGAACTCTGAAAAATTTTACTTTTCAAAGGGAAGTAATTTAGATAATTTTAATGGGATGTGCCATAAAAATATTTATAAGATATAAAATGCCTATCTTTTTAAGTATGTGCCCGTTAAGTTAGGTTTTTTACCCGTACAAAGACAAAGACAAAGATGTTAGTGTTTGCTCTATTATATACCACTTTCTTGCTATTGGTTCTTATACTAAATCTTTGCTCTGTGTCATTCATTAGTTTTATTATTGTACTTGCTTCTGGATCATAATGTCCCTGTATTATTTTGTATACCTCTATCATATCTCCTCGTAGCCGTCTATATGATAATATGGGTAACTCAAGCTTCCTCAAACGTTCTTCATATGATAAATTTTTCATCCCTGGAATTTGTTTGGTTGCCCTTTTCTGTACATTTTCGATCATATCTATATGTTTCTTTTTATGTGGTGCCTAGACGTGCGGCTGGCATAGTCTAGTTGTGTTCTCACCATTGTTTTGTAAAGAGGTATGAATAACTTCTTGTCTAAGTATCTAAATGCTCTTCTTAATGCTCCAAAGATTGGTGTAGCTTTGTTTACTTTTTCACATATATGGCTTTCAAATGTTAGCTCTGAGTCTATTGTTACTCCGATGTCTTTTTCTTTCTGAACCCTCTCGGTATTTTTTCCAGATAGCTTGTATTTAAACTCGTCCGTCTTTTCAACTCTAGCTATATGTTCATATGCTTACATTTTTCAGGGTGGAATTTTAGTAACCAAGTGTTGCTCCAATTTTCTAGATTTTCCAAGTCATCCTGTAAGATTTCTTTGTCTTCTCAATCTGTTATGTTTCTAAAGATTTTGGTATCGTCTGCAAATAGGTATACGTCTGATTTTACCCCATCAGGTAAGTCGTTAATGAACAGTATGAACAATAAGGGTCCCAATACTGAGTCTTGACGTTGTGGTATTCCTGATGTTACTTCTTTCCAGTAAGATGTTGATCCATTAATTGATACCTTTTGTGTTCTGCCAGTTAAGAAGTCCTCACTCCATTCTAATAATGGATTATCTAACATGTAATTTTTTGTTTTTCTTATAAGTCTTTTGTGTGGTACCTTGTCTGTTGCCTCCGTCCATTTGTCTAAGACTTCAAGTAGCTGCAGTGATGTAGACCTTCCTGGTATGAATCCGAACTGTTTGTTTGAAAATAATTCATTGACTTTCATATGTTTTATAATTTGCTCTCGGATAATTTTTTCTAATAGTTTGCCGACTACGGAGGTTAATCTCACGGGTCTGTAATTTCCAGCCATCGATCTATTTCCCTTTTTAAATATTGCGCTTATTGTTGCCTTCTTCCATTCCTTTGGTATCATCTTTAGTCTTAGGGACTGTTTAAAGATTATACATAAGGGTTTTGTTAGTGATTTTGCTAGTTCTTTTAGCAATCTAGGATGTAATTCGTCTGGTCCCGGTGATTTATCTATTTTTAGGGAGTTTAATTGTTTTAAAACCATCTCCTCGTTTATGATCAGTTCCGGCATCTTTTCTTTAATATTTATTTTGATTTTGGATTTGGTATTTCTCCTTCTGGTTCCTCAGTGAAGACGCTAGAAAAGTATTTTGCTAGGATTTCAGCCTTGGTTTTATCGTCATCCTTTTTTTCAGATTTAGGATCATTTTGGTCCAGATGTAGATCTGCTATACCTTCTCTTGTTTTTGACTTGGATTTTATATACTTCCAGATTGCCTTAGGATTATCTTTGGCCTTTTGTGACAGGTCCTTCTCATATTGTTTCTTTAGCTTATTTACCATTGACTTAACCTGATTTCTTGTTATATTATATTCCTCTCGTATTTTTGGATCATTGTTATTTATAATCTTTTTTGACAGGATATTTTTTTTCTTATTTTTTCCCTCGTCTTCTTATCCATTGGAAAATTACTTTTACTTTTTCCTAATTGTCTTCTGATTTTTTTGGGTATGTATTTATCCTGTAAGGATCTCAAAATATCTACAAATTTCTTCCAATTTGCATCTATAACCTCTCTTTCGCTCAGAATTGAGCTCCAATCCTTTTGTTCCAGCTCATTCATAAAATCTGGATAGTTCCCTTTATCATACGATCTCTGTTTTCTTGGGTTTGCCATAATATTTATATAGCAATTATAGTTAAAAGATAAAACACAATGATCACTTTTTCCTAGTGGACTGGTGCATTCCAGATCTGATATCATAGGTTCTTCATTAGTAATTATTAGGTCCAGTATGTGAGGTGTATTAGTTCCTCTCCATCTAGTGGGTTTTTTAATGTGTTGGAACAGAAAGCTGTCTTGTAAATTTTCAATAAATTTATATTCTATACTTTCAGTGCTGTCTCCATTTGAGTTACAGTTTTCCCAGTCTATGTTTGGGTAGTTGAAGTCTCCCATTATAAGAATATGTGAAAAATGTTTGTTACTAGCCTCCTGTATTAATTTCCTTATCTGGTTGTGGTGTTCCATATTTTTATTGGAGGGTGATCGGTAGATGATTCCAATTAGTAATTTATCGTTGTTGTTCAGTTTAATGTTTACAAATAAGTTTTCTTCGAACGTTGTATCCATTTCAACCTCGCTGGCTCCAAATATATTATTTGTATATAGTAGAATACCTCTACCTTCCCCCCTATCAATGTTTTTAGCAAACATTTGGTATTTACCAACTTCTCCAATCGAATACTCTGCGATACTTGGGTTTTGTCGATTATTCTTGTTTTTAACCTCTGTAATACCTATGATATCTGGTTTGTTGTCTCTGGTTCTCACCATTAATTCTGGTAGCTTGTTAAAAAGTTGATCTGCATTTGTATAAAAACACTTTAGTTTTGGTAATATTGTAGTTTTATTTACATCTGTGTCATTAAAGACCTTCTCCCTCTTTTTATGTACATTATTTATATTCCTGTCTTTTGGTCGGTCTATATGTCTGGCTTTTTTAACTTCGTTACTCTTCTTGCCCAAGGTGGTCCCCGGACCTTGTATATGAAGTCCCCCGACTTATCATTTAATTGTTGTTTTTTTGCCTCTTGCCATAGTTCTTTTTCTTTTTCTCTTTCAGCTTTGGTCAAATCATTGCTAACATTGACTTTCTCATATTCTGTTAGTTCTCTTATGCGATGAAAGTTTTTGAACAACACCAGCTTGGATTCCACACTACTCAGGGTTACCAGTAATGGTCTATCTCGTTTTTCGTTGTTAAACTTCCCCAATCTTCCAGTTTTCTTTATTGATGTTGTATCTAGTTGAATTATGCATGCTTTGTATAGTTCGTTTACTTGTTGTATGTCATGGTCAATTCTTTCTTGTCTCACCTCAGATTGGTTTTCATCAAATCCAAAAATTATTAAGTTGTTTTCTCTTGACTTCCTTTCATTCATTTCATCTATGACAATTGTCACTGCTTCCTTTTTGACCGTCTTGGCTCTGATGTCTTGTGTGTCTCCTTCTACTGTATCCTCGTTGTTCTCAACTTTTCCCAGTTCATCTTTGATTATTTCCCTTACTCTTTTTTCATCACATTTCTCTATCACTGTAGTTTCTAGTTGTGTTATCCTATCTTCATATTCCTTCATTATCTGGTTGCATCTATCCTCAATTTTTAGGTCCAATACTATATGTTCTTCAAATTTTTTTCTGCATGTGATACAACACCACATAGTGTCTGACTTACTAAGTATATCGGATTCAGTCTTGGTTGTACCCAGGCATTTTGTACAGTAGAGGTCCTTACATCTTTGACACTCTCACAGTTTGGAATCTGGATCAGTAAATTGTTTAGAGCATTTAATACAAATCCAGGTCTCGTTAGTCATATCTTTTGTCTGTGATGATATCCTCCCATGTTATTAGTAATTAACTCAATAGTGACTGTTTTATTACTCCAAGGATTTAAATAGTGGTTACTATACAAATGCTTGATTACTCCAATGATAGCGAGTACTCAAAATTCAATATTATCAGTCAATGAACAGTCAAGTCGTGTAGATTATAATATTTGAACGGTGTATATTTGAAGATGTCGGTACATTATATTGTAACAGTATACACTTATTGACTGGGTATAAGGGTAATTTAGCACTTTTATTGTCCCCAAGGTACCAACTATTTTCCGAGTCAACGTCGAGGAAAATAGTTGGTACAGAGGGGACAATTAAAGTGATATTACCCGAATATCAAGTCTATAAGTGTTTTATTATACTGAACAACTGTGCAATTCTAAATTAGGTCCTTTTCTGATGGATTTCTAATCTACTTTATTAATGTTTTTTAAAACTAATACATTTTCATGTGTGCATTTGAAGACGAAATTAATTTTTTTTTTAAACAACAAAAAAACATGTGATTAAAGTGCTATTCACCGGCCGGTGAATAGTCATTTGTGCTATTCACCGGTGAATAGTACTTTTCAGACAAATTGAATGAAACTATGGAAATAGTATTTTGATTGCAATAAAATTTATATAGAAAAAAGTATGAGAAGTATAATAATATGTTTTATCTCTGAAAAATGCGATGTTCCCAATGGCCCCGGAAAATCGGCCCCAAGTAAAATCGACCCCAGGTCAAATCGTCCCCAGATCAATTCGTATAGTATTGAAGTATGAAAGTTGAAAATAAAAAAAATAATTACAAATACTATTCTAGACCCCCATTCCCGTCCTATGTTCAGAGATCATTTCGATCATGATTGATAGTTTGCATTACAATTGTGTAAACAGGAAGAGTTATCCTTATAACTCCGTAGAGGATAACAATTCAAATGATATTCTAGAACATGAATGCACTATATGCAATGCTTTATTTCAAACAAATGAAGAAGACAAATACACGTGTGAGCTTCTTATTAGATCAAAACAAATTGCGACCAACTGATATCTATTGTATTGCATGTAAATGCATGTAGTTGATGTTTTGTTTCCTAAATCCCTCAGTAATTGCTGGAGTATTTAATTTACCGAAATGTTTATTAATTACCCGAAATTCCTAATTACGTTTGTCATACTGCAATAGAAAATCTAAGTGATCCGATTGGTTATTTACTCGATTTTACTAATCCATATTATACGGCTCTAGCCGGTAATATGAAAGCACGTGCCAAGAAAGATAACTCATTTTGAAATCATACGTAATCAAGATGGTGACCCCCAGGTTCGCCTGTCACTCTGACGCCGATATTGAGGCAATTCTAAATCATTTGTTATTTTTCTGTTAAAATTGTTAAGTTGTTTATTAAATATGTTGAAGAATTAATTTCTTCTTTAAAGCAAAGTCATAGCTGGGGTTAAATGTTCATGAGACAATACATGTATAGTAGTCATGTTCTTTATTTAGGCTTTACACAGGTAATATGGACCCATGATATTGCAGTATGACAAATTCGTTATATAGGCTTTAGACAGGTAATACGGGCTCATATAACCTGTCGGAGTTGTATATTTGCCTCGCCTTCGGCTCAGGAAATATAAAACACAGACAGGTTATACGAGCCCGTATTACCTGTCTAAAGCCTATATAACTAATACTATTTACTGTAACATACATGTATATATATATATACACCTAAATTACGCCCGTTTCCCATATTTTGATTGTATCAAACTGTACCTATTTTGAGCTATTGTGAGTGCCAGAAAAATACTAATTCTAATTTATGTCTGGTCAATTGCAGGGTAGAGACATCATAATGCACCACATTGTCACAATCGTATTCAAAATGTACTGTCAATTATAAATCGTTAACTTTCAATTGTTCTGGTATATATGGGATTCGATCCTCAGTGTGACCTCTCGCGTTGTAAGCCACCGCTCTACCAACTGAGCAAAAGGAAATATTCACTAACAGAGTTGGCTGGTGTGTTTATGAACCTACTACGGTTCCGATAACCTTAAGGGAATACGTAGAAGAACTTACCCGTTACACACAACCATCCGTCAAGAATCATCATACCTCGATGACGATATCCGGCTCAACTATACTAACATTCAACCCGACCAGATTTTCAATTCTGACCATCGTGTATAATTTAGTTGTGTTCCAATGTAACAGTGTAGCATATTTTATCTAGATAAAATATCTTCGAAAAAATGCAATTGAAAAAAATAAGTTGATCAGAGTGGCTTAAAGAATTTGATGGTCATGTTTGCTGTTTATGGGTCGATAGATGGTACAGTAATTTGCTAAAAGACGAATTGTGGATTATTTTCAGTGATGTTGCTCATAAATACCAGGAAAAGGACATATCTGCCAGCAGTTAACTGTCCATTGTCGATGATAAGTCATGGAAAAGTCCAATCAATTGTGTTTCGCATGATCGTTTGCTTCGTAGGAATTTGGATAATATTTTAATGTTTTCCAAATGTGCAATTAGGTTGGAAAATATGTTGATCCAAGTATGTAAGGCTTGTTCTATAGTTTTCTGGTTGCTGATACCCCCTTCTTAGAAATTGGGCATACGAATGTATACGTGACACGTCCAATCCTTTGGACATACGAATGTATACGTGACACGTCCAATCCATTGGACATACGAATGTATACGTGACACGTCCAATCCATTGGTTTGTCCTAGAAATCAAAGGATTTTTTGGAATAGACGGGTGTGTGCTGGAGCATGTTCTCGATGTAGTTCTTTGGATATTCTTGTCATCTTGAGGTAAGTAATAGTTTCTTTCATTTTGTTAATATCCGTATCATGTATGTCCTTCGTTTTGTTGTAGCTTTCGTTTTCCATATCCGTCATTGCATTTCGGTTCGGAGTCTTCAGTAAAAACTGATTAAAAACGGTTATTCATTGCGTTTGCTTTATCCGTTGTATCCTCAGATGTCATGCTTTGTGGTCGCAATAGAGGTAAGCCAATTGTTTCCTCGTGGACTCCAGAAACGAGCATTTATTTGCGTTGGGTTTCTCGTCTGGCACAACATGAGACTAGGTACATAATTCCAAAATGATTTTCTTGTCTCTTTTGTTTTCAAACTAGGAGTTTTAAATTCGTATACTCTATTCCTATGTTTGTGCAGTGTTTTCGTGCTTCCATTTTTGTTAATGTACAGTCAGTCTCGTTCCATAAGATCAAGATAAACAAATCCATAATGTGTTGTGGTATAAAATACAACACCTACAAAAGAGAAAATATACAAGCACAACTTGTACTTGGCGACAACAATACTCGTATACGAGTATTGTCCACAATACTCGTATAAGTATTGTCAATACATATAATCAAATTGTATTTAAGTATTGTCAATTATTACATACTTAGTTCAAATAAAGGAATTTTTGTATGACCAATATGACCGGAAGTAAACTGTCCATATTTTCACACCCCGGGAAAATAACCGGTTATTGGATTACTACAAGATCATTCCCATATCGAGACCCAGTGGGTATCGAGGCCCAGTGGGCCTCGACTTCGTCTCAGGTCAATATGGGTGTCTCTTTTCTAGATATCGGAAGTATGTAATAAATAGTTTAATACATGGGCATTTCCATATTGGCCTGGCTATTGATCTCAGGTAAAATATTGGAAAATAAAGTGTAAAAATTAAATTGATTTTAATCAAAATTTATTTTTGATTGATTTTTGTTAAATATAATAATTATAATGAAATGATTGTGTAGATGGACAATTTAAATGATTTTCTTTTTAGAATTTGATTAATACTTATATACATGTATATAAGAACGGATACGGGGTACTGATATGAGCACATCACAAAATCACTATGCAACAAAGGGTACCTATAAAGTGCGAAACGAAATAGAAACGAAACGAAACGAAACGAAACGAAATCCACGAAAACGAAACGAAACGAAACGAAACGAAACGAAATCAACGAAACGAAACGAAATCAACGAAATGAAAACGAAATGAAACGAAACCAACGAAAGCAAAACGAAATCAACTAAAACAAAACGAAATAGACTGATACGAAGAAAATGGCAGGATAATGGAAGGAAAAAAATAAAAGACAAAACGAAATAAAGAAATAAAAAAAAATGATAATTCGATTTTTTAAATGCAATAATTTTGATTAACTATAACCCATCTTGCATGTCTGTCCGTTACAGTACTCCTCACCTACATTACCCGCAACTCAATTCAAGCCGGGTTTGCTGGCCGACAAACTTTCAGAAGTTCAAATATCATATTTGTATTTGTGTTTGTGTGTGTGTCAGTATTTATGCATTATAAAGTTTCTGGAGTGGGCATATAGAAAAAAGGGGAGTTATGCGGGGGCCTGGGCCCGAAATAGCCTTAAATGACAAAGTCCAAAAGTGAAGAAATTTTAGCAAGAACTGTTAAAATGGGAAAACAAAAATAGAAGGTGCACAATGCCACTTGGTACTAAAGAATTCATGAAATTAATGAACCTTGCCATATGGTATTAAAGATTTCCTGTAACATTCATTCAATTCCATGAAGTTGTTAGGAGGAATTGCATAGGGAGTGAGGGAAGCACTCATGGACAAACGGACATCTACTATATACCCCCTCTTCCGCTGGATAGCGGGGGGGGGGTATATAGTAGATGTCCGTTTTCGTTGATTTCGTTTCGTTTCGTTTCGTTTCTATTTCGTTTCGCACTTTATAGGTACCCATGCAACGAACAATACAAATATTTATTTTCACCGTATCAGATTTTTGTAATACTTCAAGGCCCGGTTGTTCAACTTGTAGTTAATGTTTTTTTCAATGAAAAGTGATCAAAGGGAAAAAAGGTACTTTTACAAGATATGTAGATTTTTTTTTAAAATTTAAAGTTAATTTTTGATAGGATTTGTATACCTCCGCCAAAAAAAGATTGGGGTATATCGGACTTCTGCTGTCCGTTCGGTTCGTTTGTCCGTCCGGTCGTCACACTTTTTCGTCTCTCCAACACACTTTTAAATTTTGCTCGGACGGGGGTATCTATTAGTGAACTTTAACTCTGCACTTCTGTTTTTTTATATTTTAATTCCTCTCCTTTCAACAGACTTGACGTTGCTCTTATGGTTCCCAAATTTAAAAGAAACCACCAAGTCAAAAGGACAGACTCCCGCTGAATAAATGCATAGTATTCTTGTTCAATGGTGACAAATCCTGTCCTCTCCTGATGAAAGACAGACATGCGTGGGAAGTGGTCTAGCATCGTAATTGTGAAAATAGGTTTTATTTCTTTTAGGCCCCTATTATTTTTTCTTCCATTTTCTATTTCGTTTTGATTTCGTTGATTTCGTTTTGCTTCCGTTGGTTTCGTTTTTATTTCGTTTTCATTTCGTTGATTTCGTTTCGTTTCGATTCGTTTTTGTTGATTTCGTTTCGTTTCGTTTCGTTTCGTTTTCGTTGATTTCGTTTCGTTTCGTTTCGTTTCTATTTCGTTTCGCACTTTATAGGTACCCATGCAACGAACAATACAAATATTTATTTTCACCGTATCAGATTTTTGTAATACTTCAGGGCCCGGTTGTTCAACTTGTAGTTAAATTTTAACCAATGGTTAAAAATGATAACCTATGGTTAAAATTGAACCAAAGCATGCAATGCGTTGTTCAACTTATAGTTAAATTTAACTACTGGTTAAAGCATGGTTAAGCTGATTAATATTTAACCACGGTATAGGGGCTCTGTTAAAATATTTAACCATTGGTTATCAGGAAACGGAAAGCAGAGCAGGGAAGAT
The DNA here is from genome assembly GCA_963680875.1 of Bathymodiolus brooksi. Lineage (NCBI taxonomy): Eukaryota > Metazoa > Mollusca > Bivalvia > Mytilida > Modiolidae > Bathymodiolus > Bathymodiolus brooksi. Next base: position 13,138,164 of record OY804575.1, on the reverse strand, counting down.
TACAAACAGCAGAAGAGACCCAGAGTGGAAAAAGCATTGTGCGTTAAGTCAGTTATGAAGAAGATAATGACTGACCAAAGAGGACTTAAAAAGTCACCTGAATGACAAAAAAACATCACTGGACAAACTATCGAAACATCACTTGACGAACTATCGAAACATCAACAAATGGATACAAGGACCATCGAAAATATGAGACTGTCATTGTTAGCAGTGGAAGTATATGAACGATCACAATACAAATTAATTTTATTAAGCAATATAAAATGTAGTGCTAAAGTAGTTATGTAAATTGTCATGATGCAAACTAAATATGCATGTAAAATAAAATAAATACAAAATATACATGATATACTTACTTTTAATTTATGGCCCCAAGCTGTCATTGTTGATTGAAGTCACTGTCAACCACAATAAACAATTACATGTTTACATAACATTGTAACATTAGACTTACATCAATAAAGTCATATAAAGTAGAATTAAAAAAATCACTCAATATATAATTTATTATCAAATATAATCCAAAAATTCTTTATTTCTATTTTCTATACAAGTATTGTAAAACTTACATTTTTTTGGAAAAAAATCAACAATACTCGTATATAATTTTATATGAGTATTGTGAACAATACTCGTACACGAGTATTGTTGTCGAGTAGTTGAGTATTGTTGTCGCCAAGTACAAGTGATCCAGCACAACAATCTGTGAAACAACATTGCATGTGATATAGCTAATATAGTTTGTCAGTGACTTGGTTTTCAATAAAACAGACCGTCAGGAAATAACTGGAATATTGTTGAAATTGCAGTTTGTGGACAAATTACAGGTGACGAAGCCCACTTTGTACTGTAGACCAGCACCTTTAGATTTTTTTTTTTTTTTTTTTTAGCTTTTTAACACATTAGTCCACGAGTAGACATGTAGATCCACCTGGACAGCTAAATAAATTGTATCTGGATCCAAGGATTTAAATAGTTGAAATCCTTGCTGGATGTTATAATTATAAGTTCAAAGCTTACGGGACACTATTGTAGAAAAGAACAGTACAAAATTTTTATTGGTGTAAAATCCATATACAAAGGATTGTTACCAAAACAACACATTAAATACAAAACAAAGAAACTGTTAAATACAATCAAACTACATATACATGTTTGAAACGCATGCCTCCCTAACGACATTTGGTATGAGGAGGTGGTACAGTTTAAATATGATTTAAATATCAATCAAAAGTGATCTATATTTTCATGAGACTATCACCTTGTGCAACAAATTGCCATCATTTTTTTTTTAACAAAACACAAAAATATCCTTTGCAGAAATCATAAAATTATTAATCAATCAACTCATTTCTCTTATTATATATTTTGTTTACTCCCCTCACAATAACTTCTACAATATAATATTCTTCACATTGAAATAAATAAAGGAACTTTTTCTCATCAGTCAATACATGAAAAGATGGAAAAATACTAAGAATATTGGCAAACATTTTATTCCTGATATTGTCGAGGCTGGAGCATAAAATAATAAATGATATTCATCCTCAACTCCATTTTTACACAAGGGACAAATCCTGTTGTTAATATCAGTTTTATTATGTCTTCCCAATTCAATCATAAGTTTACAGTTACTAATTTTTATTTACGTAAATTGTTTTATTAATTGTCAATGTCTAAAAATAAATAGGACTCCACGTACATAGGAAAAATGTAGCCATATATATATATATATATATATATATATATATATATATATAAACGTCTAAAGTGTAGCACAACAACACCAAAAAAGATGCTAAAATATAACAAACATAACTATAAGTCTACACAAAGACGATAATTATAATCAAGTTGAGGGATATTTCGCTTGACCGACTAACTTCATCAGCGTCTGTAATCTGATTTCAAAAATTGTCACGTGACCATCAGCTATCTCTCAAGAAAAATAATAAATAAACGTCTGAAAAACGTTGACTATTTGGTGTTTTGTTAATTGTTTCAAATGTCATCATTATCTGTTTCAAAATGTTTTCTTAATCAGATCGACATTAGATTTATTCTTTGATAATTTGCTTTGGTTCCTCTTCCACTAGTGACACCCTTCGTATTAATGTTAAACGACACAAACATGATCTGATCAGGAAATTGTGTATGCGTAAATAAATACAAATACTATGTGAAAAGCATGAACCACCCTACAAAACAAATGGAATTAAAGACGAACAGAACAAAACACAAAATGTGGCTTCGAATCATCTAGAAAACGGCCCATGTAAGTTCGACTATTTGTAAAATTCGAATCATAGTACGATTTGACATCTAGCAGCTCTGTTGATTTGAACGCTTGTAATCTTCACCAGTACCAAATTGATTTTTTGTTATTATACATCTACGTTTCATGTTGTTTTGTAAATAGCTTAGCGGTGGATGATGAAATGCTGAAGCCTCTACTAGAGGGAAAAACAGACCATTGCCGAGAAAAGATTATTTATCGTTGATCTGGCTATATTGGAAGGGGTACCAGCACAGACTTCTAAATTGGTGGTAAGTCCTGAGCATTATATATTAAAGAATATACCGGTAAACACCAGAAAAAATAGTTTGAAGATACCAAAGGGGTAATCAGAATTCGTAAATCGAAGAATGACAGACAACACAATGACCAAAAGCAAAAGTACAAAAGGACAACCAACGATCTACAAAAGATACACATAAAGCTAAAGATCGAGTAACACGAACTCCACTAAAAACCGGGGGTGAACTTATCTAATGCTTATTTATGACGTAGTTTAAAAGCAATTTTGCAACTACTCGTTAATTTCTTTAAGGCAGTCAGAAATGATGTGATGATACGGTGCTCTATTACTGTAGTATTATAAATGCAGAAAAGCGATGTAAAAAGTATTGAGATCATATTGTGAAAAACATACGAAAGTGAAAATAATGATGAACTACCACGATAAATAGAAAAATATGTGAAAGAAACCGACAATAAGAGAATCAACTTATTTATTTTATTTATTTTTTTATTTCTTTTCAGATTCCTTGTCCAATTGCTTTGTTCTATTTCAACAATGAAGATAATTTGATGCCGATCGCCATACAATTATTCCAAAACCAACAAAATGGCTATCCAAATTTACACTTAATAAAAGTAAATGAACAGCATTGTTATATTGATTTCTTCATTTCACAGTAACAGTCAGACCACAATTTCGTCTTAACCCATGGACACGTTTGGCAGTTGCCCAGGGGCCCCATGATAATCTATGTATGCTGTTTATAGAACTACTAATACAATAATTCTATATTTAATTTTATCAAACATTTCTATTTTTATTCCTGTGAGTGGTGGTGTAGGTAGGGGCCAAGCACACTGCTTTGCTCAGGGAGGGGGGGGGGGGCTATAATGCTGTTAAGACGACCTTGAATCAGGGGCGTAGTAAGGCTTATATGAAGTGTTCGCACCCAGTTATTAGCAGCGAATGGTCTATGGAATGCTGATTTAAGGTTTGGTTCCTGGAACATATGCAACCCAAGCCCCCCACACCTGAACGCTCGTTTCTGAATGTTGCGAGTGTATCCAATGTGTGTTGTCATGTTATCTTTGTGTCAATTTTTTTTAAATCGCAGATCGAATAAAGATACATGTATGTCAAAACCGGGCTTCAGAGTTACTGTGACACTAGCTACCCTAGGGGTGATGTGAATCAGATGTGGATTCTGTAGAACTCTAAAGATCTGTTAGAGTACATACAATCTAGGTCCCTCTGGCTCTGGCCACCCTTAACATATTGTTTGCTTGTTTGGCATTGCCGACCCACACTATCAGCAGGTGGGTAGGTAGGTAGGTAGGTAGGTAGGGATTTTTTTTTTTTTTACATTTGAAAGCTTTATATTTTCAGACTGGTTTTTCACAGGAACACAGAGGAAGATATGACATTAATGAATCAAATTTAATGCAACATAAAGAACAGCAAAAATCAAATTCTATTTTCATAAAAAAAAACATTTTCTGTCTGTCAGTCAGACAGTTGAATTCTGAAATCAGAGTCCTATCTATTAAATCTGGCAATCTGACACTGAATGAAAAGCAAAGATGATTGGTGCAGGGGTTTCAAAGTGGGCCGATACCCGATACTTTTACCCGCCTGAGATCGTGTATAGTACCGGCAGAAATTACTGAACCCCCCAAAATTAGCGGTGGTCAAAACCACAAGTACGATGGTCGATAGGCTTGTGGAATATTTTTCATAAAAAATTAATGATCACGTCAATTGCTGAATTCTCGCATTCAAATCGAACAACTGCGTCACGACCAAGTTGATGGGATATTCCCTGTTTTAAAAATAACTTTACCTTAGAATCGTAAATAGCAGTTTGCGCATGCGGTAAATAGATATGTTTTCGCCCCAATATCTTTTCATCCTTGTGTAAAACTCGGACCGGAACAAAGCTGACATCATTTCAAAATAAAAAAATGACCGATTACAAATTATGTCCAAACACAATTTAGTGTAATCTCCAGTAATATAAGTAAGATCATTATGTATTATGAATATATGACTACTCAATATTTTGTGCGATTTTTTTTTTATCCATTTAAAACCCAGGGTCGAATCATTCTGGGGCGTACTGTCTTGTTGCTTAACTCCGTCCATATTGTTTAACTTCTGGTATAAAAAAATAAAAACCTATGGCTAATTTATTTACATATTTTGACGGGGCCCTACCGCGGTTGTTCACAGAAATGAAAGTGTGCTGAAAAACATTTTTAAAAGGGGGTACGAGGAGATAAGGGATAGAAAATTACTAGAAATCTTGAAAAAGGACCGGCCATGGGCCATGGCTCAAATACGAATTACATTGTAATGTCAAAACGCCGGCCCCCCTTTTTTCCCAAAATAATTTAACTTTTGTGATTCAAATGTTAATAAATGTCTTCCCGCGAATCGTTTTTGTTCGAACATTTTTTTTGCACATAAGTCGTGAAAGTAACAATATATATTGTTTTTGTTTAATTATATTTGTATTGATCTATTAAAAATTTTTAAATTTTATTAAAGATTGATGATTGCAAATTAAATATATATGTTTCATCAAGGACGTATTCTATATACGTCCTTGGTTTCATTAATTATGACACTTACATGTCTTGATCCTGCCAATGGTCTTTGATGAGTTTAATTACTGGTAATAAAGTATATAAAAAACACACAAGCCAAGGTATTGTGAAAAAAAAAGGACAAAGCCAATAAAAGAATTTTGAGAAGTTTAAGCTTTGATAGCAATGGCTTGGTCAAGCCTAGCTGCGGAACCGTAGCTCTTTATGGTCCTTTTGGTTTTTTTTAAGATATGGCAGACTATCTATGAATAATCTTGGCTGAAGTCTGTAAACTGAAATATTCAATAAAGAAATTGGGGGGGGGGGGGGGGGGGGGATCCAGGCATTATGCATGGTCTTCACTCTTGGTGAAATCTGAACTCTAAAGTTAATGGGATTTTTCTTTCAAAAACACTTAATGTTTTGCAGTCTCTGAAGTACATTTTTTGGTCCACAAAATGCTAGATTTCAGGAGCTTCCGCCCCCTGGACCCCTTACGGCCCTCAGCCTAATTTTTTAGGTACCTTCTATTATAAAAAAAACTTTGAAACCCCTGTATATTGTGTCTTTTACACCACACAATGTTATCGTCACGGTATGTGTTTTCGTGCGTCATCTGTTTTCGTTTTATCCATTTTATTTTGATTTCCACGGTGCACGCATTATTTTTGACGTATCTTCCGGTTTCTATTTATGGAACATAAACAAGACTACAGCGTGACATCTGTAAAAGATGTTAAAGTTTGCTTTTAAAGACGTAAGTATTACAAGAACCAAGAACAGTGAACCTACCTACTGAACCATACTTTTTGTAATGCTAAAGATTCACTTCATTTATAAAGTAGCTGGAAAAAAATCCAGAAGGGCTATATAAAATTTAACTATGTCATCTGCCTCTCAGACACTGGCTCTTCCTGTCATGTAACTGTCACGGGGTCACTGATCGTACTTGTAAACAAAAGAGCTGACTGAAATGTGCCTGTTTCTTATATAAAATACATGTCACTTTGCATTGTGGTTTCACAAACAAACTCAAAAATTGTGTTAATAGTCGACCTAAGTCTGTATTTAAAGACCAAGAAGCTGTTAAGTGTCTTTCCTCTCTTCATGACAAATATGTTATCGTTCCTGCGGACAAGGCTTCCAACAATATCGTGTTTGTATGTAAATCATATTACTTCGAATGCCTAATCAAGGAATTAGGTATAAATAGCAATACCTCTAGTAATACCACATACAAACCAACTTCGTTCGACAAAGATGAAATCCTAGCTAACCACAGATCATTCATGACCTCTTTAAACATTCCCTCTGGTAAAAAGTCTGAGGATTTACCCTATTTATATTGGATACCTAAACTCCATAAGACACCATACAAAGAAAGGTACATAGCGGGATCATCAACTTGTTCGACGAAAGAATTGTCTATTCACCTAACAAAGATTCTGTCTGCAGTAAAAGAGGGACAACAGAAATATTGTGAAACTGTTTACTCGCGTAGTGGCATAAATCACATGTGGATTTTGAAAAACTCTAAAGATCTTTTGGATAACCTGAAATCAAGATCTTTCTCTCAGGTATCCTCCATCAAAACCTTTGATTTTTCAACTCTATATACCACCCTACCGCATGACAAATTAAAAACCCGCTTAAAAGAAACAATTCATAAAGCTTTTAGTCATAGAAACTATGGCTCAAAATTTGTTGTGTTAGGCTACAATTCCACATATTTTTCAAACAAAATTCATAAAGGTAAAACATGCTACTCCGAGGAACAAGTGATCAGTATGCTGGAGTTCCTCATCGATAACATATTTGTCTCCTTTGGAGGGACACTGTTTCAGCAGGTCGTCGGCATACCAATGGGTACGAATTGTGCCCCTCTTCTAGCCGATTTATTTTTATACTCATATGAGTCGGAGTTTCTTCAAAAGCTTGTAAAAGATAAGAAGATTCATGAGGCTAGAGCCTTTAATTTCACATACAGGTATATTGATGACGTTTTATCTATCAATAATTCTAGATTTGCAGAATTTCTTCCATTGATATATCCTCCAGAGCTGGAAGTTAAAGAGACCACCGATACAGCTTCGTCCGCATCATTTTTGGACTTATACCTCGAATTTGACGACAGTGGTCAACTCAGTACTAAAATTTATGATAAGCGGGACGACTTCAATTTTAAAATCATAAATTTTCCAAATATGTGCAGCAATATACCAGCTTCTCCTGCATATGGTGTTTACATCTCGCAATTGATTCGCTATGCAAGGGGCAGTAGCAATTATTCTGATTTCCTGAAACGTCATCTTCATCTGAGAAACAGGCTACTGGACCAGGGCTATAAAAAGATTCGCCTTATTCGATCTCTTAAAAAGTTTATATTCCGATACCAATATCTTGTCGAAATATATTCCGTCTCTGCAGAAACAATTATAAGCGATGTATTTTCATATAGTGAAAATGTATAAAGATAAAGAGTCAAATATGTCAAGAATTTTTTTTGTCAATGTGTGACGTAAAAATATTTTTGACATTTACGTCACCGAATATGGTACTGCTTTGACAACTATTTTACCTATTTTGTTCCTGTATTTAAATACTGTTACAGTGACAGCCGGAACCTTTGAACCGTAATGAGAGCGGGAGGTTTGGCGCCTTAAAATCTGATTCAACCCACCATTTCTTTAGAAATGCCTGTACCAAGTCAGGGTCATTACGGTTTTCACAGTTTTCCGGTTGTTGACTGATTTTGTCTGTTTATATAATTATGAGTTTTGACTTTCCCTTTGTAAGATTGTTCGGAGTTCGGTAATTTTGTTATTACCTTTATTCAGCACTAAAAAAAACATCAAAAGCAAACACAATTTTGAAAGTGGTCATTTTCAAACATTCTGTTATTTGATTTAGATGTAGTATGATTTGGTAGATGGCCAGAACCATGAAATTTTAAAACCAGCCATTTCCGGATTATATATTCGTTTCCATCCCGTATATCGGCCTTGTTTTTACTTCACACGAAAACAAATGACGCCATTTTACTGACAACAAAAGTTGCCAGATAATCGAGAGTATATTAAAATACAAGAATGGCTTTAAAATTAAAAACAATCTTATGTACAAAGAAATATTTAACTAGCCATTCTTTGAAAACTCCAATCGTCATATGAATGAGGGGTTAACACTGTTAATCGCTATATCTGAAAATCGATAATAGCACGAAAACCGATAACACGATGCTAAGTAGCATCAGTGTTAGAAATCTGACATTCAACAATTTTAACGCCCAAACAAAATACAGTACTCCACTGCAGACTAGTAGTTTAATGATAGTGAATAGAGTTTGAAGTATGCTTGCATGTCTCCCTTCATATTTGTTCTGTCATGTTCGGATGAAAAGCGTCCATCTCATGAAGCGACGACGTCAAGATGAAGATGAAGTCTTCTAAAAGGTTTTTCAGAATGTTCTCCCATGTTTCGTCCATAGAATAACTGAAGATCTTATTTTTGATAAAATGTTCACCCTCCTTAAGTGATGCATTGCAGCATAGGGGGATTCTTTCCACTGCCGGCCTCTTCGACATTATTTTCGCTTCAGCAGACCATTTTCTATTCTATGTCGTGTAAACGTTTGCTCTCAATACAGTGTACATTAAGCGCTTTTACGATCGAGATTTGAAATAAATAAAGCCCGGAAAAAACTCCGCGGACACGATCGAAATTCCGGCTCGATTCCGATTTTTTTTAATAAAAAAAAATTGTCTGAAACGCAAATAAAATAATTTGGGTGGCAAGTTTTTCAGTGGGTCGGGCGGCAATGCCAAGTAAATAAAATTTTATTTTAAGCCACTCTCCTCCTGCAATAGTATTAAAACATTTGACTTCTCTACCCTCTACACAACTATTCCTCACTCTAAGCTGAAGGTCAAATTAAGGGAGTTGGTCCAACTGTGTTTCATAAAGAAGAAGGGCCAACGTAGATACAAATACCTTGTGCTAGGAAGGGACAGATCTTATTTTGTAAAAAAAACCCACTCTGATTCCACCAAAAAGTTCTCTGAAACTAATTTCATCAACATGCTCGAGTTTTTGATTGACAACAAATTTGTTTTCTTTGGTGGACGTGTTTTTCAACGGACAGTCGGCATACCTATGGGTACAAACTGTGCTCCTCTTCTCGCCGACTTGTTCCTTTATTCGTATGAGGTAGACTTCATACAGGGGCTTCTCAAGAAAAACGAAAAGAAACTAGCCCGATCCTTTAATATCAAGTTCCGCTATATAGATGATGTCCTTTCACTAAATAATTCAATCTGACGAAAGAATTAATTATCTACCTGTATAACCAGGTCAAATTATTTAGTCATTTGACATGGTAAGAAGGATAACTCCTACTGTCTTCAGGTGAGGAATATTTCTGGGGATGCAGGGTTTGGTGATTTCGTTGATCGCATCTATCCCATTGAGCTTGAAATAAAGGATACCACACATACATATACGTCTGCTTCATACCTTGACCTACACCTCGAACTTGACAGTGAGGGGCGGTTAACAACGAAACTTTACGACAAAAGAGATGATTTCAATTTTCCCATTGTGAACTTTTCATTCATATGTAGCAACATTCCAGCAGCACCTGCATATGGAGTATATATCTCTCAGTCGATACGATATTCCAGAGCTTGTGGTTCCTATCAGGATTTCCTTGATAGAGGGTTGCTGCTAACAAAGAAGCTACTGAACCAAGGGTTCCTCATAATTAAGTTGAAATCATCAATTCGAAAGTTTTACCGTCGCCACCACGACTTGGTTGACCGGTATGGAATATCCGTGTCACAAATGACCACTGATATGTTCCACTTGTCGTAAACACTTCCCGGTCCTTTCCTCGTTCATGACTTATCACCGAGTTTGTAACTAGATTAACACAACGGATGTCACTAGTGGAGCAGGAACTGCTTACCCTTCCGGATCACCTGAGTTCACCCCCGGTTTTTAGTGGGGTTCGTGTTACTCTATCTTTAGTTTTATATATATGTTTAGTTGATCGTTGTTTGACCTTGTGTACTTTTTCTTTTGGCCACTGTGTTGTTCTTCGATATACGGATTCTGATTGCCCCTTTAGTGTCTTCTTATGGGTAAATTGCAAATGATTTTTATATTGTCAAAATAAATGGAATATTTATTTTAAGAAAAATTTCCGTGAGAAAAAATATGGACGAACTTGCATATAAATCGAGCAACACAAGAAAAGCAAACCAGTTCAGTTGGAAAATTATACACAATACAATTTATACAGAAGCAAAATTGAAAAAAAAATAGGATCTATGAACGGTTTATGCCATTTTTTTTTATATACTCGAGTTGAAACTTGGAAACATTTATTTTACGACTGTACAGTCATACAACAAAATCATATCGGTGTTAAAAAATTACATGGTTCTCCGCTAAGCACGCACCATTAAATTTCTTCACAGTATAATAAGTTTTACATAAACGTTATAGATATGCAAATAAGCAATATGGAATTCCTTTCCGCACGGACGATTTGACAGTTAGTATATAAAGACAATTTTAGGTGTGTTCGATTAATGCGAATTTGAATTTGACTTTGAATTTTGGTGTTTAACACCACATTCAGCAATATTTCAGCTATATCATGGCGACCAGTTTTAGTGGTGGAGGAAGCCGGAGTACCCGGAGAGAACCACCGACCCTGAGCAAACAACTGGTAAACCTTATCACTTGCGGCGGCGAGTGCACCCTTTTTGTTATTTACAAATCCGGGCGCGAACCCACGCCGTATTGGTGATAGGCTTGTTGAGCTGTTAGATTCAACGACCTAACTCATTGAGCCACCCGGGCCCCTTCGATTAATGCGACGTTCGCTACAAGTCGTAATACGACAAAAGTGTTAGTCCCACTCACACCCTCTTTTAGGGGTAGAAATGAAAGACTGAATGAATTTATTATTTTGATATTATGTTTGTATGCGATCTTGTAACGAACACACAACCATGCACTGTGTTTAGTCTTATTTATATTACATTATTTTAGTTAAGAAAAATAATATTTTCGGAGGAGTGAACTTGAAGAGGTAGAAAATAATTAAGGAGAAAGAGAGCAAAGACTGCTTGGCTCGGAATCAATATAATGTGTCCGAATGGGGCGACATGTTTACCCGCGGACTGTTGTTTCATCGAGCTAGCACTATAAAAATCCAACTATTTACTAAGCGTGTTGGTCTAAACCTCATCAGCATTTCATTTAATATTAACACTTGCTGAGTTGGTGTCAAAAACAATCACTCACTCGCTTATTACCGGGGCACCTATAAAGTGCGAAACGAAATAGAAACGAAACGAAACGAAACGAAATGAAATCAACGAAAACGAAACGAAACGAAACGAAACGAAATCAACAAAAACGAAACGAAACGAAACGAAATCAACGAAATGAAAACAAAATAAAACGAAACCAACGAAAGCAAAACGAAATCAACGAAAACAAAACGAAATAGAAAAATGGAAGAAAAAATAATAGGGGCCTAAAAGAAATCAAACCTATTTTCACAATTACGATGCTAGACTACTTCCCACACATGTATGTCTTTCATCAGGAGAGGACAGGATGTGATCACCATTGAACAAGAATACTATGCATTTATTCAGCGGGAGTCTGTCCTTTTCATTTAGTGGCTTCTTTTATATTTGAGAACCATAAGAGCAACGTCAAGTCTGTTGAAAGGAGAGGAATTAAAATAACAGAAGTGCAGTAGTTAAAGTTCACTAATGAATACCCCCGTCCGAGCAAAATTTAAAAGTGTGTCGGAGAGACGAAAAAGTGTGACGACCGGACGGACAAACGAACGAACGGACAGCAGAAGTCCTATATACCCCAATCTTTTTTTGGCGGAGGTATACAAATCCCATCAAAAATTAACTTTAGATATTTAAAAAAAATCTACATATCTTGTAAAAGTACCCTTTTCCCCTTTGATCCCTTTTCATATAAAAACCCCCCAAATCATCCCCCCTCCAAAATTTTTTCCGGTATTAATAAAATTTGATACGGCACATATTTTTATAACCCCCGCTATCCATCGGGAGGGGGGTATATAGTATATGTCCGTTTGTCCATGAGTGTTTCCCTCACTGCCTATACAATTCCTCCTTAACAACTTGATGGAATTGAATGAATCTTACAGGAAATCTTTAATACCATATGGCAAGGTTCATTAATTTCATGAATTCTTTAGTACCAAATGGCATTGTGCACCTTCTATTTTTGTTTTCCCATTTTAACAGTTCTTGCTAAAATTTCTTCACTTTTGGACTTTGTCATTTAAGGCTATGTAATTGTCATACAAGGCTATACAATAGAGAGAGGATACTGTTGCGTTATCCATAACGCTTCCTAAACAACAGAATGGATTTCAATAAAACCTCCAGAGTTTCTTATGTTTAGTTTTTGCAAGCATTATTTTTTCCAGAAGTTCTTCTGTAAGGAGGGCGCTCACTGTACGTCCTGTTATGTTGCTGTTGTTTTTTTTTTAGTTCTTCAAAATAGAACAATAGGATTTGAAATAAAAAGTTTATAGTGTTGGGTCTTTTTGACCCCTGTATATCTCCGAAAGAACAACGGTAAGACATTACGCCAGATTTGTTGGCACACTACCGAATAAAGGTAATAACAATGGTACCGTACTCCAAGGCGCATTCAAAAGGGAAAGTCCACAAAAACAGACAAAACCGAAGCTCAACCATCTGAGTTTTCAATCAACGGAACAACTGAAAAACAACACATTCCTGACTTGGTAGAGGCATTTTCCCAGGAAAATGGTGGGTTCTGATAGCAGATAGGCAGATGCCAATCGTCTAACCCAGATTGAGTAAGCAACTGAAAAAAAGTCTCTATGAAGAAACTGCACCAAAATGTGATTTATTTTTAGTCTTTTTTATTTGGGGGGGATGGGGGGGTCAATAAACTTGAAATTAGTTTTCAGTGTTTTCAGTGTTTCATCATTAGTATATTTAGAAAAATATGGGCTTAAAAAATATGAGGGGAAAAAAAAACACTATTTTTGTAAATGAAACAAAATGCCATTTTGAAAAGAATAAAAAAAAAAGAAAAAAAACCACTTCAAAATTGACTCCAAAAGTGACTCCAGACTCCACTCCATGTTTTACAACATGCCTGAATACGAAGGCGTATTTATCATAATTTTGTTCTGGTGTATTCTGTGTAATTGTATCTTTGTTGCCAATGCACTAAGCATACATTGTCTCTACTGTTGCAGGGGCGATCCAGGGGGCGTGCGCCCCCCTAAAATCGTGATTTTTGACACAAAATACCCCAAATATTTTCGCGCCTCCCTCCGCTCGGCGCAATCTTTTTAACTGTACCCCTCTAACTTAAAATCCTGGATCCGCCCCTGTATTGTACTGTCCATGTATATGTTGTCATTCATTTTTTTGATAAAATGTGGTCTTCATTGAGTGGAAGCGAATCTGTGCAGGCTTTTTTATCGTTTGTTTATATATGTATTGCCGTTGGAGATCCAGTTATCAAGAAGGGAGGATTGGGATCCCAGTAACAGATTTAAACCCGCCACATGTTTGTGCCTATACCAAACCAGGACCTGGATTTCCAACGTCATATCATGGTGTTTGCTGTGTTCAGTGTGTTCAATTTAACTGAGAGGCGATAGTTCGTTTTGTTGGTATTGATATTTAAACTTTCTTTTCACAATTAAAGTATAAATAATATTGTTCTGTAATGTGCATGAATTAAAAAAAAACAAGGTAAACAAATGGAATCCGGCTCTATAAATGGTTGATTAATTGCTGTTTAGGTACATTTCGATGACTTAATGATGATATCCTCTTTGTACTAGACCAACACACTTACTTGGACTTTTATAGTGTTGGCACACCAAAACTACAGTCTGCGGGTGGACATGTCGCTCCATTCGGACATATTATTCTGATTTCGAGCCAACCAGCCTTTGCTCTTACTCCTTATAGATGCATGCTTAGAGAAGAGGCAACAAACACCAATTTTATAGTCATTTGGATTGATCTGACCGGGGCTCGAACTCCCAATCAACCCCACTTGAGGCGAGCACGTTAACCTCTATGAATGTAAACAGTATAATATCATGGTTAGTTATACTGAATCTCAATGGATCAGTCTTAAATATTCAGAATGTTTTTTAATTGCATTATTTTTGTATAAACAACTCACTATATATGGACATATAGTAACAAGACAGGTATCACATGTAGAGCAGGAACTGCTTTTCTCACTTTTGAGAGACCAGTTCCTATTTTTAGCGATGTGAGATTAATAGGTTCTTACATACGTTCTTGGGAAAGACCGGGTGATCTTCCACGAGTGATAGAAATTTTATGTCTTATCACGAGAGGAAGATCACCCGGGCTTTCCCAACAACGCATGTAAGTACACATTTCTTCCATAACCCAACAACTTTCACTATCGCGAACTCCTAGAGACGCCCGCCATTGATCAGTAACTAATTTGCATAAATTATCAGATCAATATCATTGAGCGTTATGAAATACACATCACATAAAATTGACTTTTGTGACACCGACTAATAAACTAAGTAGCTTTCTACTGATATTTGAGCTTTTCTCACTAATATGGGACGAAGTCCCAAATATGGTAGAAATAGCAATATTTTGATTCGAGATCCATATCACTAATAGCTTAAATATCATGCACCGGAAATGACACACCGGAAACCAATACATGGTTAAATCTGCAGAAAATCGGATGCGCAGTAATCTGGAATTACTTCCGGTTATTAATGTTAAAAGTCGTCCCCGATATATCTCGGCCCAAAAAATCTCGACACTAAAGGTCACTATTTTGATGCACTGAATGAGCGTGAAATTGGCAGATAATTTTCAGATTCGCGAGCATTCATAGCCGTGCCCGTTTCAATAGATGGAAAGAGCATCCTTACATTGTACTACAAGGATTTACATGATTTAAATATTAGATAATGTGGATTGTGCTTCGCTGGCACTACAGGTAGCGCCTGTCTCATATTATTGTTTAATTTTTTTTTATTGGACTTCGTCCCAAGTTAGGTAACACCTATTATCATATTATGGGACGAAGTCCCAACTATGGTAGAAATAACAATATTTTGATTCCAGATCCATATCACTAATGGATTAAATTCCTTGCACCGGAAATGACGCACCGGAAACCAAAACAGGGTTATTGCTGCAGAAAATCGGATGTGCAGTAATCTAGAACTACTTCCGGTTAAAAATGTTAAAAAATTACTCAAAATCGCAGTGTGTTCTAGCCCATTAAGCATATAACATGGGACTGACAATATCATTAAACAGAGTTTCATTTCTTCCTCCTCCTGTCCGAAATAATATTTTCTATGAAATTGAGACGTCGAGTACCGGGGGTGCACAGTCTACAGGAGGGAGCAGGTCCCCGTTTTGGCGAAAAACCTTTAAAAACGACGGTTCCCCCTATTTGCCCCCTCTTTTGAGAAAGTCTGGATCCGCCCCCGATCTACTTTGAAAATTTTTTATAGGTCCATATATCTGAGTTAATATTGTTTAATTTTTTTTATTGGACTTCGTCCCAAGTTAGGTAACACCTATTATCATATTATTTTATTGAAAGTACAGTATTTTCCTTCATGAGACACCCCATACATGAAATATGACGTGACACATATTTGATGTCATTGAAGAATGACGTCAAAGGTACGGAAATGGATATCTAGAAATACGAAAAAATGAAAATAAAAGACACAAATATATTTAATGTTAGGGTATATATTTAAACGATTTTTTTTCTTGTTAGAGGCGTTCTGATTGGATGTCACAACGAGTAAAGACGAGTGCACGTGGACTCGTCTTTCCTCGGTCGTCTTCACCCGAAAACGACCATTTACGGAAGAATTTCTTATCTTGCACTAGTGCAAGACAAAAAAATCACGTGCGTTTTACCGGCAAATGCATGCTGTATAGTTTATGTCAACTGCCCCCCCAATTCTCCATGCTTTTCCTTTTTAAAATAAACAATTAACCACGATTCTACTACATAAGTATTTTTTAATTCATTTATGTATTATATTCTGCTAGCTAACGTACACCTTTCACGGTGGTTGATTCTTTTTTCAGGCTCTCTTCCAGTCAATGTTTGTTTACTTGAGTAAATAATAGAGTGCTCTCCCTTGTTAGTAACTAACGTAAAGAAAGAAATTACCTCCCTTTAACCAAATTCAAATATTTTTTTACAGGTATTTATCTCTGTTGTAGTAACATTTATAATATATTTATTAAATACATTGTACTTGAAGGTGAAATACATTTGAAATACTGCAGAGATACGGTTGCATATGGATAAATCGAATATTTACTTCAGCAACCGAAAAATAAATTGCGGGAAAACGCTCGATGGAATGTAAACAAAAACAATTAGGTGTTTAGTGAGAAATAAAATCAAACACCGGAAAAAGTACAAGATAGGGAAATCTCCGACACCCTTGGGTAAGATTATAATCGTTCTCTAACTCGGCAAGCCTCGTAAAGAGAACGATTGAAATCTTACCCTCGGGTGTCGGAGATTTCCCTATCTTGTACTCTCCCCGGTATTAGATTCTATATATCCTTCCGGTTTTTAGTGGGTTTCATTTTCTTAATCTTTAGTTTTCTGTGTAATGTTTTGTGGATCATTGTTTGTCCTTTTGTCCTTTTCTGTTGGCCATTGTAATGTCTGTCCTTCAATTTACGGTTTCTAAGTATCCCTTTTGGTATCTTCAAACATTTCTTAAGCAAATAAGAAGCCGTCATGGTCGTGTTGTATAGTAGTTGGATTTATTATCTGTGCAATCAGTGCTTATCATCACTAAAGTTGTGAGTTCGAATCCCACTCATGGCGAGGTGTATTTGATACAACATTATGTGATCAAGTTTGCTAAAGACTTGCAACAGGTCGGTGGTTTTCTCCGGGTACTCCGGTTTCCTCCATTAATAAAACTGTCTGCCACAATATAACTGAAATATTGTTGAAAGTGGCATTAAACACAATAACCTTAACCCTTAAGCAAATAAATACATGTTAATGCATTTCAATTGAAATTATAATAAAGCAATATAGAAAATGTTGTGTACATATAAAGCAAGTTAACCTTTACAATCAAAATTAATACAATATAAAAGTCTATATCATATATCAAAACTGAGGAAACTCTGCGTTAAAAAACTAGAGATAAAAACCTATGAGGAGAAAATCTCCAAAAAAGCATTAGTTTCCATAATTCAATTACACATATACCCATAATAAGTAACCATGGATATTAAAAACCAGTGGTTCACAGTATCCAATAATCATGCAATCGCTCGCCTGGGTTTCATTTTCAGACTTCAAAATTTTACACAAAAAGTCGAAACATGTAAATCCAAATAAGTTAAAACTCAAATTGTTTCTGATTTCTCCATTTGGTATAATTTGAATCAATATTTTCCGAGGAGAAGAATTCGGTATGATTTTTAAAATTCAAAATAAACCTAATTTGTACAATCCGTATATTAATAAATGGGCGTTCACCCAACGGAAAATCTGGAATATATGTGTCAAAATTTGAGCTCATTGTGACTTAAAATGCGGTAGTAAAGATGGATAATTGAAAAAAGTAAAGACAGATAACGGATTACAAGCAAAATTGAAATTTTTACTAGATTTGACACACATTATTCTTCATAGAATCTTTTAAGAAACAATAAAACGTTTAATTGTTATACAAAATCATAGATTACAAACAAAAACGTGTTCTTAAAATATCTAGCAACAAAAACAATTGAGAGCAAAAAATTACCCTTTTATTGTATTGCATAAAATACTGGTGGACAGTACTGTGAAAGCAGCTGTTAACATAAACTACTGATGGACACCTTATGTTTAAAACTGTGAGAGGGGCCGCTAACATAAACTGTTGATGGACACCTTATGCTTAAAACTGTGAGAGGGGCCGCTAACATAAACTGCTGATGGACACCTTATGTTTAAAACTATGAGAGGGGCCGCTAACATAAACTGTTGATGGACACCTTATGTTTAAAACTGTGAGAGGCGCCGCTAACATAAACTACTGATGGAAACCTTGTTTAAAACTGTGAGTGGGGCCGCTAACATAAACCGCTGATGGACACCTTATGTTTAAAACTGTGAGAGGCGCCGCTAACAAAAACTACTGATGGAAACCTTGTTTAAAACTGTGAGAGGGGCCGCTAACATAAACTGCTGATGGACACCTTATGCTTAAAACTGTGAGAGGGGCCGCAAACATAAACTGCTGATGGACACATTATGCTTAAAACTGTGAAAGTGGCTGTTAACATAAACTACTGGTGTACACCTTATGTTTAAAACTGTAAGAGGGGCTGTTAACATAAACTACTGATCGACACCTTATGTTTAAAGCTGTGAAAGGGGCCGCTAACATAAACTGCTGATGGACACCTTATGTTTAAAGCTGTGAAAGGGGATGTTAACATAAACTACTGGTGTACACCTTATGTTTAAAACTGTAAGAGGGGCTGTTAACATAAACTACTGATGGACACCTTATGTTTAAAGCTGTGAAAGGGGATGTTAACATAAACTACTGACGGACACCTTATGTTTAAAACTGTAAGAGGGGCCGCTAACATAAACTGCTGATGGACACCTTATGTTTAAAGCTGTGAAAAGGGATGTTAACATAAACTACTAGTGTACACCTTATGTTTAAAACTGTGAGAGGGTCCGCTAACATAAACTGCTGATGGACACCTTATGCTTAAAACTGTGAAAGGGGCTGTTAACATAAACTGCTGATGGACACCTTATGTTTAAAGCTGTGAAAGGGGCTGTTAACATAAACTACTGATGGACACCTTATGTTTAAAACTGTGAGAGGGGCCGCTAACATAAACTGCTGATGGACACCTTATGCTTAAAACTGTGAAAGGGGCTGTTAACATAAACTGCTGATGGACACCTTATGTTTAAAGCTGTGAAGGGGGCTGTTAACATAAACTACTGATGGACACCTTATGTTTAAAACTGTGAGAGGGGCCGCTAACATAAACTGCTGATGGACACCTTATGCTTAAAACTGTGAGAGGGGCCGCTAACATAAACTGCTGATGGACACCTTATGTTTAAGGCTGTGAAAGGGGATGTTAACATAAACTACTGATGGACACCTTATGTTTAAAGCTGTGAAAGGGGCTGTTAACATAAACTACTGATGGACACCTTATGTTTAAAACTGTGAGAGGGGCCGCTAACATAAACTGCTGATGGACACCTTATGCTTAAAACTGTGAAAGAGGCTGTTAACATAAACTACTGATGTACACCTTATGTTTAAAACTGTGAAAAGTGCTGTTAACATAAACTACTGGTGGATACCTCATGCTTAAATCTGTGAGAGGGGCTGTTAACATAAACTACTGGTGGATACCTTATGTTTAAAACTGTGAGAGGGGCTGTTAACATAAACTACTGATGTACACCTTATGTTTAAAACTGTAAGAGGGGCTGTTAACATAAACTATTGATGTACACCTTATGTTTAAAGCTGTGAGAGGGACTGTTAACATAAAATACTAAAGGACACCTTATGCTTAAAATGAAGAAAAGGCCTTTTAACATAATCTACTGGTGGACACCTTATTTTTAAAACTGTGAGAGGAGTTGTTAGCATAAACTACTGATGGACACCTTATGTTTAAAACTGTGAGAGGCGCCGCTAACAAAAACTAATGATGGAAACCTTGTTTAAAACTGTGAGAGGGGCCGCTAACATAAACTGCTGATGGACACCTTATGCTTAAAACTGTGAGAGGGGCCGCAAACATAAACTGCTGATGGACACCTTATGCTTAAAACTGTGAAAGTGGCTGTTAACATAAACTACTGGTGTACACCTTATGTTTAAAACTGTAAGAGGGGCTGTTAACATAAACTACTGATCGACACCTTATGTTTAAAGCTGTGAAAGGGGCCGCTAACATAAACTGCTGATGGACACCTTATGTTTAAAGCTGTGAAAGGGGATGTTAACATAAACTACTGGTGTACACCTTATGTTTAAAACTGTAAGAGGGGCTGTTAACATAAACTACTGATGGACACCTTATGTTTAAAGCTGTGAAAGGGGATGTTAACATAAACTACTGACGGACACCTTATGTTTAAAACTGTAAGAGGGGCCGCTAACATAAACTGCTGATGGACACCTTATGTTTAAAGCTGTGAAAAGGGATGTTAACATAAACTACTGGTGTACACCTTATGTTTAAAACTGTGAGAGGGGCCGCTAACATAAACTGCTGATGGACACCTTATGCTTAAAACTGTGAAAGGGGCTGTTAACATAAACTGCTTATGGACACCTTATGTTTAAAGCTGTGAAGGGGGCTGTTAACATAAACTACTGATGGACACCTTATGTTTAAAACTGTGAGAGGGGCCGCTAACATAAACTGCTGATGGACACCTTATGCTTAAAACTGTGAGAGGGGCCGCTAACATAAACTGCTGATGGACACCTTATGTTTAAGGCTGTGAAAGGGGATGTTAACATAAACTACTGATGGACACCTTATGTTTAAAGCTGTGAAAGGGGCTGTTAACATAAACTACTGATGGACACCTTATGTTTAAAACTGTGAGAGGGGCCGCTAACATAAACTGCTGATGGACACCTTATGCTTAAAACTGTGAAAGAGGCTGTTAACATAAACTACTGATGTACACCTTATGTTTAAAACTGTGAAAAGTACTGTTAACATAAACTACTGGTGGATACCTCATGCTTAAATCTGTGAGAGGGGCTGTTAACATAAACTACTGGTGGATACCTTATGTTTAAAACTGTGAGAGGGGCTGTTAACATAAACTACTGATGTACACCTTATGTTTAAAACTGTAAGAGGGGCTGTTAACATAAACTATTGATGTACACCTTATGTTTAAAGCTGTGAGAGGGACTGTTAACATAAAATACTAAAGGACACCTTATGCTTAAAATGAAGAAAAGGCCTTTTAACATAATCTACTGGTGGACACCTTATTTTTAAAACTGTGAGAGGAGTTGTTAGCATAAACTACTGATGGACACCTTATGCTTAAAACTGTGAGAGTGGCTGCAAACATAAACTACTGATGAACACCTTATGTTTAAAGCTGTGAAAGGGGCTGTTCACATAAACTACTGATGTACACTTATGTTTAAAACTGTGAGAGGGGCTGTTCACATAAACTACTGATGTACACTTATGTTTAAAACTGTGACAGGGGCTGTTCACATAAACTACTTATGTACACTTATGTTTAAAACTGTGAGAGGGGCTGTTAACATAAACTACTAAAGGACACCTTATGCTTAAAATGAAGAAAAGGCCTGTTAACATAAACTATTGGTGGACACCTTATTTTTAAAACTGTGAGAGGGGCTGTTAACATAAACTACTAAAGGACACCTTATGCTTAAAATGAAGAAAAGGCCTGTTAACATAAACTACTGGTGGACACCTTATTTTTAAAACTGTGAGAGGGGCTGTTAACATAAACTACTGATGTACACTTTATGTTTAAAACTGTGAGAGTGGCTGCGAACATAAACTACTGATGGACACCTTATGTCTAAAGCTGTGAAAGGGACTGTTCACATAAACTACTGAAGGACACCTTATTTTTAAAACTGTGAGAGGAGCTGTTAGCATAAACTACTGCCGGACACCTAATGTTTAAAGCTGTGAAAGGGGCTGTTAATATAAACTACTGATGTACACTTATGTTTAAAACTGTGAGAGGGACTGTTAACATAAAATACTAAAGGACACCTTATGCTTAAAATGAAGAAAAGGCATGTTAACATAAACTACTGGTGGTCACCTTATTATTAAAACTGTGAGAGGAGTTGTTAGCATAAACTACTGATGGACACCTTATGCTTAAAACTGTGAGAGTGGCTGCAAACATAAACTACTGATGAACACCTTATGCTTAAAGCTGTGAAATGGGCTGTTCACATAAACTACTGATGTACACTTATGTTTAAAACTGTGAGAGGGGCTGTTAACATAAACTACTAAAGGACACCTTATGCTTAAAATGAAGAAAAGGCCTGTTAACATAAACTACTGGTGGACACCTTATTTTTAAAACTGTGAGAGGGGCTGTTAACATAAACTACTGATGGACACCTTATGCTTAAAACTGTGAGAGGGACTGTTAACATAAACTACTGATGGACACCTAATGTTTAAAACTGAGAGGGACTGTTAACATAGACTACTGATGGACAACCTTATGCTTAAAACTGTCAGAGGAACTGTTAACATAAACTACTCACGGGTACACCTTATGTTTAAAACTGTGAGAGTGGCTGCGAACATAAACTACTGATGGACACCTTATGTCTAAAGCTGTGAAAGAGACTGTTCACATAAACTACTGATGGACACCTTATTTTTAAAACTGTGAGAGGAGCTGTTAGCATAAACTACTGCCGGACACCTAATGTTTAAAACTGTGAGAGGGGCTGTTAACATAAACTACTGATGTACACCTTATGCTTAAAACTGTGAGAGTGGCTGCGAACATAAACTACTGATGAACACCTTATGTCTAAAGCTGTGAAAGGGACTGTTCACATAAACTACTGCCGGACACCTAATGTTTAAAACTGTGAGAGGGACTGTCAACATAATCTACTGGTGGATACCTTGTGCTTAAAACTGTGACAGGGACTGTTAACATAAACTACTGGTGGACACCTTATGCTTACAACTGTGAGAGGAACTGTTAACATAAACTACTGATGGACACATTATGTTTAAAACTGTGACAGGGGCTGTTCACATAAACTACTTATGTACACTTATGGTTAAAACTGTGAGAGGGGCTGTTAACATAAACTACTAAAGGACACCTTATGCTTAAAATGAAGAAAAGGCCTGTTAACATAAACTACTGGTGGACACCTTATGTTTAAATCTGTGACAGGGACTGTTAACATAAACTACTGATGGACGCCTTATGTTTAAAACTGTGAGAGGGGCTGTTAACATAAACTACTGAAGAATACCTTATGCTTAGAACTGTGAGAGGAACTGTTAACATAAACTACTGGTTAACACCTTAGGCTTAGAACTGTGAGAGGAACTGTTAACATAAACTACTGATCGACACCTTATGTTTAAAACTGTGAGAGGGGCTGTTAACATAAACTACTGAAGGATACCTTATGCTTAGAACTGTGAGAGGAACTGTTAACATAAACTACTTGTTGACACCTTATGCTTAGAACTGTGAGAGGAACTGTTAACATAAACTACTGATGGACGCCTTATGTATAAAACTGTGAGAGAGGCTGTTAACATAAACTACTGATGTACACCTTATGTTTAAAATTGTGAGAGGGGCTGTCAACATAAACTACTGATGTACACCTTATGTTTAAAACTGTGAGAGAGACTGTTAACATAAACTACTGATGGACGCCTTATGTTTAAAACTGTGAGAGAGACTGTTAACATAAACTACTGATGGACACCTTATATTTAAAACTGTGAGAGGGGCTGTTAACATAAACTACTGATGGAAACCTTATGGTTAAAACTGTGAGAAGGGATGCTAACATAAACTACTGAAGGACACCTTATGTTTAAAACTGTGAGAGTGGCTGTTAACATAAACTACTGATGGACATCTTATGTTTAAAACAGTGATATTGGCTGTTAACATAAACTACTGATGTACACCTTATGGTTAAAACTGTGCGAGGAGCTGTTAATATAAACTACTGATGGGCACATTATGTTAAAACTGTGAGAGGGACTTTTAACATAAACTACTGATGGACGCCTTATGTTTAAAACTGTGAGAGAGACTGTTAACATAAACTACTGATGGACACATTATGATTAAAACTGTGAGAGGAACTGTTAACATAAACTACTGATGGACGCCTTATGTTTAAAACTATGAAAGTGGCTGTTAACATAAACTACTGATGGACGCCTTATGCTTAAAACTGTGAGAGTGGCTGTTAACATAAACTACTGATGGACACCTTATGTTTAAAACTATGAAAGTGGCCGTTAACATAAACTACTGATGGAAACCTTATGTTTAAAACTGTGAAAGTGGCTGTTAACATAAACTACTGATGGACGCCTTATGCTTAAAACTGTGAGAGTGGCTGTTAAAATAAACTACTGATGGACAACTTATGTTTAAAACTGTGAAAGGGGCTGTTAACATAAACTACTGATGGACACCTTATGTTTAAAACTGTGAGAGAGACTGTTAACATAAACTACTGATGGATGCCTTATGTTTAAAACTGTGAGAGTGGCTGCTAACATAAACTACTGATGGACATATTATGTTTAAAACAGTGATATTGGCTGTTAACATAAACTACTGATGGACACCTTATGGTTAAAACTGTGAGAAGGGATGCTAACATAAACTACTCACGGGTACACCTTATGTTTAAAACAGTGATATTGGCTGTTAACATAAACTACTGATGTACACCTTATGGTTAAAACTGTGCGAGGAGCTGTTAATATAAACTACTGATGGGCACATTATGTTAAAACTGTGAGAGGGACTTTTAACATAAACTACTGATGGACGCCTTATGTTTAAAACTATGAAAGTGGCTGTTAACATAAACTACTGTTGTACACCTTATGTTTAAAACTATGAAAGTGGCTGTTAACATAAACTACTGATGGAAACCTTATGTTTACAACTGCAAGAGAGACTGTTAACATAAACTACTGATGGACGCCTTATGTTTAAAACTATGAAAGTGGCTGTTAACATAAACCACTGATGGACACCTTATGTTTAAAACTATGAAAGTGGCCGTTAACATAAACTACTGATGGAAACCTTATGTTTAAAACTGTGAAAGTGGCTGTTAACATAAACTACTGATGGACGACGTATGCTTAAAACTGTGAAAGTGGCTGTTAACATTAACTACTGATGGACACCTTATGTTTAAAACTGTGAGAGTGGCTGTTAACAAACTACTGATGGACGCCTTATGTTTAAAACTATGAGAGAGGCTGTTAACATAAACTACTGGTGGACACCTTATGCTTAAAACTGTGAGTGTAGCTGTTAACATAAATTACTGATGGACGCCTTATGTTTAAAACTGTGAGAGTGGCTGTTAACATAAACTACTGATGGACGCCTTATGCTTAAAACTGTGAGAGTGGCTGTTAACATAAACTACTGATGGACGCCTTATGTTTAAAACTATGAAAGTGGCTGTTAACATAAACTACTGATGGAAACCTTATGTTTAAAACTGTGAGAGTGGCTGCTAACATAAACTACTGATGGATACCTTATGTTTAAAACTATGGGAGTGGCTGTTAACATAAACTACTGATGGACGCCTTATGCTTAAAACTATGAAAGTGGCTGTTAACATAAACTACTGATGGAAACCTTATGCTTAAAACTGTGAAAGTGGCTGTTAACATAAACTACTGGTGGACACCTTATGTTTAAAACTGTGAGAGTGGCTGTTAACATAAACTACTGATGGACGCCTTATGTTTAAAACTATGAGAGTGGCTGTTAACATAAACTACTGATGTACACCTTATGTTTAAAACTGTGAAAGGGGCTGTTAACATAAACTACTGATGGACACCTTATGTTTAAAACTATGAGAGTGGCTGTTAACATAAACTACTGGTGGACACCTTATGCTTAAAACTGTGAGTGTAGCTGTTAACATAAACTACTGATGGACGCTTTATGTTTAAAACTATGAAAGTGGCTGTTAACATAAACTACTGATGGAAACCTTGTTTAAAATTGTGAGAGTGGCTGTTAACATAAACTACTGATGGACACCTTATGTTTAAAACTATGAGTGGCTGTTAACATAAACTACTAATGTACACCTTATGCTTAAAACTGTAAGAGTGGCTGTTAACATAAACTACTGATGGACGCCTTATGTTTAAAACTATGAAAGTGGCTGTTAACATAAACTACTGATGGAAACCTTATGTTTAAAACTGTGAGAGTGGCTGCTAACATAAACTACTGATGGACACCTTATGTTTAAAACTGTGAAAGGGACTGTTAACATAAACTACTGATGGACACCTTATGTTTAAAACTGTGAGAGGGGCTGTTAACATAAACTACTGATGGACGCCCTATGTTTAAAACTGTGAGAGAGACTGTTAACATAAACTACTGATGGACACCTTATGTTTAAAACTGTGAGAGAGACTGTTAACATAAACTACTGATGGACACCTTATGTTTAAAACTGTGAGAGAGACTGTTAACATAAACTACTGATGGACATCTTATGTTTAAAACAGTGATATTGGCTGTTAACATAAACTACTGATGGACACCTTATGGTTAAAACTGTGAGAAGGGATGCTAACATAAACTACTGAAGGACACCTTATGTTTAAAACTGTGAGAGTGGCTGTTAACATAAACTACTGATGGACATCTTATGTTTAAAACAGTGATATTGGCTGTTAACATAAACTACTGATGTACACCTTATGGTTAAAATTGTGCGAGGAGCTGTTAATATAAACTACTGATGGGCACATTATGTTAAAACTGTGAGAGGGACTGTTAACATAAACTACTGATGGACACCTAATGTTTAAAACTGAGAGGGACTGTTAACATAGACTACTGATGGACAACCTTATGCTTAAAACTGTCAGAGGAACTGTTAACATAAACTACTCACGGGTACACCTTATGTTTAAAACTGTGAGAGTGGCTGCGAACATAAACTACTGATGGACACCTTATGTCTAAAGCTGTGAAAGAGACTGTTCACATAAACTACTGACGGACACCTTATTTTTAAAACTGTGAGAGGAGCTGTTAGCATAAACTACTGCCGGACACCTAATGTTTAAAACTGTGAGAGGGGCTGTTAACATAAACTACTGATGTACACCTTATGCTTAAAACTGTGAGAGTGGCTGCGAACATAAACTACTGATGAACACCTTATGTCTAAAGCTGTGAAAGGGACTGTTCACATAAACTACTGCCGGACACCTAATGTTTAAAACTGTGAGAGGGACTGTCAACATAATCTACTGGTGGATACCTTGTGTTTAAAACTGTGACAGGGACTGTTAACATAAACTACTGGTGGACACCTTATGCTTACAACTGTGAGAGGAACTGTTAACATAAACTACTGATGGACACATTATGTTTAAAACTGTGACAGGGGTTGTTCACATAAACTACTTATGTACACTTATGTTTAAAACTGTGAGAGGGGTTGTTAACATAAACTACTAAAGGACACCTTATGCTTAAAATGAAGAAAAGGCCTGTTAACATAAACTACTGGTGGACACCTTATGTTTTAAACTGTGACAGGGACTGTTAACATAAACTACTGATGGACGCCTTATGTTTAAAACTGTGAGAGGGGCTGTTAACATAAACTACTGAAGAATACCTTATGCTTAGAACTGTGAGAGGAACTGTTAACATAAACTACTGGTGGACACGTTATTTTTAAAACTGTGAGAGGAACTGTTAACATAAACTACTGATGGACACCTTATGTTTAAAACTGTGAGAGGGGCTGTTAACATAAACTACTGAAGGATACCTTATGCTTAGAACTGTGAGAGGAACTGTTAACATAAACTACTGGTTGACACCTTATGCTTAGAACTGTGAGAGGAACTGTTAACATAAACTACTGATGGATGCCTTATGTTTAAAACTGTGAGAGAGGCTGTTAACATAAACTACTGATGTACACCTTATGTTTAAAATTGTGAGAGGGGCTGTCAACATAAACTACTGATGTACACCTTATGTTTAAAACTGTGAGAGAGACTGTTAACATAAACTACTGATGGACGCCTTATGTTTAAAACTGTGAGAGAGACTGTTAACATAAACTACTGATGGACATCTTATGTTTAAAACAGTGATATTGGCTGTTAACATAAACTACTGATGGAAACCTTATGGTTAAAACTGTGAGAAGGGATGCTAACATAAACTACTGAAGGACACCTTATGTTTAAAACTGTGAGAGTGGCTGTTAACATAAACTACTGATGGACATCTTATGTTTAAAACAGTGATATTGGCTGTTAACATAAACTACTGATGTACACCTTATGGTTAAAACTGTGCGAGGAGCTGTTAATATAAACTACTGATGGGCACATTATGTTAAAACTGTGAGAGGGACTTTTAACATAAACTACTGATGGACGCCTTATGTTTAAAACTGTGAGAGAGACTGTTAACATAAACTACTGATGGACACATTATGTTTAAAACTGTGAGAGGAAATGTTAACATAAACTACTGATGGATGCCTTATGTTTAAAACTATGAAAGTGGCTGTTAACATAAACTACTGATGGACGCCTTATGTTTAAAACTATGAAAGTGGCTGTTAACATAAACTACTGATGGAAACCTTATGCTTAAAACTGTGAAAGTGGCTGTTAACATAAACTACTGGTGGACACCTTATGTTTAAAACTGTGAGAGTGGCTGTTAACATAAACTACTGATGGACGCCTTATGTTTAAAACTATGAGAGTGGCTGTTAACATAAACTACTGATGTACACCTTATGTTTAAAACTGTGAAAGGGGCCGTTAACATAAACTACTGATGGACACCTTATGTTTAAAACTATGAGAGTGGCTGTTAACATAAACTACTGGTGGACACCTTATGCTTAAAACTGTGAGTGTAGCTGTTAACATAAACTACTGATGGACGCTTTATGTTTAAAACTATGAAAGTGGCTGTTAACATAAACTACTGATGGAAACCTTGTTTAAAATTGTGAGAGTGGCTGTTAACACAAACTACTGATGGACGCCTTATGTTTAAAACTGTGAGAGGAACTGTTAACATAAACTTCTGATGGACGCCTTATGCTTAAAACTGTGAGAGTAGCTGTTTACATAAACTACTGATGGACGCCTTATATTTAAAACTATGGGAGTGGCTGCTAACATAAACTACTGATGTACACCTAATGTTTAAAACTGTGAGAGGGGCTGTTAACATAAACTACTGATGGACGCCTTATGTTTAAAACTATGAAAGTGGCTGTTAACATAAACTACTGATGGAAACCTTATGCTTAAAACTGTGAAAGTGGCTGTTAACATTAACTACTGATGGACACCTTATGTTTAAAACTGTGAGAGTGGCTGTTAACAAACTACTCATGGACGCCTTATGTTTAAAACTATGAGAGTGGCTGTTAACATAAACTACGGGTGGACACCTTATGCTTAAAACTGTGAGTGTAGCTGTTAACATAAACTACTGATGGATGCCTTATGTTTAAAACTATAAAAGTGGCTGTTAACATAAACTACTGATGGAAACCTTGTTTAAAACTGTGAGAGTGGCTGTTAACATAAACTATTGATGGACGCCTTATGTTTAAAACTGTGAGAGTGGCTGTTAACATAAACTACTGATGGACACCTTATGTTTAAAACTATGAGTGGCTGTTAACATAAACTACTGATGTACACCTTATGTTTAAAACTGTGAGAGTGGCTGTTAACATAAACTACTGATGGACGCCTTATGTTTAAAACTATGAAAGTGGCTGTTAACATAAACTACTGATGTACACCTTATGTTTAAAACTGTGAGAGTGGCTGTTAACATAAACTACTGATGGACACCTTATGTTTAAAACTATGAGTGGCTGTTAACATAAACTACTGATGGACGCCTTATGTTTAAAACTATGAAAGTGGCTGTTAACATAAACTACTGATGGAAACCTTATGTTTAAAACTGTGAGAGTGGCTGTTAACATAAACTAACATAAACTACTGATGGACACCTTATGTTTAAAACTATGAGTGGCTGTTAACATAAACTACTGATGGACGCCTTATGTTTAAAACTATGAAAGTGGCTGTTAACATAAACTACTGATGGAAACCTTATGTTTAAAACTGTGAAAGTGGCTGTTAACATAAACTACTGGTGGACACCTTATGTTTAAAACTGTGAGAGTGGCTGTTAACATAAACTACTGATGGACGCCTTATGTTTAAAACTATGAGAGTGGCTGTTAACATAAACTACTGATGTACACCTTATGTTTAAAACTGTGAAAGGGGCTGTTAACATAAACTACTGATGGACACCTTATGTTTAAAACTGTGAGAGTGGCTGTTAATAAACTACTGATGGACGCCTTATGTTTAAAACTATGAGAGTGGCTGTTAACATAAACTACTGGTGGACACCTTATGCTTAAAACTGTGAGAGTGGCTGTTAACATAAACTACTGATGGAAACCTTGTTTAAAACTGTGAGAGTGGCTGTTAACATAAACTACTGATGGACACCTTATGTTTAAAACTGTGAGAGGAACTGTTAACATTAACTACTGATGGATGCCTTATGTTTAAAACTATGAAAGTGGCTGTTAACATAAACTACTGATGGATGCCTTATGTTTAAAACTATGAAATTGAATGTTACCATAAACTACTGATGGAAACCTTATGTCTAAAACTGTGAGAGTGGCTGTTAACATAAACTACTGGTGGACACCTTATGCTTAAAACTGTGAGAGTGGCTGTTAACATAAACTACTGATGGACGCCTTATGTTTAAAACTATGAGAGTGGCTGTTAACATAAACTACTGATGTACACCTTATGTTTAAAACTGTGAAAGGGGCTGTTAACATAAACTACTGATGGACACCTTATGTTTAAAACTATGAGAGTGGCTGTTAACATAAACTACTGGTGGACACCTTATGCTTAAAACTGTGAGTGTAGCTGTTAACATAAACTACTGATGGACGCTTTATGTTTAAAACTATGAAAGTGGCTGTTAACATAAACTACTGATGGAAACCTTGTTTAAAATTGTGAGAGTGGCTGTTAACATAAACTACTGATGGACACCTTATGTTTAAAACTATGAGTGGCTGTTAACATAAACTACTAATGTACACCTTATGCTTAAAACTGTAAGAGTGGCTGTTAACATAAACTACTGATGGACGCCTTATGCTTAAAACTATGAAAGTGGCTGTTAACATAAACTACTGATGGAAACCTTATGTTTAAAACTGTGAGAGTGGCTGCTAACATAAACTACTGATGGACACCTTATGTTTAAAACTGTGAAAGGGACTGTTAACATAAACTACTGATGGACACCTTATGTTTAAAACTGTGAGAGGGGCTGTTAACATAAACTACTGATGGACGCCCTATGTTTAAAACTGTGAGAGAGACTGTTAACATAAACTACTGATGGACACCTTATGTTTAAAACTGTGAGAGAGACTGTTAACATAAACTACTGATGGACACCTTATGTTTAAAACTGTGAGAGAGACTGTTAACATAAACTACTGATGGACATCTTATGTTTAAAACAGTGATATTGGCTGTTAACATAAACTACTGATGGACACCTTATGGTTAAAACTGTGAGAAGGGATGCTAACATAAACTACTGAAGGACACCTTATGTTTAAAACTGTGAGAGTGGCTGTTAACATAAACTACTGATGGACATCTTATGTTTAAAACAGTGATATTGGCTGTTAACATAAACTACTGATGTACACCTTATGGTTAAAATTGTGCGAGGAGCTGTTAATATAAACTACTGATGGGCACATTATGTTAAAACTGTGAGAGGGACTGTTAACATAAACTACTGATGGACACCTAATGTTTAAAACTGAGAGGGACTGTTAACATAGACTACTGATGGAAACCTTGTTTAAAACTGTGAGAGTGGCTGTTAACATAAACTATTGATGGACGCCTTATGTTTAAAACTGTGAGAGTGGCTGTTAACATAAACTACTGATGGACACCTTATGTTTAAAACTATGAGTGGCTGTTAACATAAACTACTGATGTACACCTTATGTTTAAAACTGTGAGAGTGGCTGTTAACATAAACTACTGATGGACGCCTTATGTTTAAAACTATGAAAGTGGCTGTTAACATAAACTACTGATGTACACCTTATGTTTAAAACTGTGAGAGTGGCTGTTAACATAAACTAACATAAACTACTGATGGACACCTTATGTTTAAAACTATGAGTGGCTGTTAACATAAACTACTGATGGACGCCTTATGTTTAAAACTATGAAAGTGGCTGTTAACATAAACTACTGATGGAAACCTTATGTTTAAAACTGTGAGAGTGGCTGTTAACATAAACTAACATAAACTACTGATGGACACCTTATGTTTAAAACTATGAGTGGCTGTTAACATAAACTACTGATGGACGCCTTATGTTTAAAACTATGAAAGTGGCTGTTAACATAAACTACTGATGGAAACCTTATGCTTAAAACTGTGAAAGTGGCTGTTAACATAAACTACTGGTGGACACCTTATGTTTAAAACTGTGAGAGTGGCTGTTAACATAAACTACTGATGGACGCCTTATGTTTAAAACTATGAGAGTGGCTGTTAACATAAACTACTGATGTACACCTTATGTTTAAAACTGTGAAAGGGGCTGTTAACATAAACTACTGATGGACACCTTATGTTTAAAACTGTGAGAGTGGCTGTTAATAAACTACTGATGGACGCCTTATGTTTAAAACTATGAGAGTGGCTGTTAACATAAACTACTGGTGGACACCTTATGCTTAAAACTGTGAGAGTGGCTGTTAACATAAACTACTGATGGAAACCTTGTTTAAAACTGTGAGAGTGGCTGTTAACATAAACTACTGATGGACACCTTATGTTTAAAACTGTGAGAGGAACTGTTAACATTAACTACTGATGGATGCCTTATGTTTAAAACTATGAAAGTGGCTGTTAACATAAACTACTGATGGATGCCTTATGTTTAAAACTATGAAATTGAATGTTACCATAAACTACTGATGGAAACCTTATGTCTAAAACTGTGAGAGTGGCTGTTAACATAAACTACTGATGGAAACCTTATGCTTAAAACTGTGAAAGTGGCTGTTAACATAAACTACTGGTGGACACCTTATGCTTAAAACTGTGAGAGTGGCTGTTAACATAAACTACTGATGGACGCCTTATGTTTAAAACTATGAGAGTGGCTGTTAACATAAACTACTGATGTACACCTTATGTTTAAAACTGTGAAAGGGGCTGTTAACATAAACTACTGATGGACACCTTATGTTTAAAACTATGAGAGTGGCTGTTAACATAAACTACTGGTGGACACCTTATGCTTAAAACTGTGAGTGTAGCTGTTAACATAAACTACTGATGGACGCTTTATGTTTAAAACTATGAAAGTGGCTGTTAACATAAACTACTGATGGAAACCTTGTTTAAAATTGTGAGAGTGGCTGTTAACATAAACTACTGATGGACACCTTATGTTTAAAACTATGAGTGGCTGTTAACATAAACTACTAATGTACACCTTATGCTTAAAACTGTAAGAGTGGCTGTTAACATAAACTACTGATGGACGCCTTATGTTTAAAACTATGAAAGTGGCTGTTAACATAAACTACTGATGGAAACCTTATGTTTAAAACTGTGAGAGTGGCTGCTAACATAAACTACTGATGGACACCTTATGTTTAAAACTGTGAAAGGGACTGTTAACATAAACTACTGATGGACACCTTATGTTTAAAACTGTGAGAGGGGCTGTTAACATAAACTACTGATGGACGCCCTATGTTTAAAACTGTGAGAGAGACTGTTAACATAAACTACTGATGGACACCTTATGTTTAAAACTGTGAGAGAGACTGTTAACATAAACTACTGATGGACACCTTATGTTTAAAACTGTGAGAGAGACTGTTAACATAAACTACTGATGGACATCTTATGTTTAAAACAGTGATATTGGCTGTTAACATAAACTACTGATGGACACCTTATGGTTAAAACTGTGAGAAGGGATGCTAACATAAACTACTGAAGGACACCTTATGTTTAAAACTGTGAGAGTGGCTGTTAACATAAACTACTGATGGACATCTTATGTTTAAAACAGTGATATTGGCTGTTAACATAAACTACTGATGTACACCTTATGGTTAAAATTGTGCGAGGAGCTGTTAATATAAACTACTGATGGGCACATTATGTTAAAACTGTGAGAGGGACTGTTAACATAAACTACTGATGGACACCTAATGTTTAAAACTGAGAGGGACTGTTAACATAGACTACTGATGGACAACCTTATGCTTAAAACTGTCAGAGGAACTGTTAACATAAACTACTCACGGGTACACCTTATGTTTAAAACTGTGAGAGTGGCTGCGAACATAAACTACTGATGGACACCTTATGTCTAAAGCTGTGAAAGAGACTGTTCACATAAACTACTGACGGACACCTTATTTTTAAAACTGTGAGAGGAGCTGTTAGCATAAACTACTGCCGGACACCTAATGTTTAAAACTGTGAGAGGGGCTGTTAACATAAACTACTGATGTACACCTTATGCTTAAAACTGTGAGAGTGGCTGCGAACATAAACTACTGATGAACACCTTATGTCTAAAGCTGTGAAAGGGACTGTTCACATAAACTACTGCCGGACACCTAATGTTTAAAACTGTGAGAGGGACTGTCAACATAATCTACTGGTGGATACCTTGTGTTTAAAACTGTGACAGGGACTGTTAACATAAACTACTGGTGGACACCTTATGCTTACAACTGTGAGAGGAACTGTTAACATAAACTACTGATGGACACATTATGTTTAAAACTGTGACAGGGGTTGTTCACATAAACTACTTATGTACACATATGTTTAAAACTGTGAGAGGGGTTGTTAACATAAACTACTAAAGGACACCTTATGCTTAAAATGAAGAAAAGGCCTGTTAACATAAACTACTGGTGGACACCTTATGTTTTAAACTGTGACAGGGACTGTTAACATAAACTACTGATGGACGCCTTATGTTTAAAACTGTGAGAGGGGCTGTTAACATAAACTACTGAAGAATACCTTATGCTTAGAACTGTGAGAGGAACTGTTAACATAAACTACTGGTGGACACGTTATTTTTAAAACTGTGAGAGGAACTGTTAACATAAACTACTGATGGACACCTTATGTTTAAAACTGTGAGAGGGGCTGTTAACATAAACTACTGAAGGATACCTTATGCTTAGAACTGTGAGAGGAACTGTTAACATAAACTACTGGTTGACACCTTATGCTTAGAACTGTGAGAGGAACTGTTAACATAAACTACTGATGGATGCCTTATGTTTAAAACTGTGAGAGAGGCTGTTAACATAAACTACTGATGTACACCTTATGTTTAAAATTGTGAGAGGGGCTGTCAACATAAACTACTGATGTACACCTTATGTTTAAAACTGTGAGAGAGACTGTTAACATAAACTACTGATGGACGCCTTATGTTTAAAACTGTGAGAGAGACTGTTAACATAAACTACTGATGGACATCTTATGTTTAAAACAGTGATATTGGCTGTTAACATAAACTACTGATGGAAACCTTATGGTTAAAACTGTGAGAAGGGATGCTAACATAAACTACTGAAGGACACCTTATGTTTAAAACTGTGAGAGTGGCTGTTAACATAAACTACTGATGGACATCTTATGTTTAAAACAGTGATATTGGCTGTTAACATAAACTACTGATGTACACCTTATGGTTAAAACTGTGCGAGGAGCTGTTAATATAAACTACTGATGGGCACATTATGTTAAAACTGTGAGAGGGACTTTTAACATAAACTACTGATGGACGCCTTATGTTTAAAACTGTGAGAGAGACTGTTAACATAAACTACTGATGGACACATTATGTTTAAAACTGTGAGAGGAAATGTTAACATAAACTACTGATGGATGCCTTATGTTTAAAACTATGAAAGTGGCTGTTAACATAAACTACTGATGGACGCCTTATGTTTAAAACTATGAAAGTGGCTGTTAACATAAACTACTGATGGAAACCTTATGCTTAAAACTGTGAAAGTGGC
This sequence comes from Bathymodiolus brooksi, assembly GCA_963680875.1. NCBI lineage: Eukaryota > Metazoa > Mollusca > Bivalvia > Mytilida > Modiolidae > Bathymodiolus > Bathymodiolus brooksi. The sequence goes on along the minus strand of OY804575.1, from coordinate 13,101,957 downwards.
TGTTAACATAAACTACTGGTGGACACCTTATGTTTAAAACTGTGAGAGTGGCTGTTAACATAAACTACTGATGGATGCCTTATGTTTAAAACTATGAGAGTGGCTGTTAACATAAACTACTGGTGGACACCTTATGCTTAAAACTGTGAGTGTAGCTGTTAACATAAACTACTGATGGACGCTTTATGTTTAAAACTATGAAAGTGGCTGTTAACATAAACTACTGATGGAAACCTTGTTTAAAATTGTGAGAGTGGCTGTTAACACAAACTACTGATGGACGCCTTATGTTTAAAACTGTGAGAGGAACTGTTAACATAAACTTCTGATGGATGCCTTATGCTTAAAACTGTGAGAGTGGCTGTTTACATAAACTACTGATGGACGCCTTATATTTAAAACTATGGGAGTGGCTGCTAACATAAACTACTGATGTACACCTAATGTTTAAAACTGTGAGAGGGGCTGTTAACATAAACTACTGATGGACGCCTTATGTTTAAAACTATGAAAGTGGCTGTTAACATAAACTACTGATGGAAACCTTATGCTTAAAACTGTGAAAGTGGCTGTTAACATTAACTACTGATGGACACCTTATGTTTAAAACTGTGAGAGTGGCTGTTAACAAACTACTGATGGACGCCTTATGTTTAAAACTATGAGAGTGGCTGTTAACATAAACTACGGGTGGACACCTTATGCTTAAAACTGTGAGTGTAGCTGTTAACATAAACTACTGATGGATGCCTTATGTTTAAAACTATAAAAGTGGCTGTTAACATAAACTACTGATGGAAACCTTGTTTAAAACTGTGAGAGTGGCTGTTAACATAAACTATTGATGGACGCCTTATGTTTAAAACTGTGAGAGTGGCTGTTAACATAAACTACTGATGGACACCTTATGTTTAAAACTATGAGTGGCTGTTAACATAAACTACTGATGGACGCCTTATGTTTAAAACTATGAAAGTGGCTGTTAACATAAACTACTGATGGAAACCTTATGTTTAAAACTGTGAGAGTGGCTGTTAACATAAACTAACATAAACTACTGATGGACACCTTATGTTTAAAACTATGAGTGGCTGTTAACATAAACTACTGATGGACGCCTTATGTTTAAAACTATGAAAGTGGCTGTTAACATAAACTACTGATGGAAACCTTATGTTTAAAACTGTGAGAGTGGCTGTTAACATAAACTAACATAAACTACTGATGGACACCTTATGTTTAAAACTATGAGTGGCTGTTAACATAAACTACTGATGGACGCCTTATGTTTAAAACTATGAAAGTGGCTGTTAACATAAACTACTGATGGAAACCTTATGTTTAAAACTGTGAAAGTGGCTGTTAACATAAACTACTGGTGGACACCTTATGTTTAAAACTGTGAGAGTGGCTGTTAACATAAACTACTGATGGACGCCTTATGTTTAAAACTATGAGAGTGGCTGTTAACATAAACTACTGATGTACACCTTATGTTTAAAACTGTGAAAGGGGCTGTTAACATAAACTACTGATGGACACCTTATGTTTAAAACTGTGAGAGTGGCTGTTAATAAACTACTGATGGACGCCTTATGTTTAAAACTATGAGAGTGGCTGTTAACATAAACTACTGGTGGACACCTTATGCTTAAAACTGTGAGAGTGGCTGTTAACATAAACTACTGATGGAAACCTTGTTTAAAACTGTGAGAGTGGCTGTTAACATAAACTACTGATGGACACCTTATGTTTAAAACTGTGAGAGGAACTGTTAACATAAACTACTGATGGATGCCTTATGTTTAAAACTATGAAAGTGGCTGTTAACATAAACTACTGATGGATGCCTTATGTTTAAAACTATGAAATTGAATGTTACCATAAACTACTGATGGAAACCTTATGTTTAAAACTGTGAGAGTGGCTGTTAACATAAACTACTGATGGAAACCTTATGTTTAAAACTGTGAAAGTGGCTGTTAACATAAACTACTGGTGGACACCTTATGTTTAAAACTGTGAGAGTGGCTGTTAACATAAACTACTGATGGACGCCTTATGTTTAAAACTATGAGAGTGGCTGTTAACATAAACTACTGATGTACACCTTATGTTTAAAACTGTGAAAGGGGCTGTTAACATAAACTACTGATGGACACCTTATGTTTAAAACTATGAGAGTGGCTGTTAACATAAACTACTGGTGGACACCTTATGCTTAAAACTGTGAGTGTAGCTGTTAACATAAACTACTGATGGACGCTTTATGTTTAAAACTATGAAAGTGGCTGTTAACATAAACTACTGATGGAAACCTTGTTTAAAATTGTGAGAGTGGCTGTTAACACAAACTACTGATGGACGCCTTATGTTTAAAACTGTGAGAGGAACTGTTAACATAAACTTCTGATGGACGCCTTATGCTTAAAACTGTGAGAGTGGCTGTTTACATAAACTACTGATGGACGCCTTATATTTAAAACTATGGGAGTGGCTGCTAACATAAACTACTGATGTACACCTAATGTTTAAAACTGTGAGAGGGGCTGTTAACATAAACTACTGATGGACGCCTTATGTTTAAAACTATGAAAGTGGCTGTTAACATAAACTACTGATGGAAACCTTATGCTTAAAACTGTGAAAGTGGCTGTTAACATTAACTACTGATGGACACCTTATGTTTAAAACTGTGAGAGTGGCTGTTAACAAACTACTGATGGACGCCTTATGTTTAAAACTATGAGAGTGGCTGTTAACATAAACTACGGGTGGACACCTTATGCTTAAAACTGTGAGTGTAGCTGTTAACATAAACTACTGATGGATGCCTTATGTTTAAAACTATAAAAGTGGCTGTTAACATAAACTACTGATGGAAACCTTGTTTAAAACTGTGAGAGTGGCTGTTAACATAAACTATTGATGGACGCCTTATGTTTAAAACTGTGAGAGTGGCTGTTAACATAAACTACTGATGGACACCTTATGTTTAAAACTATGAGTGGCTGTTAACATAAACTACTGATGTACACCTTATGTTTAAAACTGTGAGAGTGGCTGTTAACATAAACTACTGATGGACGCCTTATGTTTAAAACTATGAAAGTGGCTGTTAACATAAACTACTGATGTACACCTTATGTTTAAAACTGTGAGAGTGGCTGTTAACATAAACTAACATAAACTACTGATGGACACCTTATGTTTAAAACTATGAGTGGCTGTTAACATAAACTACTGATGGATGCCTTATGTTTAAAACTATGAAAGTGGCTGTTAACATAAACTACTGATGGAAACCTTATGTTTAAAACTGTGAGAGTGGCTGTTAACATAAACTAACATAAACTACTGATGGACACCTTATGTTTAAAACTATGAGTGGCTGTTAACATAAACTACTGATGGACGCCTTATGTTTAAAACTATGAAAGTGGCTGTTAACATAAACTACTGATGGAAACCTTATGTTTAAAACTGTGAAAGTGGCTGTTAACATAAACTACTGGTGGACACCTTATGTTTAAAACTGTGAGAGTGGCTGTTAACATAAACTACTGATGGACGCCTTATGTTTAAAACTATGAGAGTGGCTGTTAACATAAACTACTGATGTACACCTTATGTTTAAAACTGTGAAAGGGGCTGTTAACATAAACTACTGATGGACACCTTATGTTTAAAACTGTGAGAGTGGCTGTTAATAAACTACTGATGGACGCCTTATGTTTAAAACTATGAGAGTGGCTGTTAACATAAACTACTGGTGGACACCTTATGCTTAAAACTGTGAGAGTGGCTGTTAACATAAACTACTGATGGAAACCTTGTTTAAAACTGTGAGAGTGGCTGTTAACATAAACTACTGATGGACACCTTATGTTTAAAACTGTGAGAGGAACTGTTAACATTAACTACTGATGGATGCCTTATGTTTAAAACTATGAAAGTGGCTGTTAACATAAACTACTGATGGATGCCTTATGTTTAAAACTATGAAATTGAATGTTACCATAAACTACTGATGGAAACCTTATGTCTAAAACTGTGAGAGTGGCTGTTAACATAAACTACTGATGGAAACCTTATGCTTAAAACTGTGAAAGTGGCTGTTAACATAAACTACTGGTGAACACCTTATGCTTAAAACTGTGAGAGTGGCTGTTAACATAAACTACTGATGGACGCCTTATGTTTAAAACTATGAGAGTGGCTGTTAACATAAACTACTGATGTACACCTTATGTTTAAAACTGTGAAAGGGGCTGTTAACATAAACTACTGATGGACACCTTATGTTTAAAACTATGAGAGTGGCTGTTAACATAAACTACTGGTGGACACCTTATGCTTAAAACTGTGAGTGTAGCTGTTAACATAAACTACTGATGGACGCTTTATGTTTAAAACTATGAAAGTGGCTGTTAACATAAACTACTGATGGAAACCTTGTTTAAAATTGTGAGAGTGGCTGTTAACATAAACTACTGATGGACACCTTATGTTTAAAACTATGAGTGGCTGTTAACATAAACTACTAATGTACACCTTATGCTTAAAACTGTAAGAGTGGCTGTTAACATAAACTACTGATGGACGCCTTATGTTTAAAACTATGAAAGTGGCTGTTAACATAAACTACTGATGGAAACCTTATGTTTAAAACTGTGAGAGTGGCTGCTAACATAAACTACTGATGGACACCTTATGTTTAAAACTGTGAAAGGGACTGTTAACATAAACTACTGATGGACACCTTATGTTTAAAACTGTGAGAGGGGCTGTTAACATAAACTACTGATGGACGCCCTATGTTTAAAACTGTGAGAGAGACTGTTAACATAAACTACTGATGGACACCTTATGTTTAAAACTGTGAGAGAGACTGTTAACATAAACTACTGATGGACATCTTATGTTTAAAACAGTGATATTGGCTGTTAACATAAACTACTGATGGACACCTTATGGTTAAAACTGTGAGAAGGGATGCTAACATAAACTACTGAAGGACACCTTATGTTTAAAACTGTGAGAGTGGCTGTTAACATAAACTACTGATGGACATCTTATGTTTAAAACAGTGATATTGGCTGTTAACATAAACTACTGATGTACACCTTATGGTTAAAATTGTGCGAGGAGCTGTTAATATAAACTACTGATGGGCACATTATGTTAAAACTGTGAGAGGGACTGTTAACATAAACTACTGATGGACACCTAATGTTTAAAACTGAGAGGGACTGTTAACATAGACTACTGATGGACAACCTTATGCTTAAAACTGTCAGAGGAACTGTTAACATAAACTACTCACGGGTACACCTTATGTTTAAAACTGTGAGAGTGGCTGCGAACATAAACTACTGATGGACACCTTATGTCTAAAGCTGTGAAAGAGACTGTTCACATAAACTACTGACGGACACCTTATTTTTAAAACTGTGAGAGGAGCTGTTAGCATAAACTACTGCCGGACACCTAATGTTTAAAACTGTGAGAGGGGCTGTTAACATAAACTACTGATGTACACCTTATGCTTAAAACTGTGAGAGTGGCTGCGAACATAAACTACTGATGAACACCTTATGTCTAAAGCTGTGAAAGGGACTGTTCACATAAACTACTGCCGGACACCTAATGTTTAAAACTGTGAGAGGGACTGTCAACATAATCTACTGGTGGATACCTTGTGTTTAAAACTGTGACAGGGACTGTTAACATAAACTACTGGTGGACACCTTATGCTTACAACTGTGAGAGGAACTGTTAACATAAACTACTGATGGACACATTATGTTTAAAACTGTGACAGGGGTTGTTCACATAAACTACTTATGTACACTTATGTTTAAAACTGTGAGAGGGGTTGTTAACATAAACTACTAAAGGACACCTTATGCTTAAAATGAAGAAAAGGCCTGTTAACATAAACTACTGGTGGACACCTTATGTTTTAAACTGTGACAGGGACTGTTAACATAAACTACTGATGGACGCCTTATGTTTAAAACTGTGAGAGGGGCTGTTAACATAAACTACTGAAGAATACCTTATGCTTAGAACTGTGAGAGGAACTGTTAACATAAACTACTGGTGGACACGTTATTTTTAAAACTGTGAGAGGAACTGTTAACATAAACTACTGATGGACACCTTATGTTTAAAACTGTGAGAGGGGCTGTTAACATAAACTACTGAAGGATACCTTATGCTTAGAACTGTGAGAGGAACTGTTAACATAAACTACTGATGGATGCCTTATGTTTAAAACTGTGAGAGAGGCTGTTAACATAAACTACTGATGTACACCTTATGTTTAAAATTGTGAGAGGGGCTGTCAACATAAACTACTGATGTACACCTTATGTTTAAAACTGTGAGAGAGACTGTTAACATAAACTACTGATGGACGCCTTATGTTTAAAACTGTGAGAGAGACTGTTAACATAAACTACTGATGGACATCTTATGTTTAAAACAGTGATATTGGCTGTTAACATAAACTACTGATGGAAACCTTATGGTTAAAACTGTGAGAAGGGATGCTAACATAAACTACTGAAGGACACCTTATGCTTAGAACTGTGAGAGGAACTGTTAACATAAACTACTGATGGATGCCTTATGTTTAAAACTGTGAGAGAGGCTGTTAACATAAACTACTGATGTACACCTTATGTTTAAAATTGTGAGAGGGGCTGTCAACATAAACTACTGATGTACACCTTATGTTTAAAACTGTGAGAGAGACTGTTAACATAAACTACTGATGGACGCCTTATGTTTAAAACTGTGAGAGAGACTGTTAACATAAACTACTGATGGACATCTTATGTTTAAAACAGTGATATTGGCTGTTAACATAAACTACTGATGGAAACCTTATGGTTAAAACTGTGAGAAGGGATGCTAACATAAACTACTGAAGGACACCTTATGTTTAAAACTGTGAGAGTGGCTGTTAACATAAACTACTGATGGACATCTTATGTTTAAAACAGTGATATTGGCTGTTAACATAAACTACTGATGTACACCTTATGGTTAAAACTGTGCGAGGAGCTGTTAATATAAACTACTGATGGGCACATTATGTTAAAACTGTGAGAGGGACTTTTAACATAAACTACTGATGGACGCCTTATGTTTAAAACTGTGAGAGAGACTGTTAACATAAACTACTGATGGACACATTATGTTTAAAACTGTGAGAGGAAATGTTAACATAAACTACTGATGGATGCCTTATGTTTAAAACTATGAAAGTGGCTGTTAACATAAACTACTGATGGACGCCTTATGTTTAAAACTATGAAAGTGGCTGTTAACATAAACTACTGATGGAAACCTTATGCTTAAAACTGTGAAAGTGGCTGTTAACATAAACTACTGGTGGACACCTTATGTTTAAAACTGTGAGAGTGGCTGTTAACATAAACTACTGATGGATGCCTTATGTTTAAAACTATGAGAGTGGCTGTTAACATAAACTACTGATGGAAACCTTGTTTAAAACTGTGAGAGTGGCTGTTAACATAAACTACTGATGGACACCTTATGTTTAAAACTATGAGAGTGGCTGTTAACATAAACTACTGGTGGACACCTTATGCTTAAAACTGTGAGTGTAGCTGTTAACATAAACTACTGATGGACGCTTTATGTTTAAAACTATGAAAGTGGCTGTTAACATAAACTACTGATGGAAACCTTGTTTAAAATTGTGAGAGTGGCTGTTAACACAAACTACTGATGGACGCCTTATGTTTAAAACTGTGAGAGGAACTGTTAACATAAACTTCTGATGGATGCCTTATGCTTAAAACTGTGAGAGTGGCTGTTTACATAAACTACTGATGGACGCCTTATATTTAAAACTATGGGAGTGGCTGCTAACATAAACTACTGATGTACACCTAATGTTTAAAACTGTGAGAGGGGCTGTTAACATAAACTACTGATGGACGCCTTATGTTTAAAACTATGAAAGTGGCTGTTAACATAAACTACTGATGGAAACCTTATGCTTAAAACTGTGAAAGTGGCTGTTAACATTAACTACTGATGGACACCTTATGTTTAAAACTGTGAGAGTGGCTGTTAACAAACTACTGATGGACGCCTTATGTTTAAAACTATGAGAGTGGCTGTTAACATAAACTACGGGTGGACACCTTATGCTTAAAACTGTGAGTGTAGCTGTTAACATAAACTACTGATGGATGCCTTATGTTTAAAACTATAAAAGTGGCTGTTAACATAAACTACTGATGGAAACCTTGTTTAAAACTGTGAGAGTGGCTGTTAACATAAACTATTGATGGACGCCTTATGTTTAAAACTGTGAGAGTGGCTGTTAACATAAACTACTGATGGACACCTTATGTTTAAAACTATGAGTGGCTGTTAACATAAACTACTGATGTACACCTTATGTTTAAAACTGTGAGAGTGGCTGTTAACATAAACTACTGATGGACGCCTTATGTTTAAAACTATGAAAGTGGCTGTTAACATAAACTACTGATGTACACCTTATGTTTAAAACTGTGAGAGTGGCTGTTAACATAAACTAACATAAACTACTGATGGACACCTTATGTTTAAAACTATGAGTGGCTGTTAACATAAACTACTGATGGACGCCTTATGTTTAAAACTATGAAAGTGGCTGTTAACATAAACTACTGATGGAAACCTTATGTTTAAAACTGTGAGAGTGGCTGTTAACATAAACTAACATAAACTACTGATGGACACCTTATGTTTAAAACTATGAGTGGCTGTTAACATAAACTACTGATGGACGCCTTATGTTTAAAACTATGAAAGTGGCTGTTAACATAAACTACTGATGGAAACCTTATGTTTAAAACTGTGAAAGTGGCTGTTAACATAAACTACTGGTGGACACCTTATGTTTAAAACTGTGAGAGTGGCTGTTAACATAAACTACTGATGGACGCCTTATGTTTAAAACTATGAGAGTGGCTGTTAACATAAACTACTGATGTACACCTTATGTTTAAAACTGTGAAAGGGGCTGTTAACATAAACTACTGATGGACACCTTATGTTTAAAACTGTGAGAGTGGCTGTTAATAAACTACTGATGGACGCCTTATGTTTAAAACTATGAGAGTGGCTGTTAACATAAACTACTGGTGGACACCTTATGCTTAAAACTGTGAGAGTGGCTGTTAACATAAACTACTGATGGAAACCTTGTTTAAAACTGTGAGAGTGGCTGTTAACATAAACTACTGATGGACACCTTATGTTTAAAACTGTGAGAGGAACTGTTAACATAAACTACTGATGGATGCCTTATGTTTAAAACTATGAAAGTGGCTGTTAACATAAACTACTGATGGATGCCTTATGTTTAAAACTATGAAATTGAATGTTACCATAAACTACTGATGGAAACCTTATGTTTAAAACTGTGAGAGTGGCTGTTAACATAAACTACTGATGGAAACCTTATGCTTAAAACTGTGAAAGTGGCTGTTAACATAAACTACTGGTGGACACCTTATGTTTAAAACTGTGAGAGTGGCTGTTAACATAAACTACTGATGGACGCCTTATGTTTAAAACTATGAGAGTGGCTGTTAACATAAACTACTGATGTACACCTTATGTTTAAAACTGTGAAAGGGGCTGTTAACATAAACTACTGATGGACACCTTATGTTTAAAACTATGAGAGTGGCTGTTAACATAAACTACTGGTGGACACCTTATGCTTAAAACTGTGAGTGTAGCTGTTAACATAAACTACTGATGGACGCTTTATGTTTAAAACTATGAAAGTGGCTGTTAACATAAACTACTGATGGAAACCTTGTTTAAAATTGTGAGAGTGGCTGTTAACATAAACTACTGATGGACACCTTATGTTTAAAACTATGAGTGGCTGTTAACATAAACTACTAATGTACACCTTATGCTTAAAACTGTAAGAGTGGCTGTTAACATAAACTACTGATGGACGCCTTATGTTTAAAACTATGAAAGTGGCTGTTAACATAAACTACTGATGGAAACCTTATGTTTAAAACTGTGAGAGTGGCTGCTAACATAAACTACTGATGGACACCTTATGTTTAAAACTGTGAAAGGGACTGTTAACATAAACTACTGATGGACACCTTATGTTTAAAACTGTGAGAGGGGCTGTTAACATAAACTACTGATGGACGCCCTATGTTTAAAACTGTGAGAGAGACTGTTAACATAAACTACTGATGGACACCTTATGTTTAAAACTGTGAGAGAGACTGTTAACATAAACTACTGATGGACACCTTATGTTTAAAACTGTGAGAGAGACTGTTAACATAAACTACTGATGGACATCTTATGTTTAAAACAGTGATATTGGCTGTTAACATAAACTACTGATGGACACCTTATGGTTAAAACTGTGAGAAGGGATGCTAACATAAACTACTGAAGGACACCTTATGTTTAAAACTGTGAGAGTGGCTGTTAACATAAACTACTGATGGACATCTTATGTTTAAAACAGTGATATTGGCTGTTAACATAAACTACTGATGTACACCTTATGGTTAAAATTGTGCGAGGAGCTGTTAATATAAACTACTGATGGGCACATTATGTTAAAACTGTGAGAGGGACTGTTAACATAAACTACTGATGGACACCTAATGTTTAAAACTGAGAGGGACTGTTAACATAGACTACTGATGGACAACCTTATGCTTAAAACTGTCAGAGGAACTGTTAACATAAACTACTCACGGGTACACCTTATGTTTAAAACTGTGAGAGTGGCTGCGAACATAAACTACTGATGGACACCTTATGTCTAAAGCTGTGAAAGAGACTGTTCACATAAACTACTGACGGACACCTTATTTTTAAAACTGTGAGAGGAGCTGTTAGCATAAACTACTGCCGGACACCTAATGTTTAAAACTGTGAGAGGGGCTGTTAACATAAACTACTGATGTACATCTTATGCTTAAAACTGTGAGAGTGGCTGCGAACATAAACTACTGATGAACACCTTATGTCTAAAGCTGTGAAAGGGACTGTTCACATAAACTACTGCCGGACACCTAATGTTTAAAACTGTGAGAGGGACTGTCAACATAATCTACTGGTGGATACCTTGTGTTTAAAACTGTGACAGGGACTGTTAACATAAACTACTGGTGGACACCTTATGCTTACAACTGTGAGAGGAACTGTTAACATAAACTACTGATGGACACATTATGTTTAAAACTGTGACAGGGGTTGTTCACATAAACTACTTATGTACACTTATGTTTAAAACTGTGAGAGGGGTTGTTAACATAAACTACTAAAGGACACCTTATGCTTAAAATGAAGAAAAGGCCTGTTAACATAAACTACTGGTGGACACCTTATGTTTTAAACTGTGACAGGGACTGTTAACATAAACTACTGATGGACGCCTTATGTTTAAAACTGTGAGAGGGGCTGTTAACATAAACTACTGAAGAATACCTTATGCTTAGAACTGTGAGAGGAACTGTTAACATAAACTACTGGTGGACACGTTATTTTTAAAACTGTGAGAGGAACTGTTAACATAAACTACTGATGGACACCTTATGTTTAAAACTGTGAGAGGGGCTGTTAACATAAACTACTGGTTGACACCTTATGCTTAGAACTGTGAGAGGAACTGTTAACATAAACTACTGGTTGACACCTTATGCTTAGAACTGTGAGAGGAACTGTTAACATAAACTACTGATGGATGCCTTATGTTTAAAACTGTGAGAGAGGCTGTTAACATAAACTACTGATGTACACCTTATGTTTAAAATTGTGAGAGGGGCTGTCAACATAAACTACTGATGTACACCTTATGTTTAAAACTGTGAGAGAGACTGTTAACATAAACTACTGATGGATGCCTTATGCTTAAAACTGTGAGAGAGACTGTTAACATAAACTACTGATGGACACCTTATGTTTAAAACTGTGAGAGGGGCTGTCAACATAAACTACTGATGGACACCTTATGTTTAAAACTGTGAGAGAGACTGTTAACATAAACTACTGATGGACGCCTTATGTTTAAAACTGTGAGAGAGGCTGCTAACATAAACTACTGATGGACATCTTATGTTTAAAACAGTGATATTGGCTGTTAACATAAACTACTGATGGAAACCTTATGGTTAAAACTGTGAGAAGGGATGCTAACATAAACTACTGAAGGACACCTTATGTTTAAAACTGTGAGAGTGGCTGTTAACATAAACTACTGATGGACATCTTATGTTTAAAACAGTGATATTGGCTGTTAACATAAACTACTGATGTACACCTTATGGTTAAAACTGTGCGAGGAGCTGTTAATATAAACTACTGATGGGCACATTATGTTAAAACTGTGAGAGGGACTTTTAACATAAACTACTGATGGACGCCTTATGTTTAAAACTGTGAGAGAGACTGTTAACATAAACTACTGATGGACACATTATGTTTAAAACTGTGAGAGGAAATGTTAACATAAACTACTGATGGATGCCTTATGTTTAAAACTATGAAAGTGGCTGTTAACATAAACTACTGATGGACGCCTTATGTTTAAAACTATGAAAGTGGCTGTTAACATAAACTACTGATGGAAACCTTATGCTTAAAACTGTGAAAGTGGCTGTTAACATAAACTACTGGTGGACACCTTATGTTTAAAACTGTGAGAGTGGCTGTTAACATAAACTACTGATGGACGCCTTATGTTTAAAACTATGAGAGTGGCTGTTAACATAAACTACTGATGTACACCTTATGTTTAAAACTGTGAAAGGGGCCGTTAACATAAACTACTGATGGACACCTTATGTTTAAAACTATGAGAGTGGCTGTTAACATAAACTACTGGTGGACACCTTATGCTTAAAACTGTGAGTGTAGCTGTTAACATAAACTACTGATGGACGCTTTATGTTTAAAACTATGAAAGTGGCTGTTAACATAAACTACTGATGGAAACCTTGTTTAAAATTGTGAGAGTGGCTGTTAACACAAACTACTGATGGACGCCTTATGTTTAAAACTGTGAGAGGAACTGTTAACATAAACTTCTGATGGACGCCTTATGCTTAAAACTGTGAGAGTGGCTGTTTACATAAACTACTGATGGACGCCTTATATTTAAAACTATGGGAGTGGCTGCTAACATAAACTACTGATGTACACCTAATGTTTAAAACTGTGAGAGGGGCTGTTAACATAAACTACTGATGGACGCCTTATGTTTAAAACTATGAAAGTGGCTGTTAACATAAACTACTGATGGAAACCTTATGCTTAAAACTGTGAAAGTGGCTGTTAACATTAACTACTGATGGACACCTTATGTTTAAAACTGTGAGAGTGGCTGTTAACAAACTACTGATGGACGCCTTATGTTTAAAACTATGAGAGTGGCTGTTAACATAAACTACGGGTGGACACCTTATGCTTAAAACTGTGAGTGTAGCTGTTAACATAAACTACTGATGGATGCCTTATGTTTAAAACTATAAAAGTGGCTGTTAACATAAACTACTGATGGAAGCCTTGTTTAAAACTGTGAGAGTGGCTGTTAACATAAACTATTGATGGACGCCTTATGTTTAAAACTGTGAGAGTGGCTGTTAACATAAACTACTGATGGACACCTTATGTTTAAAACTATGAGTGGCTGTTAACATAAACTACTGATGTACACCTTATGCTTAAAACTGTGAGAGTGGCTGTTAACATAAACTACTGATGGATGCCTTATGTTTAAAACTATGAAAGTGGCTGTTAACATAAACTACTGATGTACACCTTATGTTTAAAACTGTGAGAGTGGCTGTTAACATAAACTAACATAAACTACTGATGGACACCTTATGTTTAAAACTATGAGTGGCTGTTAACATAAACTACTGATGGACGCCTTATGTTTAAAACTATGAAAGTGGCTGTTAACATAAACTACTGATGGAAACCTTATGTTTAAAACTGTGAGAGTGGCTGTTAACATAAACTAACATAAACTACTGATGGACACCTTATGTTTAAAACTATGAGTGGCGGTTAACATAAACTACTGATGGACGCCTTATGTTTAAAACTATGAAAGTGGCTGTTAACATAAACTACTGATGGAAACCTTATGTTTAAAACTGTGAAAGTGGCTGTTAACATAAACTACTGGTGGACACCTTATGTTTAAAACTGTGAGAGTGGCTGTTAACATAAACTACTGATGGACGCCTTATGTTTAAAACTATGAGAGTGGCTGTTAACATAAACTACTGATGTACACCTTATGTTTAAAACTGTGAAAGGGGCTGTTAACATAAACTACTGATGGACACCTTATGTTTAAAACTGTGAGAGTGGCTGTTAATAAACTACTGATGGACGCCTTATGTTTAAAACTATGAGAGTGGCTGTTAACATAAACTACTGGTGGACACCTTATGCTTAAAACTGTGAGAGTGGCTGTTAACATAAACTACTGATGGAAACCTTGTTTAAAACTGTGAGAGTGGCTGTTAACATAAACTACTGATGGACACCTTATGTTTAAAACTGTGAGAGGAACTGTTAACATAAACTACTGATGGATGCCTTATGTTTAAAACTATGAAAGTGGCTGTTAACATAAACTACTGATGGATGCCTTATGTTTAAAACTATGAAATTGAATGTTACCATAAACTACTGATGGAAACCTTATGTTTAAAACTGTGAGAGTGGCTGTTAACATAAACTACTGATGGACACCTTATGTTTAAAACTATGAGTGGCTGTTAACATAAACTACTGATGTACACCTTATGTTTAAAACTGTGAGAGTGGCTGTTAACATAAACTACTGATGGAAGCCTTATGTTTAAAACTATGAAAATGGCTGTTAACATAAACTACTGATGGAAACCTTATGTTTAAAACTGTGAAAGGGGCTGTTAACATAAACTACTGATGGACACCTTATGTTTAAAACTGTGAGAGGGGCTGTTAACATAAACTACTGATGGACGCCTTAGAGACTGTTAACATAAACTTCTGATGGACACCTTATGCTTAAAACTGTGAGAGAGACTGTTAACATAAACTACTGATGGACACCTTATGTTTAAAACTGTGAGAGAGACTGTTAACATAAACTACTGATGTACACCTTATGTTTAAAACTATGAAAGTGGCTGTTAACATAAACTACTGATGGAAACCTTATGTTTAAAACTGTGAGAGAGACTGTTAACATAAACTAATGATGGACGCCTTATGTTTAAAACTGTGAGAGAGACTGTTAACATAAACTACTGATGGACGTCTTATGTTTAAAACTGTGAAAGTGGCTGTTAACATAAACTACTGATGGACGCCTTATGCTTAAAACTGTGAGAGAGACTGTTAACATAAACTACTGATGGACACCTTATGAGAAAACTGTGAGAAGGGCTGTAAATATAAACTATTTATTTTCCCATAGTGAACGTGCTATTTTCGTTACATATGTATAAATATGGTTTGTAAAGTTTCAGGGAAATATAACACAAAATAGGTACACTCTGCTGAAGATGACTAAGATTCAAAATATGGAAAAATTAGAGAAAAATTATAAAAAAAAACTACTGTAATATACCTTGAATTACTTCTATATGTATGTAATATATTTTTTGTTTTAAGGAAGTTGGACAGGTGCCATAGGAACACTAGTTGATTACACTAAATTAGCACCTCTTTACCCTTCCCACAATTTACCATGCGCTCGCATGCATCCTGGCAAAAATGGACACATTTTTGTACATAAAATCTAACATTCACAACTGTACATTAATCTTTAAGATTATCAATTTGTTTTAATCAACCATTCTATTTCTGCATAATTCTATTAAAAGGTTACGTGATTACATACTGATTCAATACAATGTTAGTTTAAATATATTTCATTGTCCAAAAACATGACAATATGATCAGATACAAGTATTACAACCTATATCTTCTCTTTTATATACACAATATTTATATAGAGTTGAATAAATATATGAAAGCCTACAATATTTATTAATAACAAAGACATGAATGTACAAGTGACACACGATTTGTTATTTGCCAAATGACAGATCGAACCAATCTTGACTAAAACTGGACCATATAGAACACACC
The DNA here is from genome assembly GCA_963680875.1 of Bathymodiolus brooksi. Classification (NCBI taxonomy): domain Eukaryota; kingdom Metazoa; phylum Mollusca; class Bivalvia; order Mytilida; family Modiolidae; genus Bathymodiolus; species Bathymodiolus brooksi. Next base: position 13,085,772 of record OY804575.1, on the reverse strand, counting down.
TAGAGTTAAGAAAAATCAATAACTTTGGATTGCATTATTAATGCCATATAAAGGAAGGGTCTATTAGAATTCAGTTACAAAACATATAATTCTGAAGTTATGTATTAAATAAAATATTGTAAAGTCTTATCCTATATTACAGATAAAACTTGCATTTCATATAAATATTCTAAATAGCACATCATGGAGATGAATTTCATTATCTATTCTTATGTCAAAATGAGGTTATCCAAATGGAAGAGAGAAAAAAGTATATTCCACAGTATTTTGTTCAAAATTCAAAACTGAATGTTGTCGTTATGCAACAAAAAAGTATTGAATAACTATCATTTTTTCTGACAAATATTGTGAAACTATTATAATATCATTAATATTTTCTTCATTATATTTCCATATGATATATAATATTATATATTGTACATGTATATTCACAGCTGCTACATTTAATTATATGTCTTGCATATTTTGAAAGTCATCATCTAATTGTTTTCTCATGTTACAGTTTATTATATCTTATAAAGTAAAATAAAATCTTGAAATCAGAATTTAAACAAATTATTTCTGAATAGAGAACTAATTAATTAGACATGTTAATGAATAAAGAAAATGTTATATTTCTATTATGAAAACTTGTACAATTATTCTAATGATTCAACAGTATGATAATTAAAAACAACCAATCACTCTAATAATCCAACAGTATGATAATTAAAAACAACCAATCACTCTAATAATTCAACAGTATGATAATTAAAAACAACCAATCACTCTAATGATTCAACAGTATGATAATTAAAAACAACCAATCACTCTAATAATCCAACAGTATGATAATTAAAAACAACCAATCACTCTAATGATTCAACAGTATGATAATTAAAAACAACCAATCACTCTAATGATTCAACAGTATGATAATTAAAAACAACCAATCACTCTAATGATTCAACAGTATGATAATTAAAAACAACCTATCACTCTAATAATCCAACAGTATGATAATTAAAAACAACCTATCACTCTAATAATCCAACAGTATGATAATTAAAAACAACCAATCACTCTAATGATTCAACAGTATGATAATTAAAAACAACCAATCACTCTAATAATCCAACAGTATGATAATTAAAAACAACCAATCACTCTAATAATCCAACAGTATGATAATTAAAAACAACCAATCACTCTAATAATCCAACAGTATGATAATTAAAAACAACCAATCACTCTAATAATTCAACAGTATGATAATTAAAAACAACCAATCACTCTAATGATTCAACAGTATGATAATTAAAAACAACCAATCACAAATCAATTAACATTAAAACATGGCAACTTTTAATATAACATGGCACTATTCATCATAAGTTCAACACAGACATACAAAATAAACATAACCACAATATTAGAACACAAAGTCATACAACAGAGAGCCTGGTAATCAGTTTTCATGTCAATGAACAAATTTTGTGGTAAGAACAATCTCAACCAAAATACACTATGAACCATACATGTATTAATTGTGATTTTGTAAACAGTTAGTATGTTAACATTTAACTGGTATACTGTGTCAAGAGAAGAAATAGAGCTCAGTGACATTAGATGTGTTGAGCTATACCGTTTTAATATAGGAGGAGAGTTACTTAGTGAGTGTGAAAAGTACACCTCAGTGAAATTATATCTAGTGTTGAGTTATACCGTTTTAATATAGGAGAAGGGTTATGTAGTGAGTGAGAAAAGTACACCTCAGTGAAATTATATCTAGTGTTGAGCTATACCGTTTTAATATAGGAGAAGGGTTATGTAGTGAGTGAGAAAAGTACACCTCAGTGAAATTATATCTAGTGTTGAGCTATACCGTTTTAATATATAAGGAGGGTTATGTAGTGAGTGGGAAAAGTACACCTCAGTGAAATTATATCTAGTGTTGAGCTATACCGTTTTAATATAGGAGAAGGGTTATGTAGTGAGTGAGAAAAGTACACCTCAGTGAAATTATATCTAGTGTTGAGCTATACCGTTTTAATATATAAGGAGGGTTATGTAGTGAGTGGGAAAAGTACACCTCAGTGAAATTATATCTAGTGTTGAGCTATACTGTTTTAATATAGGAGGAGTGTTATGTAGTGAGTGGGGTTAAGTACACCTCAGTGAAATTATATCTAGTGTTGAGCTATACCGTTTTAATATAGGAGGAGAGTTATGTAGTGAGTGTGAAAAGTACACCTCAGTGAAATTATATCTAGTGTTGAGCTATACTGTTTTAATATAGGAAGAGTGTTATGTAGTGAGTGGGAAAAGTACACCTCAGTGAAATTATATCTAGTGTTGAGCTATACTGTTTTAATATAGGAGGAGTGTTATGTAGTGAGTGGGAAAAGTACACCTCAGTGAAATTATATCTAGTGTTGAGCTATACTGTTTTAATATAGGAGAAGGGTTATGTAGTGAGTGGGAAAAGTATACCTCAGTGAAATTATATCTAGTGTTGAGCTATACTGTTTTAATATAGGAGGAGGGTTATGTAGTGAGTGGGAAAAGTACACCTCGGTGAAATTATATCTAGTGTTGAGTTATGCTGTTTTAATATAGGAGGAGGGTTAAGTAGTGAGTGGGAAAAGTACACCTCAGTGAAATTATATCTAGTGTTGAGCTATACCGTTTTAATATAGGAGAATGGTTATGTAGTGAGTGTGAAAAGTACACCTCAGTGAAATTATATCTAGTGTTGAGCTATACCATTTTAATATAGGAGAAGGGTTATGTAGTGAGTGGGGTTAAGTACACCTCAGTGAAATTATATGTAGTGTTGAGCTATACTGTTTTAATATAGGAGGAGAGTTATGTAGTGAGTGGGGTTAAGTACACCTCAGTGAAATTATATCTAGTGTTGAGCTATACTGTTTTAATATAGGAGTGTTATGTAGTGAGTGGGAAAAGTACACCTCAGTGAAATTATATCTAGTGTTGAGCTATACTGTTTTAATATAGGAGGAGGGTTATGTAGTGAGTGGGAAAAGTATACCTCAGTGAAATTATATCTAGTGTTGAGCTATACCGTTTTAATATAGGAGGAGAGTTATGTAGTGAGTGGGAAAAGTACACCTCAGTGAAATTATATCTAGTGTTGAGCTATACCGTTTTAATATAGGAGGAGGGTTAAGTAGTGAGTGGGAAAAGTACACCTCAGTGAAATTATATCTAGTGTTGAGCTATACCGTTTTAATATAGGAGAAGGGTTATGTAGTGAGTGTGAAAAGTACACCTCAGTGAAATTATATCTAGTGTTGAGCTATACTGTTTTAATACAGGAGAAGGGTTATTTAGTGAGTGAGAAAAGTACACCTCAGTGAAATTATATCTAGTGTTGAGCTATACTGTTTTAATATAGGAGGAGAGTTATGTAGTGAGTGGGAAAAGTACACCTCGGTGAAATTATATCTAGTGTTGAGCTATACTGTTTTAATATAGGAGGAGAGTTATGTGGTGAGTGGGAAAAGTACACCTCAATGACATTATATCTAGTGTTGAGTTATGCTGTTTTAATATAGGAGGAGGGTTAAGTAGTGAGTGGGAAAAGTACACCTCAGTGAAATTATATCTAGTGTTGAGTTATGCTGTTTTAATATAGGAGGAGGGTTAAGTAGTGAGTGGGAAAAGTACACCTCAGTGAAATTATATCTAGTGTTGAGCTATACCGTTTTAATATAGGAGGAGGGTTATGTAGTGAGTGTGAAAAGTACACCTCAGTGAAATTATATCTAGTGTTGAGCTATACCGTTTTAATATAGGAGAAGGGTTATGTAGTGAGTGAGAAAAGTACACCTCAGTGAAATTATATCTAGTGTTGAGCTATACCGTTTTAATATAGGAGGAGGGTTATGTAGTGAGTGGGAAAAGTACACCTCAGTGAAATTATATCTAATGTTGAGCTATACTGTTTTAATATAGGAGGAGAGTTATGTAGTGAGTAGGAAAAGTACACCTCAGTGAAATTATATCTAGTGTTGAGCTATACTGTTTTAATATAGGAGGAGTGTTATGTAGTGAGTGGGGTTAAGTACACTTCAGTGAAATTATATCTAGTGTTGAGCTATACTGTTTTAATATAGAAGGAGTGTTATGTAGTGAGTGGGAAAAGTACACCTCAGTGAAATTATATCTAGTGTTGAGCTATACTGTTTTAATATAGGAGGAGAGTTATGTAGTGAGTGGTAAAAGTACACCTCAGTGAAATTATATCTAGTGTTGAGCTATACTGTTTTAATATAGGAGGAGAGTTATGTAGTGAGTGGGAAAAGTACACCTCAGTGAAATTATATCTAGTGTTGAGCTATACCGTTTTAATATAGGAGAAGGGTTATGTAGTGAGTGTGAAAAGTACACCTCAGTGAAATTATATCTAGTGTTGAGCTATACCATTTTAATATAGGAGAAGGGTTATGTAGTGAGTGGGGTATACTGTTTTAATATAGGAGGAGAGTTATGTAGTGAGTGGGGTTAAGTACACCTCAGTGAAATTATATCTAGTGTTGAGCTATACTGTTTTAATATAGGAAGAGTGTTATGTAGTGAGTGGGAAAAGTACACCTCAGTGAAATTATATCTAGTGTTGAGCTATACCGTTTTAATATAGGAGGAGGGTTATGTAGTGAGTGGGAAAAGTATACCTCAGTGAAATTATATCTAGTGTTGAGCTATACCGTTTTAATATAGGAGGAGAGTTATGTAGTGAGTGGGAAAAGTACACCTCAGTGAAATTATGCTGTTTTAATATAGGAGGAGGGTTAAGTAGTGAGTGGGAAAAGTACACCTCAGTGAAATTATATCTAGTGTTGAGCTATACCGTTTTAATATAGGAGAAGGGTTATGTAGTGAGTGTGAAAAGTACACCTCAGTGAAATTATATCTAGTGTTGAGCTATACTGTTTTAATACAGGAGAAGGGTTATGTAGTGAGTGAGAAAAGTACACCTCAGTGAAATTATATCTAGTGTTGAGCTATACTGTTTTAATATAGGAGGAGAGTTATGTAGTGAGTGGGAAAAGTACACCTCAGTGACATTATATCTAGTGTTGAGTTATGCTGTTTTAATATTGGAGGAGGGTTAAGTAGTGAGTGGGAAAAGTACACCTCAGTGAAATTATATCTAGTGTTGAGCTATACCGTTTTAATATAGGAGAAGGGTTATGTAGTGAGTGTGAAAAGTACACCTCAGTGAAATTATATCTAGTGTTGAGCTATACTGTTTTAATATAGGAGGAGGGTTATGTAGTGAGTGGGAAAAGTACACCTCAGTGAAATTATATCTAGTGTTGAGCTATACCGTTTTAATATAGGAGGTTATTTCCAAACCCAACAACATGCAAGGCATGTGATGCATAATAAGGTGAGATATAGTATATAGAAAATCATAACAAATCATATATGATTCACTTCTTTTTAAAGTAGACATTCTAACCACATTATCTGTTCATAAGGACATCTGATAGTAGTGAACAAACAGCAGCCAATATATATTTTTACCATTACTAATACATATAAAAATGTTGCTTTTTTCACATCAACTTCATCATTACATTTTTATTTCACAAAATTAAGAAGCAATCAATTAATTCAACCCAAATGAGACAAACATTTTATAGATTTAAAAAATAGAAATGTGATCTTCAAATTTAAAAAGAAGATCCATAATTAGTTTTGTTATTTTGTACTCCTAGTAAAAATTGAGAAATTGTTGTAGAAATTATGCTTGCCTTTAATTAAAACATTTCATGTGAGTCAAATTTCTCATTCAAATATTGAACTAGAATAAGTCTCAAAGGTTTAAATATTTTTACAAAATATACACCAGAGTAATAAAATATCACAAATAACTGATACATTCAAAACAAAAGTTCTTAAACCAAGTGAAGATAACTCTGTACATCATGTGATCTTTTCCCATTACATCTGTTCAAGTGGAGGTAGCTCTGTTTTTCATCCTGTGTTTTACCATTACATCTGTCCAAGTGGAGGTAGCTCTGTTCATCCTGTGTTTTACCATTACATCTGTCCAAGGGGAGATAACGTGGTCCATCCAACAAATTTATACCATTAAATCTGTCCATTCTAGATATTACATTTGCCCTGTAATATAATTGTTATCATAAAATTGATGCATTTTCTTTAAATTTCAAAACTATTTTACATCAATAATAACAACTAATCCCTCCAGTCTTCAATTTTTGATCTGGTCTACAATCATACATACAGTCCTTGGGACATTAACCCTAACTGTTTGACTGAATGATTGCTGACGGCTTAGTAAACAATTGCAGAGTTGGTCTTAAACAACAATCACTCACTCACTCTTAAATTTTAACACAAAACATAATAAATTATATAACAGTTTATATTTTTAACATAATTTTAATTAAAGAAATGTAAATATATACTATACGATTTGCTTTGCAAGAATGGATTTCTCATAGCAATATCATGTCGGAGGTGAAACCTGAGATGTGGGATACGATGAGAAGTCAATTTCAAGCAAAACATACCAACGATAATATGTTTATAGAGGACATCGATTGAGCAACAGATAGATATAATTTTTTATCTATGCTTATTATGAGTATAAGAAGATTTAAATCGACTGGCTCAGCAGTTTTAACAGAAAAGTTTAATTTTTTTCTGAGAAGGACTTATCAAACTTATTAATTTTTTTTAGATTTGGTTTATGTTTATGGTGTTTTATGCCACTTTCAACAATATTTCAGTTATACCGTGGTGGTAGTTTTATTGGTAAAGGAAACTAGAGTACCCAGAGAAAACCATTGACCTATTGCAAGTCACTGACAAACGTTATCAGATAAAGTTGCACAAGTACACCTGGCCATGGACGGGGTTCAAGCTCACAACTTTTGTGGTGATAGGCACTGACTGATTGCACAGGTAGTTGTAAATCAAACAACCATATGATCATGACCACGACGGATCCCCCTCAAAAAAATTATATATGAATATTTTTTTTAACATACATTTGTAAGAAAACCTGTAACAAAGGAAACAATAATATATTTTGGTTCTAGATGTCCTTCTTGTGAATTCTGGGTTTAAAGGCAGCAAAAAGAAGCAAAAAATGACAAACTACATTTTTCGAAATTTTTGTCCACCATTTTATGTTATTTTAGACATGTCAACTCTATGATAATGCTATATATATTCATCAGAAAGTATTTTTGCTCCTCAACTAAAGGAAATATTCTTTTTTTTCTAATAGTAGAAATAAATACATTTTATTCAAACATGAAATGAGAAATCTAAACAAATTCTTGTAAATTTCAGGTTATACTGGTATTTGAATATTTGTAAATTTCAGGTATATTTGTATTTGAATATTTGTAAATTTCAGATATACTGGTATTTGAATATTTGTAAATTTCAGGTATACTGGTATTTGAATATTTGTAAATTTCAGGTATACTGGTATTTGAATATTTGTAAATTTCAGGTATACTGGTATTTGAATATTTGTAAATTTCAGGTACACTGGTATTTGAATATTTGTAAATTTCAGGTATACTGGTATTTGAATATTTGTAAATTTCAGGTACACTGGTATTTGAATATTTGTAAATTTCAGGTACACTGGTATTTGAATATTTGTAAATTTCAGGTACACTGGTATTTGAATATTTGTAAATTTCAGGTACACTGGTATTTGAATATTTGTAAATTTCAGGTATACTGGTATTTGAATATTTGTAAATTTCAGGTATACTGGTATTTGAATATTTGTAAATTTCAGGTATACTGGTATTTGAATATTTGTAAATTTCAGGTACACTGGTATTTGAATATTTGTAAATTTCAGGTACACTGGTATTTGAATATTTGTAAATTTCAGGTACACTGGTATTTGAATATTTGTAAATTTCAGGTATACTGGTATTTCAATATTTGTAAATTTCAGGTATACTGGTATTTGAATATTTGTAAATTTCAGGTATACTGGTATTTGAATATTTGTAAATTTCAGGTACACTGGTATTTGAATATTTGTAAATTTCAGGTATACTGGTATTTGAATATTTGTAAATTTCAGGTACACTGGTATTTGAATATTTGTAAATTTCAGGTATACTGGTATTTGAATATTTGTAAATTTCAGGTATACTGGTATTTGAATATTTGTAAATTTCAGGTACACTGGTATTTGAATATTTGTAAATTTCAGGTACACTGGTATTTGAATATTTGTAAATTTCAGGTATACTGGTATTTGAATATTTGTAAATTTCAGGTACACTGGTATTTGAATATTTGTAAATTTCAGGTATACTGGTATTTGAATATTTGTAAATTTCAGGTATACTGGTATTTGAATATTTGTAAATTTCAGGTACACTGGTATTTGAATATTTGTAAATTTCAGGTATACTGGTATTTGAATATTTGTAAATTTCAGGTATACTGGTATTTGAATATTTGTAAATTTCAGGTATACTGGTATTTGAATATTTGTAAGATTTTCAATATTCATAATCTGCATTATCTACATTTGGGGAATAAGTTCAGATAATTTAATTTACAGATTGCTGACGAATAAAAAAAAACATTGAATATTTTACTAATCTTAGATATTATATAAATTTACTATTAATTGAAACAAGATGTGCACAGTAACACTGATTTCCCCTAAAAATTAATAAAATTATTCTTGTAAGGTTTTAAATGTTCATTTTCTACTTTATTCGCAATAGGAGTACAAGTTTAGAAACTTTAATTTACAGACGGTTGAAGCTTTTTATAGTACTTCTATTTCACTACTTAAAATCCTTCTATACTAACCATACTGTATGACTCAAATCTATATATAATTTCTTGATAAATGAAATGTTTCAGTACAGGATTTTATTAAGAATAAATATATATGCATATTTTTTTTTTCAAAAATAAAATGCTTTAATCTCCTAGATATGGAATATATTTTTAAAAGTGAATTGAGTGAACAGTATGTCATTTCTATTTTGACTATTTAAGCATTGTTTGTCCTTTTTCTTTTGGCCATTGTATTGTCTGTCTTTTGATTTCCGACTTATGATTATACTTTTGATATCTTCAAACTTTTCTTGTGTCTGTTTCATACCTTGGTTGTTTTTATGTGCATTTACATTCAAAGGTGAGAGGTCATTGTTGATTTTGTTATCATCACTGTTCAAATCCAGAGTTGGGGGAGGGGGGTCCCATTAACCGATTTAACCCCACCACCTTTTTGTGCCTGTCCCAAGTCAGGACCTGGATTTACAACATCATATGTCATGGTCTTTTTAGTGTTCAGTGAGTTAAGATGAGAGGTGATTCTTCATTTTGTTGATATTGTTGGAATTGTTAACCATAACTGCTTAAACTTTCTTTTCGTAAAATTCTTCCCATCTAAATTCTAGAAACACTGATTAATTAGATTATACAACAAATTACCTTTATTGATATATTTTGTTCTAGTATGGGGTCTGCTGGTTACCCTCTGATCTAAGATCTGTTTGTAAATCTATGGTGCCAGTCTGTTGATTAGCCTCTCATCTAAGATCTGTAGTCAACTCTCTTGTGCCAGTCTGTTGATTAGCCTCTCATCTAAGATCTGTAGTCAACTCTCTTGTGCCAGTCTGTTGATTAGCCTCTGATCTCAGATCTGTAGTCAACTCTCTTGTGCCAGTCTGTTGATTAGCCTCTCATCTAAGATCTGTAGTCAACTCTCTTGTGCCAGTCTGTTGATTAGCCTCTCATCTAAAATCTGTAGTCAACTCTCTTGTGCCAGTCTGTTGATTAACCTCTGATCTAAGATCTGCTGTCAACTCTCTTGTGCCAGTCTGTTGATTAGCCTCTGATCTAAGATATGTTGGTAGCTCTCTTGTGCCAGTCTGTTGGTTAACCTCTGATCTAAGATCTGCTGTCAACTCTATGGTGCCAGTCTGTTGATTAGTCTCTGATCTAAGATCTGTTTGTAACTCTCTGGTGCCAGTCTGTTGGTTAGCCTCTGATCTAAGATCTGTTTGTAACTCTCTAGCACCAGTCTGTTGGTTAGCCTCTGATCTAAGATATGTTGGTAACTCTCTGGTGCCAGTTTGTTGGTTAGCCTCTGATCTAAGACCTGTTTGTAATTCTCTTGCACCAGTCTGTTGGTTAGCCTCTGATCTAAGATCTGTTGTTAACTATCTGGTGTCAGTCTGTTGGTTAGCCTCTGATCTAAGATCTGTTTGTAACTCTCTTGTGCCAGTCTGTTCGTTAGCCTCTGATCTAAGATATGTTGGTAACTCTCTGGTGCCAGTCTGTTGGTTAGCCTCTGATCTAAGATATGTTGTTAACTCTCTTGTGCCGGTCTGCTGATTAGCCTTTGATCTAAGACCTGTTGTCAACTCTCTTGTGCCAATCTGTTGGTTAGCCTCTGATCTAAGATCTGTTGTTAACTCTCTTGTGTTAGTCTGTTGATTAGCCTCTAATCTACGATATGTTGGTAACTCTCTTGTGTCAGTCTATTGGTTAGCCCCTGATCTAAGATATGTTGTCAAATCTCTTTGCCAGTTTATCGACTAGCCTCTAATCTAAGATATGTTTGTAACTCTTTGGTGCCAGTCTGTTGCTCCAGCCTCTGATCCAAGATCTGTTTGTAACTCTCTGGTGCCTGTCTGTTGATTAGCCTCTGATCTAAGATATGTTGGTAACTCTCTGGTGTCATTCTGTTGGTTAGCCTCTGATCTAAGATATGTTGGTAACTCTCTGTTGCCAGTCTGCTGGTTAGCCTCTGATCTAAGATATGCTGGTAACTCTCTGGTGTTAGTCTGTTGATTAGCCTCTGATCTAAGATCTGTTGGTAACTCTCTGGTGCCAGGCTGTTGGTGAGCCTATGATCTAAGATCTGTTGTCAACTCTCTGGTGCCAGTCTGTCAATAAGCCTCTGATCTAAGATATGTTTGTAACTCTCTTGTGCCAGTCTGTTGGTTAGCCTCTGATCTAAGATATGTTGGGTACTTTCTTGTGCCAATCTGTTGGGTAGCTTCTGATCTAAGATATGTTGGGTACTTTCTTGTGCCAGTCTGTTGGCTAGCCTCTGATCTAAGATATGTTGGTAACTCTCTTGTGCCAGTCTGTTGGTTAGCCTCTGATGTAAGATATGTTGGTAACTCTCTGGTGCCAGTCTGTTAGTTAGCCTCTGATCTAAGATCTTTTGATAACTCTCTGGTGCCAGTCTGTTGGTTAGCCTCTGATCTAAGATATGTTGGTTAGCCTCTGGTATAGGATATGTTAGCAACTCTCTTGTGTCAGTCCGCTGGTTAGCCTCTGATCTAAGATCTTTTGATAACTCTCTGGTGCCAGTCTGTTGGTTAGCCTCTGGACTAAGATCTGTTGATAACTCTCTGGTGCTAGACTGTTGGTTAGCTTCTGGTCTAAGAAATGTTAGCAACTCTCTTGTGCCAGTCTATTGGTTAGCCTCTGATCTAAGATCTTTTGATAACTCTCTGGTGCCAGTCTATTGGTTAGCCTCTGATCTAAGATCTGTTTGTAACTCGTTGGTGCCGGTCTGTTGGTGAGCCTCTGATCTAAGATCTGTTGTTAACTCTCTTGTGCCAGTCTGTTCATTAGCCTCTGATCTAAGATATGTTTATAACTCCCTGGTGGCAGGCCGTTGGGTAGCCTCTGATCTAAGATATGTTGTTAACTCTCTTGTGCCAGTCTGTTGGTTAGCCTCTGATCTAAGATCTGTTGTTCACTCTCTTGTGCCAGTCTGTTGGTTAGCCTCTGATCTAAGATCTGTTGTTAACTCTGTTGTGCCAGTCTGTTGGGTAGCCTCTGATCTAAGATCTGTTGTTAACTCTCTTGTGCCAGTCTGTTGGTTAGCCTCTGATATAAGATCTGCTGTTAACTCTATTGTGTCAGTCTGTTGGTTAGCCTCTGATCTAAGATCTGTTGGTAACTCTCTTGTGCCAGTCTGATGGTTAGCCTCTCATCTAAGATCTGTTGTTAACTCTATTGAGCCAGTCTTTTGGTCTTCTTGTTTTGTTATTCTCTGGTGTAATGTTTGTTTGTCTCCTCTTATGGTAACCCTCTGATATACATTGTACTAGTATGTCATCTTGTACTGAGTTTCCACTGGTGTAGAGTCTGTCACATCTATTGATTTCCTCTAATGTGCTCTTTAAAGTTCAATTAAAGTTTCAATAAAAACAGCCTATGTGGCCTATTGATCCCCTTTCTTATATGTATATGTATGTATTCTGTCTGTTGATTGCTAGTAGGTCTTGGTCTACTTGTGTAGGCCTGTTGTCTGTCATGGTATCTATGGTGGTAGAAGGCTGGTTTTTCTTAGCTGTTGGTGCTGAAAAATAATGAAAAATATGAAAAACAAACATCTTCAGACAAATTGAGAGCAATTCTACAACAATGTGATGTAGTATATTTAGTGTGGCCCACATTCATTTTGTGCATAATGAATGGAAATCATATTTCAGAGATCAATAAAAACTTTATTGCTTAGACATCATTTCTTCTTTTTCATCAATGGATACAAATAAATATAGTTAATAAGCATGCAAAATTTCTTTTAAATGATTGATTATGTAGTTTTCGAGATATGTTTTACCAGAGTTTCGATCTAAGTCATTTTTTGCAGTAAATTTGTAGACAAAAGACATTTACTGGCATATTATGACACTGTAATATTATTTTCAATAAACAATTAAGCTGTATTTCTAAATATACCTACTAAAGTTTGTTTTACTTTAAAGAAACATTCTAAAAATTACTATGAAAATGGGATTAAAGCCAAAGTAGTTGTATAAGAATGTGCTAAAACAGCATTTTGAATGAATCATTTTTACTATAAAATCACATAGAAGACTATTTTCCATATTATTTCTTTAAAGGCCTATATGCAATCTCTGCAATACAAAAATATGAAACCAATAAGAGATATATAATAGCTATTATTGTTTTTAAAACTTTCAGAAAAAATTGCTTTTCACTGAACTTTGCATGATAGCTAGCTTTTAAACACCTCTTGAATGTATAATTTTAGAATCAAACTCGGAAAAGCTTTTCTTTATATCAAAATATAATAACTAAGATCCTCAGCACTCGATTAAAGTACAACTAAAATGGTGAGTGTCTTACAGACGTATTCATTTAAATTATCTTAAATATAAAGCGGTTTTTTTCTAGAAACATTTATCCAAATGTTTTTTATTTCATTTTCAGTTCAAGAAATTGTTTGCTATAACTCTCTTACTTTGTTATTTTAAACGTCATGCCCCCCCCCCCCTTTTTTTCACCCTTTTCCTGCAAAAGAAATTGCATGCTCAATGTGTTTAATTCAAAGTATAAAATATTGATATATAGTTAACACAGATAAAAAATCCATCTTTCTTAAGACTCCAAGTTTATGTGTAAAAAATCTGTACTAGTTAATGGGAGGTAACTCATATAAATTGGCATTTCAAGGATAATTTAGTGACTTTCTTTTAAATTTCAGAACTGATTAAAATTTACATAGGACAGTTTACATAAAAATAGAGGAAATGTTGAATTACATGTTATACGAGCACAGGAAAGCCTATCCACAGTGTGAGGGTCTATTATTGTGGGATTTAGACAATGAAGAAAATGGTCGGGATAGTAGATTGATTGATTGATCTTTGGTGTTTAATGCCACTTTCAGCAATATTTCAGCTATATCATGGCGACCAGTTTTAGTGGTGGAAGAAGCCTTAGTACTGTGAGAGAACCACCGACCATGGGCAAGCAACTGGTAAACTTTATCACTTGCAGCTGCGAGACGAGTGCACCCTTTTTGTAATTTACAAAGCCGGGTGCGAACCCACGCCGTATTGGTGATAGGCTTGTATGAGTTGTTAGGTAATCCAACTACCTAACTCATTGAGCCACCAGGGCCCTTGGGATAGTAAGCAAAATTTTAATGCACCAAATGTAGGTACATATCTCAACTGTATACTCTATAAAAAGAGCTAGAGAAAAGAAGACCAGGACATAAACCATAAAAGATAAATACCACAGTTCATGTCAAAATGAGTTCTTCACCAATAGAATACACAAGTTTCAGGAAAATATTTCTTTGCTGCAATATTCCTGCTCTTAGTGCATCAAGTCTACAAAAAAAGAAGGAATAAAGTTATGTGTGAAATACAGAACATTAATGAAAAGACTATGAAAGGAAGAAGAAAGCAATTGCTTGACATTAATAAGCATAGAGACAAAAATATCTACATAGTATCAGTGTTCAATTGTATGGAATATATAATAGTCGACTGTATGTTGGAATTGGTCATACACCATTTCAGCCTGCAACTCAACACAATTATACTGAAAATGAATAACTATTTGTCTATACAGTGGAACCTGCTAATCCGACACACCAAGGGACCAGAGAAATGTGTCTGATTGTACAGGGTGTCGGAAAACTCAGGTTTTCTTTTTAGTTAACAGAAATTTGCCTAATTTTAACAAGAGAAGAAATAGTGTATGTTTGATTATGTAGGATGGTTAGATAATTGGAACTACAATGTAAAGGGATTGTATACAATGTAGATGAAAATACATTTAATTTCTAATTTATACACAATTAATATATATAGAACAATTTCATAATCTGATCAGATAATTGTTGGTTGTAGCCATGTCCTTTACAAAGAAAGTGAAAACAGTTATCTGTAATATTTTAATTATTATATTCTTGTTAAACTTACTTTAACCCTTATTAATGAGTCTCTAACCAATAAATTCAAATCATAATTTATTTGTGTACACAAGCCTAGAACACTTTCATAATATATCGGATAATGGTTGTAGCCATGTCCTTCACAAAGAAAGTGAAAACAGTTAACTGTAAAATTTTAATTATTACATATATATTCTTTTTAAACTTACTTTTAACCTTTACTAATGAGCCTCTAATTACCTGCCAATCAATTAGTTAAAATAACAATTTATTAGTGAGCTTAGCTGGTCAATTTGTTAATGGTTTATATTTAATGATACACAAAGATGGGTGATAATTTATTAATTAACAGATTAAAGGGTTGGATAATACAGGATTAATTAAGGGTAATTAATAACACTGGGACCGTAAAACAGTGTCGGATGTCAGAAGTGACAGGTTGCGGAATACTCAAGTTTTTTTAAACAAAGAATGTTAAAGAAATATTTTGGGACCTGAAATTCATATCGGAAGTCACATGATGTCGGAAAACTCAGGTGTTAGATCGCACAGATTTCACTGTATATCCAAAATATAAGCTACACACAAACTTTATCAGAAATTGACCCAGACTCAGGCAGGCTACATGACGATGAATACAGATCCCAATGGTCAAAAGGGGATGATACTTTTGTACTCACCAGAAGCTTGCTTTTATTCCCATTTCTTAACCAAACCATGAATAAACCGGAATACTGTATAAACCTAACTTTAAATCAAGATTCAATGCAAGATATCTTTGTTAATTTAACCTGTATAACTGAACACATGTCTCTTCTGAACTGAAAAGGTGGTCCCAATGAGGTTCAGTTTAGACAAGTTTCACTGAAATGGACTTATCTAAGTTTATCTTAAGTTTAAATAAAAAAATATATTAAGTATTGTCAGGATATAAAACACAGGCTCAGAAATAAAGAGTTTGGATACATTGAAGTTTTCCCTATTCATTATATACAAGTATGTTGTTTTCGTTTCATTTTTTTGTTGTTGTTTTAAATCCTTTCCTTCTGAATTATAGAATTTTGATTAATTCACTTGTGCTTACAATAAATTAACTACCAGTAATTAAGATGTTTTTACAATAAATCACCTAATTAAGTAAACTGTTTTACAATATTTCACCTTTATTGATGTATTTTGCTCAGCTGTTTGATACTCTCTGGTCTGCCACTGCTGGTTCCTCTTTGATGTAGTGTCTGTAGGTTTTCTCTTTTGATTTCCTGTGGTTTGGTGGTCGTCTGATCTGATGGAAGCCCTCTGAGTAGGGTCTGTCTGTATCTTCAGTTGGATGTGTTGGTCCTCTCTGATGGAAGCCCTCTGGGTAGGGTCTGTCTGTATCCTCCTCTGTTGTATGTTTGGTCCTCTCTGATGGAAGTCCTCTGGGTAGGGTCTGTCTGTGTCCTCAGTTGGATGTGTTGGTCCTCTCTGATGGAAGCCCTCTGGGTAAGGTCTGTCTGTATCCTCAGTTGGATGTGTTGATCCTCTCTGATGGAAGCCCTCTGGGTAGGGTCTGTCTGTATCCTCAGTTGGATATGTTGGTAACCCTCTAATATAAAACATACCTGGATTACATCATTGTAGGGTCTGTCTGTATCCTCCTCTGTTGTATGTTTGGTCCTCTCTGATGGAAGTCCTCTGGGTAGGGTCTGTCTGTGTCCTCAGTTGGATGTGTTGGTCCTCTCTGATGGAAGCCCTCTGGGTAAGGTCTGTCTGTATCCTCAGTTGGATGTGTTGATCCTCTCTGATGGAAGCCCTCTGGGTAGGGTCTGTCTGTATCCTCAGTTGGATATGTTGGTAACCCTCTAATATAAAACATACCTGGATTACATCATTGTTTTGTTGATTGTCCTTCAATTTGGAAGTTCTTAACATGAGCAATATAAATAAAATGAGTTATCTCCCTTTTTGAGTAGAAGTTGCAGTCTATGAAACTAGCTTAGCCCAGTCATTTTTTATTGAAGTGCCTGTAAAAAATCCAGTAGAGTGAGCAGTCAAGCATAACAGTATGTAACAGTCCTTGCAAAGGTAGCTGTAACTGTTTGATTGTTGACAGATTTGTGATGGATCCAAAATTGATGGATGAGAACTTAATTGACCCATTGCATCAGCCATTGCCAAAAACTATTCCTCATTACCTTGACAAACTTCGGTCAATCGATCAGTCCATTAATGATATCCAACATATAACAGAATCATATTATGTTTTTGTTTGTTTGTTTTGATGGTGTTTAATGCTCCTTTCAACAATATTTCAGCTTTATCGTGGCAGTCAGTTTTATTGGTGGAGGAAACCGGAGGACCCAGAGAAAACCACTGACCTGTCACAAGTCACTGACAAAGTTTATCACATAATGTTGTACACCTTGCCCTGATCAAGATTCGAACTCACAACATCAGTGGTTATAGGCACTGATTGCATAGGTAGTTGTAAATCCCACTACCATACGATCTAATAAATTTCTTTTTAACATAATTTTCATTAATTTTGATTACCCTTTTGGTATCTACAAACTCTTCTTTTATAAAAAAAAAAAAAGAAGCAAACTGGTAATAATTACTTATTAATTAACATCTTTGTTAATTTTCTTAAATTCCTCATTGTTTACACAAACATCATTTGTATCAAATTATAATTCATTGGGACTTGTATCAGATCAGAACTTTAAAGTTTTACATTAATAAATGAAAAATTACTTAAAAAATGCTTAGCCATTCAAAACAAAGAATTTGCCATAGCATCCACATTTTTAAGAGGTAAATATAAAATGAGGAATGTTTGTAGAAGATTTCACATACATCATTTGTATTATGTATTAAACAAATAATTTGTACCTGAAATTCTGAAAGTACATTGAGTGGAGATATTTTTTTAAATAATTTCAGCCAATCAGTAACAAGAATTTCAAATAAAAAAGTAGTTAAGTAATTTAGTGTGCACAACACGTTTCTGGAATATCTTACGGAGGTCATACCAGAGTCAGATTAAAAAAGAGATTTTAGAGTGGATCACACAATTATTATTTGTTCTTGTGCTTTCAGAGAAAATAACTTCTCTTGTCCAGATCGGCTTTCATGCTTATCCTATTTGAAACAATAGTTTGTTCCTCTTCTATGTAAACATTAGTAAAACCTGCCCATGTGGTCAACTCTATTAAGCAGTCACCTGTATTAAAAGGTCACCATTGTCCTGTCATAGAACAATTCATATGAATTTTCCCTCTTTTAAGAGGTCACCTGTCTTATAAGACCACTTTTTCTTTGTCCTAACAGTGACCTCTTAATACAGGTTTGACTAATACAAATTGTCTCACTTTCCTTAGTCTTTTTTTTTAACACATAAAATTAACAAATAATTTTTTTTATAACTTACAGAACTACTTCATGTTGTATACATGAATGATTGATAATTATAACTGATTTCTGATTTTATTTTCTGTGATTAAAGTCAGAAACAGACTGAATTGTTTCTTCAGTAAATATGTAGATATAGCTGGAGATGTAGATACTGTGACTGAGAAATGCTGAATGTAGTGTTTGATAGTCTCTTATGATCAGTTACATCCATATCTTTTCTTACTAGAGTTATTTCTTTATTCAAATAATTCTTATTGATATGAATGAATTTATAGTTCATGTTTATCCTATACAAAATGAGGAATTTTTATAGAAGATCTCCCTTTCAACAAATTATTTGTACTTTATTTCTAAACAGAATAGACTAGCAAATATAAAAGTATCTCAAAAAAGAATTCTCACTTACCACTGACATCTCCATGCAACTCTTTTAATCTTCGACATCTTCCCCCCCTGACCCAAATGTAGCTCCAGACACTTGGATCGATCTCCCTTGTAAAACTACACCCGCATGGTAGTTCAACTAAGGGGATCACCACACCCCGAATATAGGACCCCAGTGTAGCTGCAGACACCTGTTCCTTCCCCACTGCCCCCTAGTCAAGGTACACAGAGCATAGTACCTAAGGGACATGGCCTCCAAATGCAACTCCTGACATTTGGTTATGCCTAAATGTACTCGGACCTGGACATTTAAGCATAGGGGGGACGTTCATAGATGTGAACCCCAAACACACCAGGCTTAACTTTCTATGCTTTAATTTGTCCAAGTCCAAATAGTTCCACCTACCTGTTCCTGAGAGATTAGTAATTGTCAGTTCAGAGTGTCCTCTGAATAGAGGTGGTTGCATCAAAACAAGTTTCAACTGTTCTTCGGTTACATGTCCTCCGAAGAGGTCATTGTCTTGAACATGTCCTCTAAAAAGAGGTCATTCCATTAGAACATGTCCTCTGGCGAGAGGTGGTTGCATCACAGCAAGTTGAATCGTTCTCTTGATCGAAGCAATTATCAGATCTTGTTGTGACCTTTCAGTGCAGATAATTGTTGTGCCTATTACAATCCAAGATGTACAATTTCTATCAGCTTTTCTTGTGTTTTTTTCTCTCACTTTTGTTGTGATTTAATGTTGTTATGGCTACTAATATTGTCAACCATTACTATTTTATTTACAATTTGTCATGAAATGAAAATACAAAAAAGACAAAAGACGTTATCAACTAATATATTTGATTTTTATTAATCTGCATACTATTCAATACATTATCTACATATTACAGACACAGATACAATAAATGAATTATACAAACAAACAAAAATTAAAGTTGTTTTTGACACTAAAACACATGTCTCCATCACATTCTTAATCTTTTTTTCTTCTTCCAGTTATATCTGTAAAACAAAACAATAGTAAATATATCATTACTTAAATAACATCATTTTGTGAACATGTATATTAAACTGGAAGCAGTAAATTTGTGTTAAAGCTATTGCATTGCTGAATTTAAACATTTGAAACAGTAAATTTATTGAAAGACATAATGACAAATTGGCATCTAGTCATGTTGGCACCTAACATTTGGTTATTTCGGCACCCAAGTCATTGTCATTTTGAGAAATTTTAGAAAAATCTAATCTTAAATTTGACAGCTAATTTGACAGCTGCATACAATGTACAAACCAGGTCTCCCCTTGTTATAGGATATTGTTCACTTTTAAAACTAGAACTGTGAGTGACCTTGCAATACTATGATGTTCAAACTTTGGAATACAGGTATATTAGCAAGTTAATTATCTCCCCTTCTAAATTTTAGACAGCAACAGTATTCCTTCATGCACATCTGCAGGTTGTGTACTACAACTGTGTAAAGTTTCATAAAAATTCAATAAGTAGTTTAGTAGGAGTTGCGCTTACAAGGTATATGCCGCCTCCCCCCCCCACCCCCCCCTCCTTTTCGTGAAAGTATAAGTTGAATTATCTCCCCTTTTAAATTTTGGACAGCAACCATATTCCTTCATGCACATCTGCAGGTAGTGTACTACAACTGTGTAAAGTTTCACAAAACTCCAATAAGCTGTTTAGGAAGAGTTGCACTTACAAGGTACACGACCCCCCTTTTCGTGAAAGTATAAGTTGAATTATCTCCCCTTTTAAATTTTGGACAGCAACCATATTCCTTCATGCACATCTGCAGGTAGTGTACTACAAATATGTAAAGTTTCATAAAAATCCAATAAGCCATTTAGGAGGAGTTGCACTTACAAGGTACATGGACGGACAGACAGGGTGATTCCTATATACCCCCAAACTTTGTTTGCGGGGGGTATAATTATGATCATGATGATGAAATAAAATGTATTAACTCTGAATATTGTTTCTAATACTCGCCTCACGCTTAATTTACAGCTATCTACATATTGCAGATATGAGCATTTTTTCAGTCAAATTAAGACATAATCAAGTCAAATTAAACACTTAAATATCAATGACAATTACATGAAGACTTTCAAATGTACAAATGAAAACAATATTAACTAGGAAGAACTGTTTTAGATACCTAAAACTTATGTCTCCCCTTAATGTGGCCATCTGTACAACAATAAGTTACACATTATGAAGACAAAAATGTTATAGCCTGGACAAGAAAATACTATTTAAAAAACAATTATTTGACCTTGAGGTGAAAGGTCAAGGTCCCACAAAGGTCATTACGGTATGCAACATACCGCCTTATGGTCATGCACCCACATATCAAATATAATTGACCTATCTGGAAAGACAAAAAAGCTATGGTCCTGACAAGCTTCGCTGAGAAGAAGCGGAAGAACAAATCAGACTAAAACAATATGTCTCCCTTCATTCGAAGGGGAGACATAATTATACATAGGTGCCGATTTGACCAAGTGACATTTAACTAGGGGCCCAAATGACTATATTAGGTGCCGAAGTGACTTGAATTCGTTTAACACCTCTGCATTTTTGTTTTTTGTGTTCAATGATTTGAGGTGAGAGGTAGTTGTTTATTTTGCTGATATTGGTGGAAAAAATGACCATCAATACACAATGTAGAAGAGAAGCAGTAAATATCAGTGTTATAGTCTTTGGTTTGACACGACCAGGACTCAAACCCATGATCTACCACATTTGAGGCAAGTCTTTGTATTATTTAATACATGTACATGAATATTTGCCACTGGACATTAAGCAACAATCAATCAATCATCCATTATTATAATATAATACAAATCATTTAACAAATTACCTCCCTTAGCTGATGTTTGTTATAATTGAATGACAAGTTTTATTTTGTTTCAAGGCTTTTTCTAGAAATAGACAGTTTTCTCACCACCACCCTCCCCCCATTTCCAAGAAGAAAAACAACAACAGTGGGATGTCAAATAAATTCTCAAGTGTGAACGAGTGAGTGATTGTTGTTTAACACAAAAAAAGGACTTCTTTGTACTAGCCCAACATGCTTAGTTGGATCTTTATAGTGCTATCTAACTGAAACAACAGTCCCATATACATGTTGTTCCACTCTGACATATTATCATGATTCCGAACCAACCAGTTCTGCTCTTACTCCTTAAGCTGTGTGCTTAGCAGAGAAGCACTAAATGTCAAATTTACAAGTCTTAGGTTTGAGCCAACCAAGCCTTGAACCCACAATCTACCACACTAACATGTGACAAGTTTATATTCACATAGCCACATTTTTTCAAGTGAAAACGGTGAACTTCCAATCATCTAAAAGAGTCATTGATATCATAAAAAAGTTACCTGTATGTTCAAAGATGTTGTTCGCCTGACACAAAATGATGAATTCTACCTGGTTACAGATACCGAGGGCAACATAGGCATCATATGTTTCTGGAATCCTGTTGAAGTGACTGACCCAGAGCTCCTGCAAAAAAAAAAGATACTGAAGGTAACAAATTCATACATTGTGTTTAACAAACTTTTTAAAGAAACATGGCCAAAATAAGCCTTACAAGGTATTTGGAATATTGTGAGCCTTATTAAGAAAACATGGCCAAATTAAGTCTTGCCAGGAATTTTCAGGTTTCCGGATAAAATGTGACAAGGCCATATAACAAGAGGCTCCCAGGAGTCTTCATCGCTCACCAGATATTTGTGGTGTTTTTTTTGTGGGTTTTGCTTTTCAACTTGAGGTGTACTCGATACAACTATATGTGATAAAAGTTTGTAAAAGACTTGTGACAGGTCGGTCGTTTTCTACGGGTACTCTGGTTTCCACCAATAAAACTGCCACGATATAACTGAAATATTGTTGAAAGTGGAGTTAAACACCATAAACCTAAAAAACCTAAACCTGAGTATGAGTGGAACAGACGGTGTGAGGACATGTTTCCTCCACCAACAAAACTAACAGTCACGATATAACTGAAATAGTGTTAAAAGTGGTATTCTATAATATATTATTATGCTTTCTGTAAATTTCTTCTGTAATATAAGTTCATACGATATTTTGGCATATATCACAAAGAATTATATAGCGTTGATATACTATGCGAAAATAGTAAATCTACTATGCCAGTTTCATGTGGGGAAGGTTGGGTTTTCAGCTGTCTGTCAAGCTATATATAGCTAGTCCACATGCAAGGGGGCAGATCCAATCTGTCAAACGTTTTTTAATACTTGTTATCGTTGTTAATTAAATTTCAAACTTCAAAAATCTTTATATTTTTAAAGCCTTAAATGAAACAAAGAATATTCTCACACTTTCAAGACTATCTGATCCAATATGTTAGTCACCAATATCAGGACCTCCTTTATTGTAATAGTTCTCAATATATTTTGTCTACATATAACAGTCAGCATAATAATGATAATAATGTTGTGTTAGCAATGACTATGCCATATAGTGGTCAGGGTTGAAGACATATAGTGCACTCCCCTTTGGGCCATGCACTATGTCTTCAACCCTGACCACTATATTGGCATAGTCATTGCTAACACAACATTATTATATAAATATTATAGCGATTCATAAATTCCTCATACATGTAGGTAAAAAGTATTTTGTTTCTGATAATCAATGATCATTTACAATAATACACCATTTTCACAACATATTTTGGTCATACACATATTACCACCTATTTTTATAAAAGGGGTTAATCATATGTTCTGGCTCAAGACCTGTTGCACATCTATCAACTCTGATACGTTCAAAAAACATCTTTCCCCATAAATAAAACTTAATAGAATATCCCAAAGTATCTATGTCAGATGACACAAGAAAATAGTCAAGTCCACTCTGTTTTTTATCAGAGCCCCTCCATGTGTATCTCCTAATGCCAGGATTTTTCTCTCTCCAAACATCCACCAGATCCATGTTATTAATCATTTGATTAATTTTTAATTTAGACTTGGGATTATTTTCCCCTGTATAATTGAGAGTATCTACTCTATAGTCCTGAACAACATTCCAATCGTCTGCTATTATCACTGATGAATTATCAAACTGGGGCCGTGCTCTCGAAAGTGTCTTAGTACTAAGTATGTCTAAGATATGTCCTAAGTCGTGTTCTCGACCATGTCCTAACTCATGTCGCAAAATTTTTCTTTACTTTAGGACATCTATGGAGGTGTCTTAAGATGGTCCTAACCCCCGAAATTGTAATATAATTTGATATTTTGTACCAAAAACGAACTTTAAGTTGTAGATCATGATTGACATATACCTTTATACTGTTTTAAAATCTAAATAAGTTCATTTACAATGATTTTTCTATTATAACTTAAACGGCGCACGAGATATCTTTTGTTCATCTTTAATCAGTAATTCATTTAAAGTTTGAAATCAGCTCACTCGAAAGTAACCACACAAAAAATTACGGTAATGACTATTTCATCATAAAAAAGTGTTACACATTTATAGTTCTATATTGTATATGAACCTCAGAACTACGTAATGTATAGACAATTGCAAATTAAAGAAAACAAGAAACAGTCTCATGGGATGCAGCATAAAAAATAAATAAAATTGAAAAAAATCTTTATTTACCTCTTATATTTTATTATGAATATTTTTATGAAGGATTTGCTATATATTAATATTGGAAATAATTGTTGCGCACAATATTTCTATTATTCTACTTATTGCGTTGACACTTAGGACATAGTTAAGACATCCTAAGTTAGGATAGTCTTAAGACAGCTTTGAGATCACTCCTAGGACATGTCCTAAGATCATCCTAAAAATCGTCCTAAGACAAATCTTAGGATACTTTCGAGAACACAGCCCTTGGTTTAAATTAAATAATAACCTTTTAAAAAATTCTGGATTATCTTCATTAGGACTATATATTGCAGCTAATGTCATTCTAGAGTCTTGAATATTAATATCTAGAATAATAAAGTTGTCACGTTCATCAATAATTTCCTGATTTATCTGAAATTTAAATGAATTTTTCAAAAAGTGCTGCTACCCCCTGCTTACACTGGAGTGAGAGCTAAACCTGCTTGTATATCCCCATTCATGTTGCCATTGTTTTTCTATGTGTATCTACTAAGATTGTTATATGATACATATCTCAACATTTAATCAAATAAATATCACAACACTTTACATTATATGTTATTCAGCTATCAGACAGGGTATATAATGTGACATTACCGGCTTATGATCTATATTCCCTGAGGTGCATTTTATACCCTGTCTGATAGCTGAATAACAAATATATTACGGATTTAACCATTTTTTTGTTAAATACAGAACCAAACTGTCGTATAAATTTTTTTTTAATTTTTTTTTATTTATTTGTTTCCTTTTTGTTTGTTTATTTTTATTTTCCCTTTGTTTTTTTTTTAACACGTACATAGTCCCAATTCATATTTAAAACCTTATTAAATATTTTGCATCTTTTATTTTCATTTTCCGTATTTCTAGATGTCCCTTTTCGTACCTCTGACATTCTTTATTCAATGACGTCAAATATTTGTCACATAATATTTTATGTACTGAGGTGTCTCATAAAGGATAATCCTGTTCAATATTTCTAAATCAACACAATTTCATATGCAGTAAATTTAATAAACTTTATAATTATAACATTAATATATTACATAACAAAACAATGGGTTTGTGAAACAATTTCAATAATAAAAATGTTAACAATAAGCAAAAACTTGGTGTGGCCCTGTGACCTTGAAAGTTTTAAAGGCGGAAACTTTAACACACTTTCACTTGTTGATTGTTATGTTCAAATTTGTAATGGTACAGCCGTGGAACATGGGAGTTTGCTGAATTGTTCTGGTGTTTGTGACGGAATTAACTGTTGTAAGAGTATTATAATCACAACATAAATCATCATAATTTACATCCAAAATGTCAATGACGTCCGTAACCGACGATAAAACATGTGTATTGGCTCTCATTTGAACAAGTGATGTTGAACTTGAACTGTTTTGTGTCGGTGGCATGAGTTGCAACCGGGAAGTACTGTGCGGTGGCATTATTGAGGATAGTTGAGATGGTTGCTCTCCACGAACAGAACTTGTGATAATGCCTCCCATAACTTGTTTTTCCTTTGATGAAACACGTTGATATACTGCAACTGACGAGGCAGATTTGTGTCCGGTAACTGCCATAATTTGTGCCATTGAACAGTTTCTTCCGAGGGTAGTTGCACCCATTGCTTGAATTGAGTGGTTGGTGTAGATTTGTGAAACTGAAAGGTATATTTTAATTTTTTATTGAAGAAAAGAATATCTTTTTTATTCATACAACCGTTTTGAGTTTAAAAACAGCATTTAATTTGGTAAAAATACATTTATTATTCCGTATTATGATATTGATTCAGTGAAGCGTAAATATTTCTGTTTTTGTCAACCACGTTGTTATTGTTTTTTGGGGCCCAAATGAGGGAGACCGAAAACGTACATATATACCCTGTCTGTTTTCCGAATATATGCCGACATTCAGGGTTGAATAACCAATGAAAATATGTGTAACAAACTAAATTCATAATATTATTTGATAGTCACCTACAATTAACTGACCCAATGACTACAGTCGAGATACATTAAGAAAAAAACATTTATGACAAAAATACTATCTTGAAAATATAAAAACGCATATAAACTATCAATGTATCTGGAAGCGGCAATGTATATACAAAACAAATTAATACCTTGTAAATAGCATATAATTCTACACTGCCATAAGCCTCATGTATGTACTCATATTGTTCGTTTTCAAAAGAAGTATACAATTTGCCCCCCCCCCCCCCCCCCCTCGAGTTGAAATTTTCCTTTTTTACACACATGCATAAATTATATATGAAAATACTGAAAGCATATATAAAAAAAAGAAGTAATGCAGAGAGAGTGAAACTAGAGAAAGTTGATCTGGTGATCACAGATACCCCTGCATTCCAAATTTTCATCTAGAAACCTTTAAAGTCCCTATCTTCTAAGAGAAAAAGGGCCATAATTCATGAATGGTAAAGGTCAATTTCACCATAATCGAACTTAATCTGTTTTTTATGGAACATCGCATTGTGTTAAAATTTGAAAAGATTTGGTTGAGTCGTACCTTAAATATCATCCAGAAACCTAGAAAGTCCCTATTTTCTAAGAGAAAAAGGGCCATAACTTATGAATTGTAAATGTGAAATACACCATAATCAAACTTAACCTGTATGTTATGGTATACAGCATTGTGTTAAAATTTGAAAACATTTGGTTGAGCGGTACTTTAAATATCATTCGGAAACCTAGAAAGTCCCTATTTTCTAAGAGAAAAAGGGCCATAACTTATGAATGGTAAATGTGAAATATACCATAATCAATCTTAACCTGTATTGAATGGTCCACAGCATTGTGTTAAAGTTTGAAAAGATTTGGTTGAGCCATACTTTAAATATCATCCTGAAACCTAAAAAGTCCCTATTTTCTAAGAGAAAAAGGGCCATAACTCATGAACGGTAAATGTGAAATACACCGTAATCAAACTTATCCTGTATTTTATGGTACACAGTGTGAAAGTTTGAAAAGATTTGGTTGAGCGGTACTTTAATTATTATCCGGAAACCAAAAGTGTGATGGACAGACACAGGGATCGCGCTGTCGGTCGCCAATGTCGCAATTTGCGATTTTTTTTTCTTGACTGGCGATTTTTTTGGCGCCTAGATTTCCTTGTGTAAATTTATAGATAATCACTGTGTACCGTAACAAAAATCAATAAATTATTGACAATTGATTTTCGCAAGTGACGAGTATTTCCCGTACCCAATTCGTCACTTGAATTTTCAAAAAATCGTAGAAAAATGTTTGTAACAATCCATTCTTCTTCTTCATTTGCTGATTAAAACTAATTAGTCACTACAATGACAATTTTATTACATGTTACAAGCCAATCAACGGATTATAGAATTTTTGTTTTTATTGGGTAATCTTTGATCACACCTGGCTTGATTTACCTGGTTAAAGATAATGACCCCGACTAAGAATTCAATCAACGATAATGATATTTTTTTTATAGTTATGATTGACATGTACTCAAAATGTCACAGTATGTATTTTAAGTGGACATATTTTTGTAATCATCATTCGTTAATCGTTGCACGATAATATCCACCATAACGAACTATTTTTGCCACTTTCATTTATGAAAATGTTGATATCATGTTTATACTGGAGTTCGGAGTTAGGAAGTCTTTTGTCTATCGTACATGAGTATTTATTAAGTATTTTGAAAGTGACTTTCTCGAAAAGTCATAAACTTTGGTTTATTATAAAAGAAACTTAAAAAATAAAAATGGCGCGATCAAGTTCAACAGGAGTTCGCAATGTAATCCACCGATACTTTTAACCAAACGAACTTTTTCTATATTTATTCTCATTTCTGTAAAATATAATCTTAGTTCTCATATTTAATATGGTCATTTTTTTATATGCGAAGGTTGGCCATTGAAATGCACTGCACGAGGACACATAAGTTTGTTATCGATCAGCATCCGGGTAGCAATTGCGTTCTATTTGTAGAATTATTTACAAACAGACACGTGAAAAAAAAATAACCACAGTCGGTATTTTTATTCCAATTGTTGCAATTTGATAATGAGATCTGAGAAATAATTATTTATTTTACAACTTGCTTCAGTTTTTGACGTTTGTTCTATTCATTATCTACATTTTATACAAAGTATCTAGAAGTTGGACCATTGGCAGAGACATATTTTTTTCTGCTGAAGACTACACAAATGTTGTAGTATTAGACCAAAGCACAGTAACATTTCAAAAAGGGTGGGGGTTATAAACTTATTACAATTTGTGTGGTATTAGATCAAAGCACAGTAATATTTCAAAAAAAAAGGGGGGGTATTACAATTTGTGTGGTATTAGATCAAAATCATGGCAATGTTATGTTTTATCAGTTGGTTTCTAATTTGCAGAGT
This sequence comes from Bathymodiolus brooksi, assembly GCA_963680875.1. Lineage (NCBI taxonomy): Eukaryota > Metazoa > Mollusca > Bivalvia > Mytilida > Modiolidae > Bathymodiolus > Bathymodiolus brooksi. The sequence goes on along the minus strand of OY804575.1, from coordinate 13,057,234 downwards.
ATGTTCCAATCCTAGGAGGTTTTCATAGCTTTTCAATCTCCATTACTAACTAATAAGGCAAAGTAACTGATTATAAGATTAAGCTCCGACATTAAAAATCTGTTCTGCAAAAGTGACTAATGGTCTCAAAATCCTGGCTGAATCCCTGATAATCCGTAAAATACAGTATATTGTAATAAATTATATAAATCTTTGTTTTTGATGATGAAATCGAAATGAAAAACAGAAGTACAATACAGACATTAACATTTGTACAAACAAATCCGGACCATTTATACATGAAACTGAACATGAAACTGGTAGTGGTACATGCAATCATCCACTGTTTCGGTTCAAAAAAATTGGCTCCTTGTAAAAATTTTAGCTGGCTCCCAACTTTCAAAACTGGCACCTGAAAATGGCACCTGGTGATTTTTCTGGCTCCTACTTTTTGTTTTGGGAGCCAGAGCAGCCCCTGAGACAGACATGGGGATCCTTATATACCCCCCCCCCCCGACTCTCGTCAAGCGGGGGTATAAAAAGGAGAAGAAAATTTGAAGTAAAAATGCTGTTCACAGTTAACTTTAATCTAAGTCACTCTGTAATTAATTGAATGCATGCCATGTTAAAAGTTTCAGCATATAAAGTGTCACTACTCATACGAGTTACTTATATCCAAGAGGTTCAAATAAAATAACACAAAAACACAAGTTCTTTTCTATGAATTTTCACTCTTAATTCTAATTTTATGGTCTTGCTGTTTAAATCTAGTTCATTTAACTATGTATTTCAGTTTAAATTTAGGGTAATACCAAGTTAACAAAAATATATAAATATAGATTGTGCCTATACACACAATAAGCAAAAGTAGGTCATGGCATATAAAAATGTTGGTGAAGTAACCTAGTTTTGTTTTTTCACATAAATAGTATACATGTGCCTATAATAAGTAAAAGTGGATCATAGAGTGTAAAGGTATGAGCTAAGTAAACCTATTGGGATTCACCCGCCCCTTTTCATGAGAGGTGGCGCATGTCTTTTATCAGTTATTTGATTCCAAGATGGTGGACGACGATCAGCTGTGGTCAGTGCTGAAGCTCAAAAATAGTCTACTACGCCGAAATGCATCGACAAACTGTCGAAAAACTGACTTGATTGAAAGGTAGTCAGTGGACATAAGTATTTGTCACCCTCGATTTTACGCTATATATTTCATATAAAACCACATTTTTCAAATCTCACTTAAAATATGTACAGCTGCAATCAATCCTGAACAATCTCTACCTGCCTGGGCTGTCAACTTTATCAATTTCTGAAAACAAGGACATAATAATGACAGTATTTGTAAGATAAAGTTAGAGTTCACATCTAATATCTTATGGTACTAACCTTTACTTTTTTAAAGGTCACATTTCTGTGGTATTGTATATACAATATTGATATTATCCTAAAAAATTATTAACTTTTATTTTTTTAACCTTTAACTCAAAGCAAAATATATATGCAATCACCACTAATGTTGTGAGTTTCATCCTGCTCATGGAGTGGTGTATTAGATACAACATTAAATGATAAAATTTGTCAGTGAATTGAGGCAGATCTGGTGGCTTTCTCCGATTACTCTAGTTTCCAATGAAACTGACTGCCACGACATAACTAAAATATTGTTTAAAGTGGTGTTAGTGCCGTGTTACACATAACCTTATTTTAAATTTTTATATGCTAACTTTTGTGTTCTGAATATTTGTATATACTGGACCCTGAGACAATTACAACACAAACCTTTAGAATTGTATTATATTTATGGATTCTGTATAACGTCCTGTTAATTAAATCTTCAAAGGCACGGTCTGGGTCACTCATGATTAAACTGACAGCCTGAAATTCAATTTAAGAATTAAAAAAAAGTTTGATGATACCAAAGAGCCAATCAGAAGCTGTAAATTAAAGAACTGTGTTAGCGGTAGACGATCGCCACGTCGCATTTTGCGAATGTAACGGTAGTGTGGTGAGGATAATTTGTGTAGCAGTAGCCACACTGGCGAACGAAAAACTTTTAGAGCGTGCATCTGACAACGATCTTTTATTATGTAGAAGGTCAACGTCGAATAAAACGTGTTATAGACAATGATTTGATCGATGTATAATATCCAAAATTATTTTAAAGCGGGTCAAATTGATTATTTCCGGTAGTTTTTTCAGTTGAAATAACATTATCCGGGTACCATTCCGGAAATAGTTTCGAATTTAGTCACCTAAATTACGCTTTATTCTGTCTGTCCTTCTGTCTACGCTTGCATCTAAAACCAGTAAATTATTTGACAACAAGAAGGTCAAGCTTGACTAATTCACGTTGGCCCTGATAATTATATATATTAAAGTTATTGAAAATAAATGAAGTATTAATGATATTTGATGGTTTAAAAATTTAGAAATTTTAAATATGGTGTTGATATGCTAAAAACTAAAAAGTGTATTTCGATAATAAAAAAGTTTATCAAAACACACATGAGATCAAAGAACACAGGCTGTATAAATTAAATAATTCTTTTATGCTTAAATTTGTTTTACTCAAACCAAGCTTTACATCAATTAATTGTAATGATGAAATCAACAATCATTCATTTCAAACAATATCTAATAGCTGCTTAATTTCTTTAACAAAAGCTTATATTTTTAATTAAATCTTTTCTATATCATTACTTCTTTAATTTCAATTACAATATTTATTATGTTCATTAAGATACTTTTTAATTATCAGGGCAAACAGACCCACTTTTAGGGCGAATGAACCCAGGGCGAACGGACCCGATACCAAGCATGGCCAAGCACCAAGGATCTATTTTATCCTTTTTTGGCAATGCCCCCACACAGCATAAAACAACAAAATCATACGAATATTGAATGTTCTGTTTATCTAATGTTCAAAGTTTGTTGTTTATCATGATTATATATGAATTATTATTGTTAGTTAATTAAATAATAAAGTATCGATCTTTCAACTGTTTTATGCTCTTTGTTTATATTTAGTGTGGCTAACTGAAATTGAGTGTGGCTAAAAGAAATTATTACCCATTAGCCACAGTGGCTAATAAAAAAAAATGTCTACCGCTAACACAGAAGAAGGACATACAATACAATGGCTAAAGGAGAAAAACACAAAAATGTAAGCAGTGGTCTACAAAACACTAGAATAATTAAGCAACATGTTTTTAGTTTTATTGGTGGAGGAAACAGGAATACCCGAAGCTAACCACCGACCTGTCGCAAGACACTTGACAAACTTTATCACTTAATATTATATCGAGTACACCTCGCCATGATCGGGATTCGAACACAAAACTTTAGTGGTGATAGACACTGAGTGCATAGGTAGTTGTAAATCCAACTATTATACGACCACGACGGCACGATGATGGTTATGTCCTGGGCATTAAATTTGGTACTGTTATTTTTTAATTCTTTACAAAATTAAAAATGTGTGTGTTTTTTTTATACACTGTAATCCAAGATGGTAACAGACATAGTCTGGCTTCAATGGGAAAATGATTCATTTATCGTCTTTACAGAAACCACTAAACTAGTATAACCCAACAATATCATTGGATTGTCCTTTACATAAAGTGTGAATTTTCTAAGGGACAGCAATCCAAGATGGTCACCACTACAATTAACAGAGGTTTCTATAGGAAAAGAAATGATATGCCAAATGTTGTTTAATAATAATATTGTCCACGAGTCTCTTAAAAGTGATTCAGATGAACAATACCGGTTATTTAGATTATTGTATTGAGAAGACAATTCTCAAAATCCTTATTTTTTTAAAACAAAAAATATGAACATCCTTAAAAATAATGTTCATAGTTCTTGTGTCTGAAAACTCATGAAGAGCTTTACATGTAGAATCATTAATCCAAAATCTTTGAAATATCTTTTTTTCAATCACTTTAACTTTTGCATCAATAAGACTCAATTCTCAAAACAGGACTAACGTTGGAGGGCGATTCGGGTGAAGAAGTCGCCTTGTGGCTGCTCACTTCGCTTTGTACTAGTGCCTAAAGAGAAGTGGAAGTCACCCTGTAATTTTACCAAGTCGCTTTGCTAATTTTAACTGTTAAAAAACATTGGTATATTTTTACTACAAAATTTCCGTTTTTCAAACCACCATTGTAAAGGGATGTAATCGAAACAGTTACAAATATAAAAACTGTACTAAGGATCCGTACTCGGGGAAAATAACGTTGGTGTTGTTTCATTTCATTTATTTGGGGTTTGATGGCACCTATCCAAAGAGATTGTTAACTTTGTAGATATGATTAGTTTCTTAATTAATATCAATCAGTGATTAAAGAGAAGCAATGTAAATAATATACACTCATTAAAATTTGATTAAATAATTAGCGATTTCACAGCTTGTGTTGTTTTTTTGGGCATATATTTATCTTATCTAATGTTTTGTCATTTTATCTATGTGTGACTTGTTTGAAACAATGCTGATGTCGAAATAAATTTTATTATTCAATTTTGTTTATTATTTATTGGACAATAGTTGACTATCATATACATGTGCCTTTATCATCTGTGCAAGACAAAACAAAGAATCTGAAAAGGGTTTACAAACAAACAAAAAACAAATACAAGGACATATGTAAATCAGAGATGATATGCTAACAAAAACAAGGAATTAAACAACTACTGAATATACCTTAATGCATAACAAGTACATTATAACATACGAATGCCACGATAATGCCCCGCGAATGTGAAAAGTGGTACAATTAGAGAAATATTTTGACTTCTCCCTGTTGTCTCTCACTTCTCTTTTGTCAGCACCTGAAAGAGAAGTCACTTCTCCCTCTGATTTCAAAGTAGTGGGAGCCCTGCAAAATCCCTGTGTTACACATAACCCTATTTTAAACTTTTATATGTTAACTTTTGTGTTCTGAATATTTGTATATACTGGACCCTCTGAGACAATTACAACACAAACCTTTAGAATTGTATTATATTTATGGATTCTGTATAACGTCCTGTTCATTAAATCTTCAAAGGCACGGTCTGGGTCACTCATGATTAAACTGACAGCCTGAAATTCAATTTAAGAATTAAAAATAAGTTTGATGATACCAAAGAGCTATAAATCAGAAGCTGTAAATTAAAGACGGACATACAATACAATGGCTAAAGGAGAAAAACACAAAAATGTAAGCAGTGGTCTACAAAACACTAGAATAATTAAGCAACATATTTTTAGTTTTATTGGTGGAGGAAACAGGAATACCTGGAGAAAACCACCAACCTGTCGCAAGTCACTGACAAACTTTTATCACATAATATTATATCGAGTACACCTCGCCATGATCGGGATTCGAACACAAAACTTTAGTGGTGATAGACACTGAGTGCATATGTAGTTGTAAATCCAACTATCATACGACCACGACAGCACAATGATGGTTATGTCCTGGGCATTAAATTTGGTACTAACTGTTATTTTTTAATTCTTTACAAAATTGAAAATTTGTGTGTTTTTTTATACACTGCAATCCAAGATGGTAACAGACATAGTCTGGCTTCAATGGGAAAATGATTCATTTATCGTCTTTACAGAAACCACTAAACTAATATAACCCAATGCTATCATTGGATTGTCCTTTACATAGTGTGAATTTTCTAAGGGACAGCAATCCAAGATGGTCACCACTACAATTAACAGAGGTTTCTATAGGAAAAGAAATGATATGCCAAATGTTGTTTAATAATAATATTGTCCACGAGTTTCTAAAAGTGATTCAGATTCATGAACAATACCGGTTGTCAAGAACCTCTGGTTATTTAAGTTATTGTGTTGAGAAGACAATCCTTATTTTTTTAAAACAAAAAATATGAACATCCCTAAAAACAATGTTCATACTTCTTGTGTCTGAAAACTCATGATGAGATTTACATGTAGAATCATTAATCCAAAATCTTTGAAATATCTTTTTTTCAATCAATTTAACTTTTGCATCAATAAGACTCAATTCTCAAAATCCCTGTTTTTTCAATGTAAAACTATGATTTTCCCCCAACACTGCTGTTTACATGTGAACGCCGCACGTGCAATCTGATTGGTCGAATTGACCAATCAAATTGCACGTAGGAATTTGGTACGCTCTCACATGTAAACAACATGGAAGAGGATTTCAAAACCTGCAAATTCCGTTAAAAATTGCTAAAAAGTTGCAGATAGGTAAAGATTATGACAAAAAGGAATATGAATATCAAAAATATATTTATTATGCTTCAAAGGAGTACCAACATTATGGCAAATAAGGTCCAGACACAAGTACAAAACTATTTTGAAAAAGTGTTGTATGAAAATTTGACATTTGAGATTCCTCCCTTGTGGTTTTTAGAGTTGTCAGTCGAGGGATAAAAAAAATCGCAACAAGCCCCTGTGGTCAAATAAGGAATACATTTTTTGTACATTTTTCATGAAGATGTAAACAGAATGTAATGAGCACCAAATTAAATTATCATAATTATTGAGGTAATTACACATGATTGTCTATTTATATTTCAAAGATAAAAATAAGTTGAAAATTGTGAACAAATGTATTGTTCTTTTTACATTTTAGTGTATTTTTCATGAAAAACGTATGAGGGTACCCCTATTTAAAGACCCATATGATAAAAAAAAGTTTCTATTGAAAATAATACCCCTTTTTTTTCGAATTCTGAAAATATTAAAATGTCTATGATGCTTTTGGTACATGTACATGTATGTTGTTTTTTAATATTTACTAAAAAGAAAAGGCATAAAATAAAAATTTTCCCAAAAAAGGTGCCTACCAACCTATGAATATGAACCCATATCTTGGTTTTAGAAAGGCAGTTAACTTCAAATCTTTATTTTTTTCAATTATTAAAATGTTGTACAAAGAATTAAAGTAAAAAAATGTTAATAAATATGATGTTTCATGCAAGTTGCTATTAATAGAAACATGTGCCTATGAAGGTATTACCAGATTCAGGGTGATCTGCAAAATTTTAATATGTCTGGCGAATTCTGGATCAACCGAACTTGTCGACCACAATACTAGTATAAACATTTTATTCCTGTATTGTAAGTACATGATAAGTATATGTATATTAAAGAGGCATTAGCTACGATTTTCACCAAAAAAATTATATGTTTTGGAAATTGGTAAATAGCTTTAAAATGATGAAATAAAGGTAAATATTTCACATTAAACAGCTTATCGTACCACTTTTCGCCTTTTGAGAACGAAAATTACCATCGATTTATTATTTCCTTGCAAGCAAATAATTTGACCTCGCTTTCTCCGTATGCAACTGACCTTACTAGTGACCGGTAAAAACGAATAATTTGTATTTTGTCGCTTATTAACTGCAAACTTGCATGGTTCTTTGTCCGTAATTAACGCCGACTAAAAGCAGATTCACAGAAAATAAGAAATAAGTGCATTGTTGTACTGATTTAATGATGATTCGGCAAACCCCGTAAACAATGTCGATAATTAATAAGATGGCATCCATTTCTTGATCGATCTCAAAACACGAGCAGTTGCACCTTTTTCTCCCGATGCGCGTATATTTCATAACATTTATAAGTTACAGAAACACGTTTTATTAAGGCATCAATCATATCTGATTTTGGCAGATAATGCCCCTTTAAACAAGGTTGATTATATAAATAAATCTAAAAGTTCTTCAAGGTAGGTACATGTATATTTAATTTAGATAATTGCAACTATAATATTCATATAAATATGAACATAAAAAAAAGTTATTGTTTAATATTGATAACAATTTCAAAATATAACAATTAAATGCAAAAAGTTGAAATAACAATAATTATTGGGGAAAATGCTTTTTAAGGAATTTGAATAAACGTTATTTGAAAAGCTAGAATGGCTCACAGTCTATAATAGGATTAATTACCATAAAGCAACCCTTATGTTTAAATGTATTAATAACTTAGCTCCTGAATACTTATGTTCAATGTTTAATAGTATTAATGAAAATTGTCCTTATGGCTTAAGATCTGCAACATCAAATAATTTGCAAGTTCCACTCCAAAAAGTGAATATTTTAAAAGAACTTTTCTAAACTCTGGCACAAATCGATGGAATTCTCTCCCATCCAACATTAAAAGTTTAAACAATGAAATATGTTTCAAAACCAAAGTAAAAGATTATCTGTTAAGATTTCAAATTGAGAATGCCCAATTTCCAAGATCTCTTGTACTGTAATATCTGTATATACCAATGAACTTTTCAGTATTATTTTTTGTTGTTTTTAAACAGTAGCTTTTTTTCTTTAATTAGCATTTAATACTATTTTCTAGTCAATTTTTCATCATCATATTTTTTCCCCCCTTGTATTGATTATTTTTGCACGAGATTTATATGTTACATATACATTGTAGTTTTAGTTTCAGGGGGCCTCATGTGAGATTAGCTTTGCTAACTGAGTTACCCCCTTTAAATAAAGAATATATTATTATTATAAAGGGAGATAATCATAGTGTACTGTATAGTATTATATGTTTAAATTACTACTGAAAAAGTTTTTTGAGTAAAAAAAATAAGTTTGAACCAATAGTGATTAACATATTTCAATGTAATATACAATAATTAAGATTTTTTTTGTACTATTTTAGTAGCCCTTAAAAGGTCTGTTTATTGAATGTAATAGACAATAACCACAGGGGCTCGCAGTTATATTTTCACATCGCCGGGTATATGTTTTAATACATACCTGGTGATGTGAAAATATAACTGCGAGCCCCTGTAACAATAACTAAGATTTTTTGTACTATTTTAGTAGCCCTTAAAATGGCTGTTTATTGAATTCTGCATTCTGTACAAAGGTTGGTTCAAACTTGGTGTTTATTCAGTACTTACAAAATAGATGTGATCTGTCAGTCGATTTACCCATGGATCAAATAATTCTCACACGTGCGGCCATCATCGATTTTCCTGGCGCGAAATATTTACACGTCACAATGGTGTGAACTCAAATCAAAATCAACAGAGCGTTTTTTGTTGTGGATTTTTTCGGTGTTTTTTCTTTGGCAGTAGCATAGCTAGAGGGGGTGGTCCGCCCGGGTGGTACTTATGGACCTGTTGTCACTGTGTACAATCGAGTACGGCAACGGTTGTTTGGTTTCACTTCCGGTTAGCTAGGATGGACGTCAGAACACGAGAGGTGGGCACATTTTTTGAAAATTTTATTATCTAGAAATAAATTGATAACCCAAGCATTACACCTGTCTTTTTCTAGATATAGTTTTGCGTCAAAACACATTCAATGTTAAGCTCAAATTACAAATTACAAATGGTATGCAAAAATCATGGGAGATGGTGGTGTTGGTGATCATTTTCAGATTTTTCCGTGGTTTTCCTCGATTTTGTGTTCCTATTTGATATATTTCATCTTTTTATTAATTCTGCATTTAGATTAATATGTTCCCTACCTTTGTCACTATCCTACCATTGACGATTCCTGCAAATTATCGCTTGTCATCTCAGTTTTTGTCAGTGGGTTTAAAAGTCGGTGTACGTGTTTGGTTTAAGGTAAGTGTACGGTTCGGTATTATAAATAATACAAAAAATGTACGGTTTGGTTTTTCTCTTAGTTGGTTTATAGGTCCGTGTTGCGTATGTCAAATATGAAAAATTCTTGACTATGTAATTTTATACTGCGGCAGATTGCTTATTGGAATATTTCATATCCAAAAATTCAGTAGATTCAGAAAACTTCCCATTTTGCTTAGATATTGTTGTCTAAAATGCAATGTTTCGCCAACACCGTTTCCAACATCCGGAAATCATTATTATCATGTCAGAAAACTTTCAATGGCATGGCTTGCAAAGCGTAGAGAATGAACTGAAACTTGGTAGGAAGCATCTATGGAAGGTCCTTTATAAAGATTGCTCATTTTGTCCCGATCCATTATCAAACACGGCCGCCACAGGCAATTCTTGTTTCTGATTGGTCGATTTTTTTTAAATCTTCACCTCTGAAACCGCTGGCCAAATGAACCGAACCTTGGTAGGAGGCATCTATGGAAGGTTCTCTATAAAGATTGCTCATTTCATCCCGATCTGTTAACAAACATGGCTGCTATAGGCAATTCTTGTTTCTGGTTGGTTGATTTCTAAAAATCTTCTTCTCTGAAACTGCTTGGCCAAATGAACCGAAACTTGGCGGGAAGCACCTATGGAAGGCTCTGTATTAAGTTTCCTCAAAGCAGAATGAAAGGTGAGCGACACAGCCTCTAGTTGTTATCATCATCAGAAAGTGATAGACCATGTACATGCAAACCATCCATTTTGCTGTTGTTATTGTGATACAACATGTACGGAATTTGACAACATCATCAAACATTCAGTAAAAAATCACAGCCTAGACGTCTTAAAGATCAAGCATTTAGAGTTAAATGAAAAAATGGAATATACGGTTATAGGAGCCATAATTTTAATATTATACCTAGAGAGTTTGATTCAACGGGAAAGAAAATCGAAACCGACACTACACTTGAGTTAAAACTTCACATCGTATTAGATAAAAGCTCAGACATTGCTACTTTTTCAAGTCCTCTTCATAAAAGGATGAAACCATCTGATTCACCAGTTCATGACTGTATAAATGAAAATCACGAAACACTTGCTAAGGAGGATGTCGATTTCCAGGAAATGGATTATAGCGACGATGGTGATTTTGAAAATGAGGACGAAAAACATCTCCTAGATCTCGTTCCATCAGTACTAGAAACAATGAACAATCATGGAAAAGTAGATATATATGGATACAATTTCATAAAATGTTGGCTCTTGCCTCATTTCCGATGCACAATATAGCTGTTTTATTATTTCTAGATGCTGTTAAGTGGCATAATTCGGAGTCTACCACCCTAATGAGGTACGAATGTCCTGCAGTTAACAAGTTTTGGCGAATTGGATACAAAATGTTCCATGGTAAATGGTTAAGGTTCATGATTGGACCTAAGAATAAAGGTGACATCGTCAAATATTTATGACGCATGGTTGGTTCATTATTTCAAATCTTAGTATGAAATGAAATGAAATATGGATTAACTGATTTTTCGTTTTTGCACATACAGGAAGTCAAGACACTCATCAGGTGTCTTGTAAGAGGAAGGCATTACTACTTCTGGGATGCTGTTAAATAGACACCATGGCTTTTAAACGTCTTATGTATGACCAAAATCTATGTAGCCTTTAATGTAAAGATGGAATTGAGAATACGATAACAAAAATGTTGGTTTTTGGTGTTACCTCATCATGAGAAAGAAAGGATATTGTGTATGTTTTTTTTTTATCTCTACACGTACAGAGTATTGCCCAAAGATAATCGATGTCCCTGATTAAGATTATATCGAATTGCTGTGGCATAACGCAGTTGAAATCGAATTTTCGAATTTTTCTATACATACCATATCGTACACTTTTGCATTACCAAACCGTTGCAAGCAAATATTTTTGCATTAACCAACCACGTACACCGACTTTTAAACCCACTGACAAAAACTGAGATGACAAGCGATAATTTGCAGGAATCGTCAATGGTAGGATAGTGACGAAGGTAGGGAACATATTAATCTAAATGCAGAATCAATAAAAAGATGAAATATATCAAATAAGAGCACAAAATCGAGGAAAACCACGCAAAAATCTGTGAAAATGATCATCAACACCACCATCTCCCATGTTTTTTCATACCATTTGTAATAATGGGCTTAACATTGAATGTGTTTTGACGTAAAACTATATCTAGAAAAAGACAAGTGTAATGCTTGGGTTATCAATTCATTTCTAGATAACAAAATTTTCAAAAAATGTGTCCACCTCTAGTGTCCTGACGTCCTTCCTAGCTAACCGGAAGTGAAACCAAACAAGCGTTGCCGTACTCGATTGTACACAGTGGTTGTATAAGCCTGTATAGAAAAATGTCGGGTTCACTACTTAAGTTGAAGGATCTTTTCATCTTTCGAGTTACTTTAAACATATTTTATTGTTCAATATTAAACAATAGGATAGGACACAAGTTTTACAACTTAGAAACGTCTTCTCCAATACCAGTGGCGGATTTAGAGGGGGCGTGCGGGGCGTGCTCCCCCCCTAAAATTCTCAAAGCAACGTTAATTAAGCAGTTCAATAAATATCTTTTTCATGAATGGTTAACTCGTGACATGTAGTAAAATATTCTTACACATTGTAAACACAGGGGCTAGGTGCGTCCGAAAAAAAAAAAATACAAAAAAATACTATACTATATATACCAAGAAGCTGTTAAGTGTCTTTCCTCTCTTCATGACAAATATGTTGTCGTTCCTGCGGACAAGGCTTCCAACAATATCGTGTTTGTATGTAAATCATATTACTTCGAATGTCTAATCAAGGAATTAGGCATAAATAGCAACACCTCTAGTAATACCACATACAAACCAACTTCGTTCGACAAAGATGAAATCCTAGCTAACCACAGATCATTCATGACCTCTTTAAACATTCCCTCTGGTAAAGAGTCTGAGGATTTACCCTATTTATATTGGATACCTAAACTCCATAAGACACCATACAAAGAAAGGTACATAGCGGGATCATCAACTTGTTCGACGAAAGAATTGTCTATTCACCTGACAAAGATTCTGTCTACAGTAAAAGAGGGACAACAGAAATATTGTGAAACTGTTTACTCGCGTAGTGGCATAAATCACATGTGGATTTTGAAAAACTCTAAAGATCTTTTGGATAACCTGAAATCAAGATCTTTCTCTCAGGTATCCTCCATCAAAACTTTTGATTTTTCAACTCTATATACCACCCTACCGCATGACAAATTAAAAACCCGCTTAAAAGAAACAATTCATAAAGCTTTTAGTCATAGAAACTATGGCTCAAAATTTGTTGTGTTAGGCTACAATTCCACATATTTTTCAAACAAAATTCATAAAGGTAAAACATGCTACTCCGAGGAACAAGTGATCAGTATGCTGGAGTTCCTCATCGATAACATATTTGTCTCCTTTGGAGGGACACTGTTTCAGCAGGTCGTCGGCATACCAATGGGTACGAATTGTGCCCCTCTTCTAGCCGATTTATTTTTATACTCATATGAGTCGGAGTTTCTTCAAAAGCTTGTAAAAGATAAGAAGATTCATGAGGCTAGAGCCTTTAATTTCACATACAGGTATATTGATGACGTTTTATCTATCAATAATTCTAGATTTGCAGAATTTCTTCCATTGATATATCCTCCAGAGCTGGAAGTTAAAGAGACCACCGATACAGCTTCGTCCGCATCATTTTTGGACTTATACCTCGAATTTGACGACAGTGGTCAACTCAGTACTAAAATTTATGATAAGCGGGACGACTTCAATTTTAAAATCATAAATTTTCCAAACATGTGCAGCAATATACCAGCTTCTCCTGCATATGGTGTTTACATCTCGCAATTGATTCGCTATGCAAGGGCCAGTAGCAATTATTCTGATTTCCTGAAACGTCATCTTCATCTGAGAAACAGGCTACTGGACCAGGGCTATAAAACGATTCGCCTTATTCGATCTCTTAAAAAGTTTATATTCCGATACCAATATCTTGTCGAAATATATTCCGTCTCTGCAGAAACAATTATAAGCGATGCATTTTCATATAGTGAAAATGTATAAAGATAAAGAAGTCCAAAATGTCAAGAATTTTTTTGTCAATGTGTGACGTAAAAGTATTTTTGACATTTACGTCACCGAATATGGTACTGCTTTGACAACTATTTTACCTATTTTGTTCCTGTATTTAAATACTGTTACAGTGACAGCCGGAACCTTTGAACCGTAATGAGAGCGGGAGGTTTGGCGCCTTAAAATCTGATTCAACCCACCATTTCTTTAGAAATGCCTGTACCAAGTCAGGGTCATTACGGTTTTCACAGTTTTCCGGTTGTTGACTGATTTTGTCTGTTTATATAATTATGAGTTTTGACTTTCCCTTTATAAGATTGTTCGGAGTTCGGTAATTTTGTTATTACCTTTATTTACTTTATATACTACAAGGGGGCGAACTCACTTGCTTCCATTTTTTTAAGTCGTCGTGTTAAATTGATCGTAACTTCAGAACGCCTTAATATTTTCAAAAAATGTTTCCACCAGTCGAAAGTCAAGTAATTTTCCTTTCCAAAGAGACCCCAATTGTTAGTGTAGGCCTCCGAACTGCTGAGGTATCGTACACGAACCAAAACAAAACGGCGTGAAAATCCGAAGTCGTACAAACGTTGGGTTGACCACTTCCCATCTGTGTACAGATTTTCCCATGCGTAAACGAGTCATTTTGACTAGCTAAATACTTTCATCCATTCAAATTATGATAACATTTCTTACCTTAAGCCAATTTATATGTCCTTTAAGTCTGTTTTTGAAAGAAATCCCATTTGCATCCTTGACAAACGCCATAGACGTGAAAATTGAGAGAGTTCTAACGGGCTTTTTGATTGGCTGAACAATTTTCACGTCTATGGCGTTTGTCAAGGATGCAAATGGGATTTCTTTCAAAAACAGACTTAAAGGACATATAAATTGGCTTAAGGTAAGAAATGTTATCATAATTTGAATGGATGAAAGTATTTAGCTAGTCAAAATGACTCGTTTACGCATGGGAAAGTCTGTACACAGATGGGAAGTGGTCAACCCAACGTTTGTACGACTTCGGATTTTCACGCCGTTTTGTTTTGGTTCGTGTATGATACCTCAGCAGTTCGGAGGCCTACACTAACAATTGGGGTCTCTTTGGAAAGTAAAATTACTTGACTTTCGACTGGTGGAAACATTTTTTGAAAATATTAAGGCGTTCTGAAGTTACGATCAATTTAACACGACGACTTAAAAAAATGGAAGCAAGTGAGTTCGCCCCCTTGTAGTATTATATAGTTTTTTTTTTTTCTTTTTCTTTTTTTCGGACGCACCTAGCCCCTGTGATTGTAAATACACGTTGGATGTGTTCGCTGATTCATATATGTATTCGCCGTCAGTAGTTCAAAGATTATTCCATTCTGATTGGTTCCGAGGTACCAGACATCAACTATTTTCTCACGCTAATTAAACATTATTTCTTCAGTCAATTTTACAACTACATGTACACGTGCTATTTAGAAATTATAAAATGGACGAAAATTCTAGGCCAAGAAAACAAGCAAGATTGGATACATTTCTGATTCCTCGACGAGACGAGAAAAGTCAAAGGTAAACTAAAAAGTAAATTCAATCAATACTTCGAATATTAATTTAACAATTGATCTCATTTATAAAACATACAACGAAAACCTATAACGAGAGAATCAGATGATGAAACTGAGATAGTGTGGAGAAACTTGAGTGTCCCAAGAAAATGGTCACTTCTCTTTAAATAATGGTTCAAATAGTTCTTGAATTCGAAATTCTGCAATTTCATATGAAAAAAAATATAAGTTTGATTTGCATACAAATACCCGGAAATGTTGCCTTTTACTTTTCAAGTAAAGATCAGTAAAAATACGCGTTGGTATATTGTACATTAAAATACAAAAGTAACATATTAATAAAAAAAAAATTAGCGGCAATTTATTTGTAACAATCTCTGCATCTGTCCGAGGTATCTGCACAAGAAAGTGTGAACAAATCCTTTGTCCGGGTACGTTTATATTATTTATATCTACCAATAGATGTCTGTACAATTTTTTTACACATTTTTAACAAAAAATTCTGACTACAATTTATTTGTAATAAATTAATATCTACAACTGCACATGAAAGTGTGAAAATAATCTCGACAAAATGGTTTATGCATATCTCACACCTGATTTCCGTAAGCATATTTCTCGAGAACTTTGATACATTTTTTTTGTTTGATCTTTTAGTGTAATGAGGTTTTTACGCCCGTTGCTCAAACACTTGATGTCCGTCCGTCTGTAAGATTTCTGCAATCTGCAACTCCCTTGACTGTAACCACGCAATTGATTGACGTTAAACTATATATTGTACTTGAAATACGTTGTAGTTGTGCACAATGGTTTTTAGATTTTTCATTGAAGGCCGGGTGGAGGGGGTAGTAGGATGATTCTGCAACCCGCAACTCCCAAATAACCACTCAATGGATTGAAGTGAAACTTAAACTACAAATTTGACATACAATGTAGTTTGCTCACCACGGTTTTATTTTTAGAATTGGAGGTTAGGGGTAGGAGGGAGATTCTGTAATCTGCAGTTCCTCAATAATGCACTGAATGGTTTGAAGAGAAACTTGTACAATAGACATGACATACATTGTACTTGTGCACCGTGTTTTTTTAGGTCCTTCCACTGAATGGAGGAAATACGAGGGGCTATGGGTATTAGTTAGCCCTACGCTCACTTAAATTTGTGATAAGTTAGCATCATACTAAAAGTAATGATTTTTAATTAGAAAAACGAAACTTCGCAATTAGTTTTATTCCGTAAAAGATAATCGGAAATTTCAAACGGGAGTTTTGTACAAAATTTGGGGACCTATCTTAATTTATGAAATTAATGCACCTAGTCCAAAGGATCATTCGACGTTTTTTCATCACCCTGCGTCCGACGTCACGGTTGTTCAAAAAAAAGTTTTACTTCAGGTTCTTATAATCTGACAAAAACATACTGTTAACAATTATCCGACAAAATTAAGACTCAAAGTAAAGTTTGTCTGGTCTGATAAAAATGGTGTGGTTGGTTCAAATAAATGTCTGTAATTCCTCAAACCCCCAGAGCTTACGGGGGTGGGGGGTTCGTCCCCCTGGACCCCCTACTAGGGCTCTGCCCTGGACCCGCTGGGGACCTGAAGAGGTCCCCAGATCCCTCTCCTACTCACGCCCCCCCTAATCCCAAATCCTGGATCCGCCCCTGAATACATACATGAATTAATACAACCATGAACTTATATAATATCATACATATTTCATATTCAGTGAAGACATAAAAACAAAATTCCCCCAATGTTAAGCGTCATGCAAATGGATTATCCAAGCAAAAGTCATCTTCTTCTTCTTCCCGTCAGGAGAATACTCTATATTGAGTGTTGACACTCCGCGCATGTCCCTTCTGTACTGTTAAAAGCAAATCGTATATACAGTTAAAAACGAAATGAACGTATTTACATCTAGGATAGCACTGGTAGGGTGATGGACCCTAATCCTGCCTGGAACTGGTCAATGGTGTTGACTTGACGGCAAAGGCGTAGCATCCATTGAGGAAATTGCCTCGGTAAAATTAAAGAAAAAAAAAATTAATAATGAATAAACACAACCATTAACTGAATATTGAAACAATGACACCAGCAGAAATTGAGAGAGTCTTTGACTGGTAGTGTCGACCTACCCCAAAATGCAACTTTTCAACAGGAAATCCACCGCTGGAGTATGTTCCGTCAAGATCTTAAAGACAAGCCATCATCCCTATTCGTTGCTTTCATTTTGGTTGACTCGGATAATTACCCGAACATTCGCGAAATCTTCCACATTCTACTAACCATGCCAATGGGATCCGTACCATGTGAACGATCTTTTCCTGCTTTGAGGTATCTAAAGCATTGGAACAGAACAGCAATCGTCGAGGACAGACTAAACGGACCACAGGGGCTTGTTACGACCCCCCCCCCCCCCTAGTACTCTAAAAACCACAAAAAAAATCGTAACAAGTCCCTGTGAACGGACTAGCATTATTGCACATTCACAGAGACGTAAATGTTGACAGGGTCAAAATACTAGACAAATTCGATACGGGTAATAGAAGAATTGGCTCTCTGCACTTGTAAATTACTTTGCTGACATTCATAGTGTTATGTACAGACATAAACATTTGATTAAAAGTTTGATTAGTGTATTTGTTGGATCTTTGCTCGTTAGTGTGACATTTGAAGCTTAATATTTTTGGGACTGATTTTGAATTACCGTTATATTTTAGCCAAAATGTTACTGACTAACATTCATTGTTTAAAATTATCTAAAAGACTTCTTTTTTAAAGCCAAATATATCGAACCACGATTTTTCGGTCAACCGACATATTTGGTTCGATCTAGTCGAGTGTAATTTAATCTTGTTTGACCGTTACCCCAGGGTGTTAATTCCACATCAGATGTGTTTTTTAGACAGGTGTTTATCTCGTTTGTCATTGCTATATAAACCAGCTAGGAGGAAAGAACAAATACCGATCATCATATAGACATTTGAAAAGCATTCCACACACATCAAAATCAGGTAAGTCTGCTATTTTTGTTTCCTTAATCTTCCATATGTGTAACGGTAAAGCTCCCATACCTAAGGTTATATGAACCGTATTATGTTCACAACCACCTCTGCTAACTGCTTAAGTAGATATCTTCTTTAGCTCTGTTGGTAGAGCGATGGCTTACAGGGGCGGATCAGGGGGGGGGGGGGGGGCGCACCCGGCGCGCACCCCCCTAAAATTGGAAAAAAATATGATTTTTTGGCGTAAAATCGTGATTTTTCACACGAAATACCCCAAAAATGTTCGCGCTACCCTCCGCAATTGGAAAAAATATGATTTTTTGGCGTAAAATCGTGATTTTTCACACGAAATACCCCAAATATTTTCGCGCCTCCCTCCGCTCGGCGCAATTTGTTTAAGTGCGGCCCCCCCCCCTCTAACTTGAAATCCTGGATCCGCCCCTGGCTTATACAGTACAGTGCGATAGACTCCGGGATCCAATCCTGTCGGGGACATGTTTCGGAGATAAATTATGCTCTACTGCTGCACATTAAAAAAAACAATGTGATATGGCATCACGGGAAAAAAACTTTCAAGAACGTTTTTCGTATCCATAAGTTCCAAATTGTCCAATCAAAGCGTCGTTTTTATCGGATGTGACGTTCTGATTGGATGTTTTTTCGAGTAAGAGTACCAAGCTCGTACTCGATAGTTCTATAAATATGTGTACGTGTTCCTTGACTAAAATTATCGCAATTATAGACACATTTTCATTATGGTTATTTTACTAATTAGGCGAACACGGCAGAGTACTTAGGTCAGAAAAAATACAAACGAGACCAGATGACCTGGAAGGGTTACCATACTAGTGCCCTATTCCGTTTATGACTTCCTTCAACCCTCGTCTCCCAAAAAAACAAATTAACATATAATGGAGTCTGCAATCAATTAAGACACTGGATTTCCGTATGGACATGATGACAACCATACAATTTTTAAAGGAAGTTTCAAGTAACTCGGTTTAAGCAATTTACTAGAGGTCTGGAAACCATGACTGATTAATTTGTCAGATACGAATAACCCCCTGTTACAAGAAGTAAAACAGGTTATAATACACAACGTAAAGTGGACAGGCAGGAATATACTTAATAACAAAATGGGAAATTTACTATGGGAAAACTGAAATCATCGTGTTTATTATAAACCATTGAACACAATAGTTTCTCACGGTCAATATCTAGATGTAAGTCTAAATAAAAGTTGGATATATCAGCATCAGTAATTTGTAATTACAAATTCAATGCAATATTATGAGAAGATATTAACAATAGTGCGCATGTGTTTCTGTTTCTATTCAAGATAGCACTATTTCACCTATATTCATGACAAAAACAAATTTAAAGTGAAAAACGTCTGACTAAGACGCGATTATGGATGGTCGTTTTGACTGCCAATGGTTAAAGGGGAGATAATGGATGGCTGGGTTTGTTAAATATTACTCAACAACAGGCCACCATAACCTCTATGTTTTTCTAGTTAAAATATATTTTAATGTTTATGAATATTGACACGAACAAGTTAAAATAAGAAAAATGATGAAATAATAAAGAAATAAAGAAATTTCATTGAAAATAAATATGTATATAGAAAGTTAAAAAAGGGGGGTGATAATTTCGTGCCACGCGCCAGTGCTTAGGATCATTGGGCTAAAATTTCAGAAGATAGGTAAAATCGAACTTGAGTTATCGTGTAAAAACAGAAACAGGTGTAGAATGGACGACACATCCACAAAAAATACTGCATGATCTGTACTACCCAGACGGGACTGTCCATACGAGCATTTGGGCAATACCCTGTACATAGTCCGCTCAACTAAACAACAATGGACCGACCTGCTATGTGAGGATGTCCAGGTTGTTTTTAAGACCCACTCTACTTCTGGTGGTACCGACAATTGGAATTCGTTAATATCTCTCCACTAGGCCATTTTAAAACTTTCATACCTATACAGTGGAGGCTATTCTCTAATTTTTGATCAACTTTAAAAAAAAAAAACACTAAAAAAAACTGGAGACCATCTGTAGTTTAAGAGAAAATATTTAAACCCCTTTCCTCAGTCATATTTTTTTTATAGGTGCCCTCTTTTTGGAGGACAATGCTGTCAGACACAACTTTAAGCTCATTTTGACTGAAAGCAGTAGTGGCTACATATACTGTAAAGACCTTTTCTTGATTGTTTTATTGTCATATTGGGGGTTATGGTGTTTAACGCCACTTTCAAAAATATTTCATTTTATCGTGGCGGTCAGTTTTATTGTTGGAGGAAACCAGAGTAACCGGAGCAAATGTTGTATCGAGTACACCTCTTCTGAGCGGGATTGCATATGTAGTTATAAATCCAACAACCATACGATCAAAACGGCCACCTCTTTATTTAAGAGAATAGGTTTACAAACAATAAACAATGTGGGTAAATGATTGTGTGAACCTATGTAAAAGTTTTGATTGCATAAAGTAAAAGAAGATAATGTGTAGGGTAGTAAAATTTTGAATAGCAGCATGCATGCCACCTACGATCACTCCCAATAAACTATTGCTTAAGGGTGTAGGCCTGGGCAACCCCAAAATTTTCCTCCCATAGTTCAATTTTTTTTTATATTTGCATCATTGAATATCTATGGCTAAATACATTAGCTGCCAAATTTTCAAGAAATTTCACCGTGCCGTTTTCTCCATAACACATCCTAAATATAGCAATTTTGGCGGTATTCTTGACGCCAGATGGTAATACCGGTACTAGTTTCGGAAGCTTCTAATAGATATACGCATTTATTTCTGGTTGAAAGGGAATATTTTGGCTTTAATATACTTGAAAGTGTTATTGTTGAATAATTATGAAATATCTAGCATCTATGAATATCATGTTTGAAGAAAATCACGTGCAAAACAGTTGAAATTGGAAAAAAGGGGGGATGCCCTGAGATACCACCGTGGTATTAAAAATCTGATTAAAAAAAATCTTGTCGATTAATTTCAATCAAAAAATGTCACAGTAAAGAATATACATATAGACATCATTGCACCAAATTATACAAACTTTTACCGTCGGATATTTAAAATTATGTTTTCCATGGATGGCACCCAGAAAAAATGATATTGTCGAGGAAAGTTATTACACACTTATCCTTTGCTGTTTCTTTATTTGTAGGATTAATAAAAAACTAGTTACCAATAATAAGAATAAGAATAAGAATTTTATTGTCCAATAGAGGGCCCACAAGGGGCAAAGTCATTACAGTGATTCATAAACAATAACATTAAAAAATAAAAAATATAAATATTATACGTTACAATGAACAAAACTGCCCATAAAATATATACTAAATACTTATACTAATAATAGTTATAATAATAATTAAGTGCCGTCGACTATGACATTGTTGGCCACATCAGACATCAATGGTTAATTTACATGTAGTGTAATGGTCAAGTCCTCCCGCCGCGTCCTATGCACATGGACAAGTACTGTACGATAATTGTACAAATGCAGAGGAAACCAAGGGTCGGTGCAAATAGGACTGTAACACATTCGCACACATATTATACATGTGAAATAACTACATTTTCGAAATTAAATGCATATACTGTATAAATACTTAAAGCATGAGAGAATAAATATATCACTCATATCAATATTTGTTTGTCTGTCTATTTATATTAAATAAAGGGAAGAAAAAGTCCTCCCTTTGTCCAAAGCACATGAACAATGCCATAGTTATTCAAATGCAGGGAACACCAAGGGTCGATGCTAAAAGGACTTATTAAATAATTAAATATGTGAATCTATTACAATTCAAGACTTAGAGTAAGACACATGTATATGTACTATATAAATAAAAACAAAAACATAAATATAAATGAGTAAGTCCTCCTCGTGTCCCAAGCACTCGAGCACAATAGTTATTCAAATGCAGGGGACACCAAGCAGGGGCGGATCCAGGATTTCAAGTTAGGGGGGGGGGGCGCACTTAAAAAAATTGCGGCGAGCGGAGGGAGGTATTTCGTGTGAAAAATCACGATTTTACGCCAAAAAATCATATTTTTTCCAATTGCCGAGGAGAGGCGCGAACATTTTGGGGTATTTCGTGTGAAAAATCACGATTTTACGCCAAAAAATAATATTTTCTTCCTATTTTAGGGGGGGCGCGCGCCGGGTGCGCCCCTCCCTGAATCCGCCCCTGCCAAGGGTCGATGCTAAAAGGACTTATTAATAAGCTAAATATAAAAAGCTTTTGAATTCTTATATTTGACATAGTGGATGTCCAAATTACCAATTTACTGCATTTGTCTTTTTTATTTTCTGGTTGGTTGGGGAGGGGGAGATGTGGTTTGATGGTGACTCTACTTGATTAATTAATTACAAAAAAAGGATCAGATATTACCAATTTTTTCCCCAAGCACAACTTTCCATTTTTTTTACTACCATAAAATTAATTTACACCTTGGTATATATATCAATCTTTGAACAGTTTTTTTTCTCTGTTGCCTGAAATATGAATCTTTCTCAAACTATCAGCAATAATATTATAAGAATATATGTTATTTTGAGGGAATTTATACATATAAGAATTTGACATTTCACCTGCAAACTGAAAAAGATATAAAATTTGGGCATGTTGTAATACTTGGAGTGGAGTCTGGGGTCTTTTTTGGAGTGGAGTTTGGAGTCATTTTTGGAGTCGATTTTGGAGTCATTTTTGGAGTCGATTTTAAATTCAATATTGCCCTTATTATATATATAACAATACAAAACAGACACAAAAAAAGGAGTAATGAATCAAAAATAGTTGGAGGTCAGTGGCGGATTTAGAGGGGGCGTGCGGGGCGTGCACCCCCCCTAAAATTCGCAAAGCATATGTTATACAACGTTAACTAAGCAGTTCAATAAATAACTTGTTCATGAATGGTTAACTCGTGACCTGTAGTAAAATATTCTTACACATTGTAAATACACGTTGGATGTGTTCGCTGATTCATATATGTATTCGCCGTCAGTAGTTCAAAGATTATTCCATTCTGATTGGTTCCGAGGTACCAGACATCAACTATTTTCTCACGCTAATTAAACATTATTTCTTCAGTCAATTTTACAACTACATGTACACGTGCTATTTAGAAATTATAAAATGGACGAAAATTCTAGGCCAAGAAAACAAGCAAGATTGGATACATTTCTGATTCCTCACAAGACGAGAAAAGTCAAAGGTAAACTACAAAGTAAATTCAATCAATACTTCGAATAATTAATTTAACAATTGATCTCATTTATAAAACATACAACGAAAACCTATAACGAGAGAATCAGATGATGAAACTGAGATAGTGTGGAGAAACTTGAGTGTCCCAAGAAAATGGTCACTTATCTTTAAATAATGGTTCAAATAGTTCTTGAATTCGAAATTCTGCAATTTCATATGAAAAAAAATATAAGTTTGATTTGTATACAAATACCCGAAAATGTTGCCTTTAACTTTTCAAGTAAAGATCAGTAAAAATACGCGTTGGTATATTGTACATTAAAATACAAAAGTAACATATTAATAAAAAAAAAAATTAGCGGCAATTTATTTGTAACAATCTCTGCATCTGTCCGAGGTATCTGCACAAGAAAGTGTGAACAAATCCTTTGTCCGGGTACGTTTATATTATTTATATCTACCAATAGATGTCTGTACAATTTTTTTACACATTTTTAACAAAAAATTCTGACTACAATTTATTTGTAATAAATTAATATCTACAACTGCACATGAAAGTGTGAAAATAATCTCGACAAAATGGTTTATGTATATCTCACACCTGATTTCCGTAAGCATATTTCTCGAGAACTTTGATACATTTTTTTTTGTTTGATCTTTTAGTGTAATTTTTACGCCCGTTGCTCAAACACTTGATGTCCGTCCGTCTGTAAGATTTCTGCAATCTGCAACTCCCTTGACTGTAACCACGCAATTGATTGACGTTAAACAATATATTGTACTTGAAATACGTTGTAGTTGTGCACAATGGTTTTTAGATTTTTCATTGAAGGCCGGGTGGAGGGGGTAGTAGGATGATTCTGCAACCCGCAACTCCTAAATAACCACTCAATGGATTGAAGTGAAACTTAAACTACAAATTTGACATACAATGTAGCTTGCTCACCACGGTTTTATTTTTAGAATTGGAGGTTAGGGGTAGGAGGGAGATTCTGTAATCTGCAGTTCCTCAATAATGCACTGAATGGTTTGAAGAGAAACTTGTACAATAGACATGACATACATTGTACTTGTGCACCGTGTTTTTTTAGGTCCTTCCACTGAATGGAGGAAATACGAGGGGCTATGGGTATTAGTTAGCCCTACGCTCACTTAAATTTGTGATAAGTTAGCATCATACTAAAAGTAATGATTTTTAATTAGAAAAACGAAACTTCGCAATTAGTTTTATTCCGTAAAAGATAATCGGAAATTTCAAACGGGAGTTTTGTACAAAATTTGGGGACCTATCTTAATTTATGAAATTAATGCACCTAGTCCAAAGGATCATTCGACGTTTTTTCATCACCCTGCGTCCGACGTCACGGTTGTTCAAAAAAAAGTTTTACTTCAGGTTCTTATAATCTGACAAAAACATACTGTTAACAATTATCCGACAAAATTAAGACTCAAAGTAAAGTTTGTCTGGTCTGATAAAAATGGTGTGGTTGGTTCAAATAAATGTCTGTAATTCCTCAAACCCCCAGAGCTTACGGGGGTGGGGGGTTCGTCCCCCTGGACCCCCTACTAGGGCTCTGCCCTGGACCCGCTGGGGACCTGAAGAGGTCCCCAGATCCCTCTCCTACTCACGCCCCCCCTAATCCCAAATCCTGGATCCGCCCCTGAATACATACATGAATTAATACAACCATGAACTTATATAATATCATACATATTTCATATTCAGTGAAGACATAAAAACAAAATTCCCCCAATGTTAAGCGTCATGCAAATGGATTATCCAAGCAAAAGTCATCTTCTTCTTCCCGTCAGGAGAATACTCTATATTGAGTGTTGACACTCCGCACATGTCCCCTCTGTACTGTTAAAAGCAAATCGTATATACAGTTAAAAACGAAATGAACGTATTTACATCTAGGATAGCACTGGTAGGGTGATGGACCCTAATCCTGCCTGGAACTGGTCAATGGTGTTGACTTGACGGCAAAGGCGTAGCATCCATTGAGGAAATTGCCTCGGTAAAATTAAAGAAAAAAAAATTAATAATGAATAAACACAACCATTAACTGAATATTGAAACAATGACACCAGCAGAAATTGAGAGAGTCTTTGACTGGTAGTGTCGACCTACCCCAAAATGCAACTTTTCAACAGGAAATCCACCGCTGGAGTATGTTCCGTCAAGATCTTAAAGACAAGCCATCATCCCTATTCGTTGCTTTCATTTTGGTTGACTCGGATAATTACCCGAACATTCGCGAAATCTTCCACATTCTACTAACCATGCCAATGGGATCCGTACCATGTGAACGATCTTTTCCTGCTTTGAGGTATCTAAAGCAATGGAACAGAACAGCAATCGTCGAGGACAGACTAAACGGACCACAGGGGCTTGTTACGACCCCCCCCCCCCCTAGTACTCTAAAAACCACCAAAAAAATCGTAACAAGTCCCTGTGAACGGACTAGCATTATTGCACATTCACAGAGACGTAAATGTTGACAGGGTCAAAATACTAGACAAATTCGATACGGGTAATAGAAGAATTGGCTCTCTGCACTTGTAAATTACTTTGCTGACATTCATAGTGTTATGTACAGACATAAACATTTGATTAAAAGTTTGATTAGTGTATTTGTTGGATCTTTGCTCGTTAGTGTGACATTTGAAGCTTAATATTTTTGGGACTGATTTTGATTTTTGGTGTCTTAACGCCACTTTCAGCAATATTTCAGCTATATCATGGCGACCAGTTTTAGTGGTGGAAGAAGCCAGAGTACCCGGAGAGAACCACCGACCATTTAATTTACAAAGCCGTGAACCCACGCCGTATTGGTGATAGGGCTTGTATGAGTTGTTAGGTAATCCAACTACCTAACTCATTGAGCCACCCGGGCCCCAATATGTTTGTATGTGAAGACAAAGCAAGTAAAAGTTTTGTTTTAAAGTTTGTCTTCTTTTTCCATTAACAGGTTTTGAGATAATGAATACTCGTCTGTGCATCCGTCGTAGTTTCTATTCATTCTTCTATCCATTAGTACTAACCTTGGTCCGTCGGTCGTCAATGTAACCGGCTCTCTCCATCAACTATCAATCTGTCTGAATAGGGGTTATGTTTGAGCCATATATCTTATAAACATGATTGAAGATCCCCTGGTGTGTCAATCAACTCATCATGTAGGAGTGTAATGAGCGTAATTCACATTTTACGGGGATGAACGCATAGTTTCATGTCTTCGTATGTCAATAATTTATAATAAAAAATAAAATAATATATAGAATGATATCCCAAATTTACTCCTAATATCATTACTATTCATTTTGACTTACAGGTCACGAGTTAACCATTCATGAAAAAGTTGTTTGTTGAACTGCTTAATTAACTTTGCATAACATATGCTTTGCGAATTTTAGGGGGGGGGGGGCGCACGCCCCCTCTAAATCCGCTTCTGGCTAATTACCGTTATATTTTAGCCAAAATGTTACTGACTAACATTCATTGTTTAAAATTATCTAAAAGACTTCTTTTTTAAAGCCAAATATATCGAACCACGATTTTTCGAAGTCAACCGACATATTTGGTTCGAATTAGTCGAGTGTAATTAAATCTTGTTTGACCGTTACCACAGGGTGTTAATTCCTCATCAGATGTGTTTTTTAGACAGGTGTTTATCTCGTTTGTCATTGCTATATAAACCAGCTAGGAGGAAAGAACAAATACCAATCATCATATAGACATTTGAAAAGCATTCCACACACATCAAAATCAGGTAAGTCTGCTATTTTTGTTTCCTTAATCTTCCATATGTGTAACGGTAAAGCTCCCATACCTAAGGTTATATGAACCGTATTATGTTCACAACCACCTCTGCTAACTGCTTAAGTAGATATCTTCTTTAGCTCTGTTGGTAGAGCGATGGCTTACAGGGGCGGATCAGGGGGGGGGGGGGGCGCACCCGGCGCGCACCCCCCTAAAATTGGAAAAAATATGATTTTTTGGCGTAAAATCGTGATTTTTCACACGAAATACCCCAAAAATGTTCGCGCTACCCTCCGCAATTGGAAAAAATATGATTTTTTGGCGTAAAATCGTGATTTTTCACACGTAATACCCCAAATATTTTCGCGCCTCCCTCCGCTCGGCGCA
Source organism: Bathymodiolus brooksi (assembly GCA_963680875.1). NCBI lineage: Eukaryota > Metazoa > Mollusca > Bivalvia > Mytilida > Modiolidae > Bathymodiolus > Bathymodiolus brooksi. The sequence goes on along the minus strand of OY804575.1, from coordinate 13,029,599 downwards.
ATTTGTTTAAGTGCGGCCCCCCCCTCTAACTTGAAATCCTGGATCCGCCCCTGGCTTATACAGTACAGTGCGATAGACTCCGGGATCCAATCCTGTCGGGGACATGTTTCGGAGATAAATTATGCTCTACTGCTGCACATTAAAAAAAACAATGTGATATGGCATCACGGGAAAAAAACTTTCAAGAACGTTTTTCGTATCCATAAGTTCCAAATTGTCCAATCAAAGCGTCGTTTTTATCGGATGTGACGTTCTGATTGGATGTTTTTTCGAGTAAGAGTACCAAGCTCGTACTCGATAGTTCTATAAATATGTGTACGTGTTCCTTGACTAAAATTATCGCAATTATAGACACATTTTCATTATGGTTATTTTACTAATTAGGCGAACACGGCAGAGTACTTAGGTCAGAAAAAATACAAACGAGACCAGATGACCTGGAAGGGTTACCATACTAGTGCCCTATTCCGTTTATGACTTCCTTCAACCCTCGTCTCCCAAAAAAACAAATTAACATATAATGGAGACTTGTCTGCAATCAATTAAGACACTGGATTTCCGTATGGACATGATGACAACCATACAATTTTTAAAGGAAGTTTCAAGTAACTCGGTTTAAGCAATTTACTAGAGGTCTGGAAACCATGACTGGTTAATTTGTCAGATACGAATAACCCCCTGTTACAAGAAGTAAAACAGGTTATAATACACAACGTAAAGTGGACAGGCAGGAATATACTTAATAACAAAATGGGAAATTTACTATGGGAAAACTGAAATCATCGTGTTTATTATAAACCATTGAACACAATAGTTTCTCACGGTCAATATCTAGATGTAAGTCTAAATAAAAGTTGGATATATCAGCATCAGTAATTTGTAATTACAAATTCAATGCAATATTATGAGAAGATATTAACAATAGTGCGCATGTGTTTCTGTTTCTATTCAAGATAGCACTATTTCACCTATATTCATGACAAAAACAAATTTAAAGTGAAAAACGTCTGACTAAGACGCGATTATGGATGGTCGTTTTGACTGCCAATGGTTAAAGGGGAGATAATGGATGGCTGGGTTTGTTAAATATTACTCAACAACAGGCCACCATAACCTCTATGTTTTTCTAGTTAAAATATATTTTAATGTTTATGAATATTGACACGAACAAGTTAAAATAAGAAAAATGATGAAATAATAAAGAAATAAAGAAATTTCATTGAAAATAAATATGTATATAGAAAGTTAAAAGAGGAGGGTGATAATTTCGTGCCACGCGCCAGTGCTTAGGATCATTGGGCTAAAATTTCAGAAGATAGGTAAAATCGAACTTGAGTTATCGTGTAAAAACAGAAACAGGTGTAGAATGGACGACACATCCACAAAAAATACTGCATGATCTGTACTACCCAAACGGGACTGTCCATACGAGCATTTGGGCAATACCCTGTACATAGTCCGCTCAACTAAACAACAATGGACCGACCTGCTATGTGAGGATGTCCAGGTTGTTTTTAAGACCCACTCTACTTCTGGTGGTACCGACAATTGGAATTCGTTAATATCTCTCCACTAGGCCATTTTAAAACTTTCATACCTATACAGTGGAGGCTATTCTCTAATTTTTGATCAACTTTAAAAAAAAAAACACAAAAAAAACTGGAGACCATCTGTAGTTTAAGAGAAAATATTTAAACCCCTTTCCTCAGTCATATTTTTTTATAGGTGCCCTCTTTTTGGAGGACAATGCTGTCAGACACAACTTTAAGCTCATTTTGACTGAAAGCAGTAGTGGCTACATATACTGTAAAGACCTTTTCTTGATTGTTTTATTGTCATATTGGGAGTTATGGTGTTTAACGCCACTTTCAAAAATATTTCATTTTATCGTGGCGGTCAGTTTTATTGTTGGAGGAAACCAGAGTAACCGGAGCAAATGTTGTATCGAGTACACCTCTTCTGAGCGGGATTGCATATGTAGTTATAAATCCAACAACCATACGATCAAAACGGCCACCTCTTTATTTAAGAGAATAGGTTTACAAACAATAAACAATGTGGGTAAATGATTGTGTGAACCTATGTAAAAGTTTTGATTGCATAAAGTAAAAGAAGATAATGTGTAGGGTAGTAAAATTTTGAATAGCAGCATGCATGCCACCTACGATCACTCCCAATAAACTATTGCTTAAGGGTGTAGGCCTGGGCAACCCCAAAATTTTCCTCCCATAGTTCAATTTTTTTTTATATTTGCATCATTGAATATCTATGGCTAAATACATTAGCTGCCAAATTTTCAAGAAATTTCACCGTGCCGTTTTCTCCATAACACATCCTAAATATAGCAATTTTGGCGGTATTCTTGACGCCAGATGGTAATACCGGTACTAGTTTCGGAAGCTTCTAATAGATATACGCATTTATTTCTGGTTGAAAGGGAATATTTTGGCTCTAATATACTGAAAGTGTTATTGTTGAATAATTATGAAATATCTAGCATCTATGAATATCATGTTTGAAGAAAATCACGTGCAAAACAGTTGAAATTGGAAAAAAGGGGGGATGCCCTGAGATACCACCGTGGTATTAAAAATCTGATTAAAAAAAATCTTGTCGATTAATTTCAATCAAAAAATGTCACAGTAAAGAATATACATATAGACATCATTGCACCAAATTATACAAACTTTTACCGTCGGATATTTAAAATTATGTTTTCCATGGATGGCACCCAGAAAAAATGAAATTGTCGAGGAAAGTTATTACACACTTATCCTTTGCTGTTTCTTTATTTGTAGGATTAAAAAAAAACTAGTTACCAATAATAAGAATAAGAATAAGAATGTTATTGTCCAATAGAGGGCCCACAAGGGGCAAAGTCATTACAGTGATTCATAAACAATAACATTAAAAAAAAAAATATATAAATATTATACGTTACAATGAACAAAACTGCCCATAAAATATATACTAAATACTTATACTAATAATAGTTATAATAATAATTAAGTGCCGTCGACTATGACATTGTTGGCCACATCAGACATCAATGGTTAATTTATATGTAGTGTAATGGTCAAGTCCTCCCCGTGTCCTATGCACATGGACAAGTACTGTACGGTAGTTGTACAAATGCAGAGGAAACCAAGGGTCGGTGCAAATAGGACTATAACACATTCGCACACATATTATACATGTGAAATAACTACATTTTCGAAATTAAATGCATATACTGTATAAATACTTAAAGCATGAGAGAATAAATATATCACTCATATCAATATTTGTTTGTCTGTCTATTTATATTAAATAAAGGGAAGATAAAGTCCTCCCTTTGTCCAAAGCACATGAACAATGCCATAGTTATTCAAATGCAGGGAACACCAAGGGTCGATGCTAAAAGGACTTATTAAATAATTAAATATGTGAATCTATTACAATTCAAGACTTAGAGTAAGACACATGTATATGCACTATATAAATAAAAACAAAAACATAAATATAAATGAGTAGGTCCTCCTCGTGTCCCAAGCACTCGAGCACAATAGTTGTTCAAATGCAGGGGACACCAAACAGGGGCGGATCCAGGATTTCAAGTTAGGGAGGGGGGCGCACTTAAAAAAATTGCGGCGAGCGGAGGGAGGCGCGAAAATGTTTAGGGTATTTCGTGTGAAAAATCACGATTTTACGCCAAAAAATTACATTTTTGTCAATTGCCGAGGGAGGCGCGAAAATTTTGGGGTATTTCGTGTGAAAAATCACGATTTTACGCCAAAAAATAATTTTTGTTTTTCAATTTTAGGGGGGCGCGCGCCGGGTACGCGCCCCCCCCACCCTGAATCCGCCCCTGCCAAGGGTCGATGCTAAAAGGACTTTTTAATAAGCTAAATATAAAAAACTTTTGAATTCTTATATTTGACATAGTGGATGTCCAAATTACCAATTTACTGCATTTGTCTTTTTTATTTTCTGGTTGGTTGGGGAGGGGGAGGTGTGGTTTGAGGGTGACTCTACTTGATTAATTAATTACAAAAAAAGGATCAGATATTACCAATTTTTTCCCCAAGCACAACTTTCCATTTTTTTTACTACCATAAAATTAATTTGCACCTTGGTATATATATCAATCTTTGAACAGTTTTTTCTCTCTGTTGCCTGAAATATGAATCTTTCTCAAACTGTGAGCAATAATATTATAGGAAAAAGATATTAAATTTGGGCATGTTGTAAAACTTGGAGTGGAGTCTGGGGTCTTTTTTGGAGTCATTTTTGGAGTCGAATTTAGAATCATTTTTGGAGTGGATTTTGGAGTCATTTTTGGAGTGGATTTTAAATTCAATATTGTCCTTATTATATATATAACAATACAAAACAGACACAAAAAAAAGGAATAATGAATCAAAAATAGTTGGAGGTCGTCTCTCCTCAGTTCTACCATAGATGATCCATCTATGGTTCTAATGAACAAATAATGAATATATTGTTGTTATTTAGATTTGGAAGGCGTCTTACCTATATAGGTAATTGCGCCTTGTACCTATATCCTAATACTGCTGCAAGTTAAAAATGGCTATCGGTGCAAAGATTAAGATCCCTTACAGATAAAGGGGTCTGACAGGTCCGATAATCATGCAACTAGGGGTAGGAATTTCAAAGAGGGGGTACAAATATCTTGGCAAAGTTTTAAATACATTGAAGGTAAAGGAGATTGGAATTTCATAGAGGGAGTACAAATATTGCCGCTAGTGATTTAATGCAGATATTGGGGAGAACACAATTCCATAGAGCCCAGGTGCAAATATAGCAGCAATTATTTAATAACTTAACAGATAAAGATTTATAGAGGGGGGTACAAATATCATGGCAAAGTTTTAATATCTTTTTGATTAAGGGGAGGTTGGAATTTCATAGAGAGAGACTCTAATATCACAGTAATTAAGGTTTAAATACCTTACAGATGAAGGGGAGGTAGGAATTCCATACAGGAGTTAACGAATATTGCAGAAAGAGTTTTAATACCTTACAGATAAGGGGGGTAGATTTGTGTACAAGGGGAGGGGTACAAGTATATTTGCAAAGGTTTAATTACCTTACAGTGAAAAGAGAGGTATGAATTCCATAGAGGTGGGCACAAATACAGCAGCAAAGGTCTTTTTTTCAACCTCAAAGGATGCAGTGTGATAAATACAAATGTGTGTCTATATTTTAACTTAGAGGCTCTCGGGAGCCTGAATTGCTCACCTGGCATTAAAAATGCAAAAGTGGTTAAATATGCACAAGAAGAGTTTGAAGATACCAAAGGGAGGTAATGAGAAACCGTATGTTGAAGAAGACCAGACAACACAATGGCCAAAAGAAAAAGTACAAAAGGACAAATAACGATCGACAAAACATACATATAAAACTAAAGATCGAGTAACACGAACCCCACTTAAAACCGGAGGTGAACTCAGGTACTCTGGAAGGATAGGCAGTTCCTGCTCCACTAGTGGCACCCGTCGTGTTAATCTAGTTACAAACCCGGTAATAAGTCGTGAATGAGGAAAGGACCGCGAAATTTTCGAAGTGATGACTTCAATTTTACCAAAAGGAACCCTTGGTTCAGTAGCTTCCTTGTTAGCAGCAACCCTCTATCAAGGAATTCCTGATAGGAACCACAAGCTCTGGATTATCGTATCATCTGAGAGAGGTATACTCCATATGCAGGTGCTGCTGGAATGTTGCTACATATAAATGGAAAGTTCACAATGGGAAAATTGAAATCATCTTTTTTGTCATAAAGTTTCGTTCTTAACCGACCCTCACTGTCGATCTCGAGGTGTAGGTCAAGGTATGAAGCAGACCTATCTGTATCTGTGGTATCCTTTATTTCAAGCTCAATGGGATAGATGCGATCAACAAAATCACCAAACCTAGAATTATTTAGTGAAAGGACATCATCTATATAGAGGAACGTGAAATTAAAGGATCGGGCTAGCTTCTTTTCGTTTTTCTTGAGAAGCCCCTGTATGAAGTCTGCCTCATACGAATAAAGGAACAAGTCGGCGAGAAGAGCACAGTTGGTACCTATAGGTAATGCCGACTGTCTGTTGAAAAACACGTCCACCAAACATAACAAATATGTTGTCAATCAAAAACTCGAGCATGTTGAAGATATCAGTTTCAGATAACTTTTTGGTAGAATCAGATTGATGTTTTACAAAATAAGATCTGTCTCTTCCTAGTACAAGGTATTTGTATCTACGTTGGCCATTCTTTTTTATGAAACACAGTTGGACCAATTCCCTTAATTTGTCCTTCAGCTTAGAGTGAGGAATAGTAGTGTAAAGGGTAGAGAAGTCAAATGTTTTAATGCTATTGCAGGCGAGTCATCTGGCATATCTTTAAAGAGGCAGGAAATTAAATACTAAATATTGTGGGTTTAAGATCTTGTAGTGACCTCTGGTGATATTTTGTAAGGTGTTGCTTAAAGAATTCAAGGCAAGTAGGCCACACATATAATGTACTCTTTATGAATGACCATTACATTGGGCGTAAAAGTAGTCTTACTAGTAAAAATCTTACGCTGTGTAAAAGGGACATTTTCAAATTTATCAACATAAAGCCTGAAAGGTAGGGTTGAGAATAAGGGGAGTACATACTTAAATTTGTACCCCACGAATAAGGCGCCCACCACTTAATGTTTGAAAAATCTATTTTTTTTTGGCTCTCTTTTCACATGGAAAAAAAATACCCCTCAATAATGAAAATTCAATGTTTGCTGCCCGAATTTGGTAAACTTAGCATAATGAATGTTTCCAGGATTATTAGATGGAGAAAATAATATAGGATAACTACTTGAAGAATCCAAATATAGAAAATATTCAACGAGTGACCTAATAACGGAATAATTCACGAATGCATATAACACATGAGATAATTATCCGTGTTTGTCAGTCACAAGTTGAATATTTTTTCTGATTTCACCGATCGACTGTGCTGCAAATTGCATAAATTCGTCATGCAAAGTATATAAGAGTATTACATATATGTGAAACATGATATAAACAAGAAATATGAAAAACAATGTTGCTAAAAAAAATGAGAAAAAAGGGGGTGGGTAAAAAAGTAACCTGTCCCCAGGTACTTGTGGTCTGCTATATGTATATCGCTATTGCATTCCGGAACTCAGTTCGTAATGTCGTAACAACAAAAAAAATATTATTGCTATATTCCAGTGTAATCGTAACCACTTCTTAAATTAAAATGTGATCTTCACTCAAAGTTCTATGATAGAGATCACTTTTTTGTCAAAAGATACGATAGGTATAATAGCCACCAGTGTTTACCAGGTAGACCATGGCAGGTATATTACAATATATTTCTTTGTTTTGTGGGTAAACTTGTTGGTTCTGTGTTTCCAAGGTCGTGTGACTTATGTCCTGTTTCGTCGTTGTCACACTTTTATTAGGCACAGACCATTTTACTGGAAAGGGTGGGGGTTGAGATTTTTCAAAGAAAATTATCCAAAATTGTTTGAGTTTTTTTTTTTATCTCCAAGTTGTTCCTAAGAGCTTTTTTGTTTCCTTCTCTACCTGAACGCACTAAAAATACCCCACTAATGTAGAAAAAAATATATTATGATCCAATTGTTGCCTGTAAAATTTGAATGTTGCTATCCTATACCAAACATGAACATTTAGTGGCTACACCGACCCCATTCGACACAAGTTTTCAATAGCACATACTACAACGGATCATGTCATTACAGTCAAAAACCATCAGACACAGTCACAAACCAAATATGGTAAAAATCAATATCAAACTTTTCTCAAGTTTATTGGATTTTGCATGAATTAAACTTTCAAGTGTAGTTCATTTATCAATTACAATTTCTTTACTTTTTTGGTATTAATCTTCACCTTTTTATGCATTTAATATCAAAGAAATTGTGAAATTAGTTTAATTATGAATATTCTACCCACAGGGGCTAGGTGCGTCCGAAAAAAAAAACAAAAATAAAACTATATAATACATGTACTACAAGGGGGCGAACTCACTTGCTTCCATTTTTTTAAGTCGTCGTGTTAAATTGATCGTAACTTCGGAACGCCTTAATATTTTCAAAAAATGTTTCCACCAGTCGAAAGTCAAGTAATTTTCCTTTCCAAAGAGACCCCAATTGTTAGTGTAGGCCTCCGAACTGCTGAGGTATCATACACGAACCAAAACAAAACGGCGTGAAAATCCGAAGTCGTACAAACACTGGGATGACCACTTCCCATCTGTGTACAGACTTTCCCATGCGTAAACGAGTCATTTTGACTAGCTAAATACTTTCATCCATTCAAATTATGATAAAATTTCTTACCTTACGCCAATTTATATGTCCTTTAAGTCTGTTTTTGAAAGAAATCCCATTTGCATCCTTGACAAACGCCATAGACGTGAAAATTGAGAGAGTTCTAACGGGCTTTTTGATTGGCTGAAACAGATTGTTCAGCCAATCAAAAAGCCGTTAGAACTCTCTCAATTTTCACGTCTATGGCGTTTGTCAAGGATGCAAATGGGATTTCTTTCAAAAACAGACTTAAAGGACATATAAATTGGCGTAAGGTAAGAAATGTTATCATAATTTGAATGGATGAAAGTATTTAGCTAGTCAAAATGACTCGTTTACGCATGGGAAAGTCTGTACACAGATGGGAAGTGGTCATCCCAGCGTTTGTACGACTTCGGATTTTCACGCCGTTTTGTTTTGGTTCGTGTATGATACCTCAGCAGTTCGGAGGCCTACACTAACAATTGGGGTCTCTTTGGAAAGGAAAATTACTTGACTTTCGACTGGTGGAAACATTTTTTGAAAATATTAAGGCGTTCCGAAGTTACGATCAATTTAACACGACGACTTAAAAAAATGGAAGCAAGTGAGTTCGCCCCCTTGTAGTATTATATAGTATTTTTTTTTTTTTTTTTTTCGGACGCACCTAGCCCCTGTGATTCTACCCTATAGGAATGTTAACTTCATTGAAAAATAATCAATACATGTGAAATACCGGTAGAAGAAAAATCGATTTTTACCATATTAGGTCAAACGATGGTTTGTGCCCGTGTCTGATGGTTTTTGATTGTAATGATACGAGTCTGTCGTAAGGTGCGATTAGGAAGACCAAAATCTACTATTATGTACTTAAATTAGGGCACCTGTAAAGTGCGAAACGAAATAGAAACGAAACGAAACGAAATCAACGAAAACGAAACGAAACGAAACGAAATCAACAAAAACGAAACGAAACGAAACGAAACGAAATCAACGAAATGAAAACGAAATAAAACGAAACCAACGAAAGCAAAACGAAATCAACGAAAACAAAACGAAATAGACTGATATGAAGAAAATGGAAGGAAAAAAATAAAAGACAAAACGAAATAAAGAAATTACAAAAAAAAGATAATTAGATTTTTTAAATACAATAATTTTGATTAATTATAACCGGGAAACCCATTTTGCATGTCTGTCCATTACAGTACTCCTCGCGTACATTACCCGCAACTCAATTCAAGCCGGGTTTGCTTTGCCGACAAACTTTCAGAAGTTCAAATGTCATATTTTTATTTGTGTTGAGTGTGTGTCAGTATTTATGAATTATAAAGTTTCTGGAGTGGGCATATAGAAAAAAAAAAGGGGGGGGGGATATGAGGGGGTATTTTCATAGATTGGGATATTGAGGGTTCATTTTTCGTCTGATTTTATTACGTTTTTCGTTTGTATTCTACATAAATTTGCCTATTCGCAAATCATACAGGATGGTCTTGAGTTTCAGATTCTGGGCACTATTTGACTACTGGATTTTCCCGACTTGTCACGTTTAATCCCCATGCACCCCCCCCCCCCCCCCCCCCCCTATTTATCAATATGACGGAACTATTAACGACTGTCATACAAGTGAGAGGTTTGACCCACCATTTTCTTGGGAAATACCTGTACCAAGTCGGGAATATGAAATAGTTGTTTTCTAGTTTCACATTTGGTCATGTCTTAGGATTAGAGAAATTACATGTACCGATTGTTTTTATACTTGGTAACGGCTTAGGGTTAGACGAGTGGCATCTGCCTATCTGCTATCAGAACCCACCATTTTCCTGGGAATATGCCTGTACCAAATCAGGAATGTGTTGTTTTTCAGTTGTTCCGTTGATTGAAAACTCAGATGGTTGAGCTTCTTATCGGTTTTGTCTGTTTTTGTGGACTTTCCCTTTTGAATGCGCCTTGGAGTACGGTACCATTGTTATTACCTTTATTCGGTAGTGTGCCAACAGATCTGGTGTAATGTCTTACCGTTGTTCTTTCCGAGATATACAGGCGTCAAAAAGACCCAACACTATAAACTTTTTATTTCAAATCCTATTGTTCTATTTTGAAGAACTAAAAAAAAACCAACAGCAACATAACAGGACGTACAGTGAGCGCCCTCCTTACAGAAGAACTTCTGGAAAAAATAATGCTTGCAAAAACTAAACATGAGAAACTCTGGAAGTTTTATTGAAATCCATTCTGTTGTTTAGGAAGAGTTATGGATAACGCAACAGTATCCTCTCTCTATTGTATAGCCTTGTATGACAATTACATAGCCTTAAATGACAAAGTCCAAAAGTGAAGAAATTTTAGCAAGAACTGTTAAAATGGGAAAACAAAAATAGAAGGTGCACAATGCCATTTGGTACTAAAGAATTCATGAAATTAATGAACCTTGCCATATGGTATTAAAGATTTCCTGTAAGATTCATTCAATTCCATCAAGTTGTTAAGGAGGAATTGCATAGGCAGTGAGGGAAGCACTCACGGACAAACGGACATATACTATATACCCCCTCCCGCAGGATAGCGGGGGGTATAAAAATATGTGCCGTATCAAATTTTATTAATACCGGAAAAATTTTTGGAGGGGGGGGGGGGTGATTTGGTTTTTTTTTTTATATGAAAAGGGATCAAAGGGAAAAAAGGTACTTTTACAAGATATGTAGATTTTTTTTAAATTTCTAAAGTTAATTTTTGATAGGATTTGTATACCTCCGCCAAAAAAAGATAGGGGTATATAGGACTTCTGCTGTCCGTTCGTTCGTTTGTCCGTCCGGTCGTCACACTTTTTCGTCTCTCCGACACACTTTTAAATTTTGCTCGGACGGGGGTATTTATTAGTGAACTTTAACTACTGCACTTCTGTTATTTTAATTCCTCTCTTTTCAACAAACTTGACGTTGCTCTTATGGTTCCCAAATTTAAAAGAAGCCACTAAGTGAAAAGGACAGACTCCCGCTGAATAAATGCATAGTATTCTTGTTCAATGGTGATCAAATCCTGTCCTCTCCTGATGAAAGACACTGAGACATGTGTGGGAAGTAGTCTAGCATCGTAATTGTGAAAATAGGTTTGATTTCTTTTAGGCCCCTATTATTTTTTCTTCCATTTTCTATTTCGTTTTGTTTTCGTTGGTTTTGTTTTATTTCGTTTTCATTTCATTGATTTCGTTTCGTTTCGTTTCGTTTCTATTTCGTTTCTCACTTTATAGGTGCCCATGTATATTCACTGCTTTTATTTTCGTCAGGATTTTCAATCAAACCCACTCTATCCTTAGAGTCTAGTCCTGTATTTGGAAAAAGAAAATAAGTGTTTTCCGATTGGTTAACAGATTATGCATTTAATAAACTGTTTTCTGATTGGATAAGGCCATATAGGGGGTATATAAGTAAAATACTCTAAAAAAAATTCCAGTTTGAACTATATTCATAGCCATACTAACCTATATTTATTTACATTGTAGAAATCAAAATGTCGAATTGTGTAGAAATGTCTTGTCTAGTTGTCGTAAAAAGAAGGACAGTTCCTAAAAGGTAAGACAATCCATATTTTCTCAAATTAACATTTGACGATTAATTGTATTTCAAATGAACACAAAACAGGATAGCGTCATTTTCTCACAGATGCCTGAAAAAAATGGCTGTCAATTTTAAGACATTCTGTGCTGTTCACAATTGTACCAGAGGTGAAATTCCAATGTTGATCTTATCATTGCTATTGTTAGCCAAATGTTCCATTGGTAGCCTTTAAACTGTATGGTTACTATTTATTTATTGGTGGCCGTCCTACCAAGGGTGTGTTTGACTTGCAATTTGATAAAAGGAAGAACACAAATTTATCTTAAAATAAATGAGTGAAAAATGTAGATATACAACTGCACATAGTCAAAATATTTTACATGGGTTTTTGTTTGTTTGTTTGATGGTGGGTTGTTGGTGTTTAATGCCACTTTCAAAAATATCTCAGTTTTATTGGTAGAGGAAACCAGAGAAAACCAAGTCACTGACAAACTTTATCACATAATGTTGTACACCTCACCCTGAATGAGAATCAAACTCGCGATATCAGTGGTGATAGGAACTGATTGCATAGGTAGTTGTAAATCCAATTACCATATGAACCCGGCCACGACAGCCCCTATTTTACATGGGGATGCTTTTTATAACATTAAAAGAAAAATATATAAAAAGGATTTTGCAGAATTGCCATTTGTCAATGTTGTCTTCCACAGAATGGTCATGATTTATATGGAATTTGTAATTTTTTATTTATTTGCTATGCACTTGGATTATTGCAATATTCAAAGAGTGTATGCTCAATTAGGTAGGAACTCCCACTGTTTACATATTCATAAGTTGTATTTTAATGCCTCATAATTGTATCAGAAGTGGGAAAAGTTGCCACATGTATGCCATATTTACAATGTTTTCAAGTTCAAAGATATACCTTTTCTACATCTCATAATTATATATAGCACTATATGCTGTGAGTGCCTAGCCTTCACCATAAACATCATGTTGTGCTATTTATTTTTACAATTTTTTACTTAAAACAAAAAATCTGAATTCTATGAAAATGATGCTGCATCATGAAAAAGTGTAAACTTTACAAGCCATTATTAGTAGAGTATGATGTCTATGTGAAAAAAGCATCTTATATCAAGTAACTATTACTCTTATTGTTTTTGGTTCATTTTTGCTGTTAAATAAAATATTGAAGGACACTAAGAAATTTTGATAAAAACAAATTGCCACATCAAGTGCAGCCTGAGTTTGACAATAAACCTTGATTACATAAAGCAATAAAAAAAATGTTTTTCATAAAAAATAATGATCATAATTATTGATTAAATCCAATAACACAAATGTATGATTTATTTAAAGAAAAAGACAAAAAAAAATCAAATCTTCCCCCTTTTCCAATTAAAGTAAAAAAAAACTCATTTTTAACCACTATCAGTGGAAAAACCTGATTAAGGTTCATTATAATACTTACTGAGGGTGCATTCGATATGCCAAATTAGATTTCTTTTTATTTGAATTTCTTAAAAGTCCTACTGTTTACTTGAAAGCAAAATGAACCTCCCCCCCTCCGCAAAATAAATAAAAATTATTGATTGATTATTGCTTAACGTCCAGCAAGCAGCATTTCAGCTGTGTTCAATAATGAAATAAAAACTATATAGAAATTCAGGAAGTGAAGCGATTAGGGTTATGTGTTTAATGCTACTTTCAACAATATTTTGGTTATATCCTTGAGGTCAGTTTTATTGATAGGGGAAACCAAAGTACCCAGAGAAAACTACCAATCTACTGCAAGTCACTGACAAACATAATCACATAACATTGTATCGAGTACACCTCGCCATGAGTGGGATTCGAACTCGCACTGTTGGTGATGATAGGCACTGATTGCATAATTAGTTGTAAATCCAACTACCAAAGTCTGTTTCATTTTAATACATGTAGTTTAATTGAAGAGAATTCAGTATGCTTCCATCATATTCCATATATACATTTTTATTTCTCTAAATGAATAGTTGAAAAAACCTCAATTTATATTTGTAAATATTGTACATTCTGTCCCACAAATTTAAAGAGCATTTCAACATATCCAATAGACAAACAGACTACTTTCACAATGCAATATGACCAGAGACAGTGACTTAGTTAAATAAATCACATTAAACTTCACTGTTTTAACACACTTTATTATGAAGCATTAAATTCAGGATCAGTTTGGTTGCTAGTCAGGTCAGTATGTTTGCTAGTTGATTTTTTACCACTAGTAAAGTTTTGATTGTTTTGAAAGAAGTTAATTACTACCCCTGTAATTTGTTGTAATGTTTTCAGTTTTTCATGCTGCAACATATTTTTGTGAAAGCTTTATATTTTGTTTTAAGTATAAAAAAGGTGAAATAAATAGCACAACATGATGTTTATGGTATAAGTTAAAACTCCTAGCAAATATACAGCATTGTTTAATTTGAAAATGCAGAAAAAGTACCTCTGAACCTGAAAACATTGTAAATATTGCATACATTTGGTACCCGTCCACCGCCATTGTGGAGTTTTAATATGACGCCCCCCCCCCAAGAAAACAATCAAAAGAGAATTCCTATCTGCACCAGCTGGGGATGTGCTGGGTAGCTCTGTCAAGGATTAGCCCTTGGAACCATCACTGAGTATCCATTTTAGTCTGAAGATTAAAATGTATAGGATGCCATTGCTGTCAAGTTTAAGATGTATAAATGTTGTCTTATAATAGGTATGACACAAGCTTTTTTAAAGCCATTAAGCTGAAATGAAAGTCAATCCATTGGAAAGAGTTTGAAAAAAAGAAAGAAATTGGTGTTTAAATCATGTCAATATCTTGAGTGGTTCTAAAGTTATGACAAAAAATAAGCATCAAAATATGTACATTTGTATATTTTTTGGACCGATTTATCAAAATGGCCACCAAATTGTAACCACAAGTTCCCCACTATTGGCACTTAAAACAGGAATTTCATACCTCCCCCCCCCCCCTTTTCCCATCAATTGAGAAAAAAACATTTAATTGGTTCTTCTTTCTTGTAATTTTACCTGTATTTCATGTTTACTGCTTGTTATACAATTTTATGTCAATCCAAGTGTATACCAATCTTAATTAGAATTGGATGTTTGTTGTATCTTTTTTATTTTTTTCCATTGGCAATACACACATATCTAACAACATGCTGTTTGGGTCGTCATTTATCTATGACCATCCAATCATGTAAATCTATTTGACCAATCGAAACAACAGATCATGGCATGTTCTCGATTTTATTAACTAAAGATTTAGTAGCCTCATCACTGATTGATCGGTTGAAAATATGAACCCATACTGGATGTACACATAATTAAAGGCCATATGTCTCAGAAACTACAAATGTCTGAGATCTCAAATTCAGACTTGTATTTTATCCCTTTAAACCTACTTTTAAAATTTTATATCTGTATAATATATTAAGAAATTAAATGTAAAAACAGTGATGACTGTATCCTAAAAACCAAAAATGTGTAGATCTGAAAAATAAACATCCAAAAGATTCATGAATTGTTGGGGTTTATTTTTGACATATATATACTATCTAAACAAACCTGAATACCTTAGGGGTCAACTTCTGGGATTTTAACAGACTTATACATACCAGACTTTGGTTCACTAAAACCTTTTTTTTTAATTAAGATCTTATTTGTAATTTATTGTTTATTCTTAGAAACCAATTTAAAAAAAACTTCAAATCTAATATTTCAAATTGAAGCTTACACTCTGTTTTATCCCTTTAGAGCTAATATTATAATTCCAAGCCAATCCAATAACTACAACATAAGAAAAGGTCCAGAAAACAAAATTTGAGGCAACACCTGTTTGGCAGCAAACCACCCACATGGCTTTCTTTGCAACCGTTAATTTATTTTGCATATGAAACAATATTGATGAAGAAATTCATTTCTTTTTCCGATGTGAAAGAAACTGAAAAGTTAAAAAAAATATTTAGATTTAGATTGTTCAAAAACACCCCAGGATCTATAGTTGAAAGTTGAGCATGGGGGAAATAAAAAAACAAAAGTTTTCTTGTACAAGTAATTGAATATAAATATGCACAAATAAAGACTACTAACTGGGTCTGTAAGGTCCCAGTCATTGAAGTCCAAAGTTTGTAATTGGCTGTATTAGAATAAATTTTGAAATAGAATTCCCAAGAACTAGAAATGAACATGTGGAGCAGGAACTGCCTACCCTTCCGGAGCATCTGAGTTCACCCCCGGTTTTAAGTGGCGTTCTGTTACTCGATCTTTAGTTTTATGTGTATGTATTGTTTTGTAGATTGTTGTGTCCTGTTGTCCATTTTTATTTGGCCATTGTGTTATCTGTCCTTCGACTTACCCTTTGGTATCTTCAAACACTTCTTGCAATTGTAGTTGGCATGCAATATCCTTGTGATATGTAGATACAAGCTTGCACAAATGAAGACCTCAGAGTCTGTGGGGTCTGAGCCTTTGGGGGTCCATATATATAGGTTACATTAGAATAATTTTTAATATAGCATTCCCCAGAACTAGAAATGACATATAATTGTATATGGAGATTCAGTCTTATACAAAAGAAGGCACCATGGTCATTTTCTATTCAAATAAGATTAATTTTATCAAAACTACATATATATAAATTTATTTATGGTATAGAAGGTCATTCAGCAATGGTCAAGGGGAGATAACTCCATTCTACTTTCAAAAGATGGAAGATAAACATAGAATTTGTTGGACCATGCACATAATCACTTGATTCTCTTATGCAATTCGTGCTCAGCCACTAAATTTATAAGGATACTTTGGGATAATTTTTTATCCTACAACCATCATACAAAGCACAACATCCATCAATGATTATGACATAAATATTATTTTGAAAATCTTCTGTAGTTGATTCAATTTAATCCAAACTGATGCTATGATAGTTCTTGGGCAGTCTTCTCTTAAAACTGAATGCACCAGCCCCTCCCCCCTCGATACAGACATGGGGTAATCATAATTTGTAATCATAATCAGTTGTAATCGATTACATTTTTTCATGTAATCGGATGTAATCTGCCATATTTTAGATTACATGTAATCGATTGCATTCATTTTGACCCTGTAATCATGATTACTTTCTGATTACATTTAGATTACTTTTCATCATTTTGACTTATTTTGTCTTAACTGAAACATATCTCCTTAGATATTTAATGTATGATATGTAAATGAATTTTCTTCGTGAGGCTAATTTTTTTTTATTCTTGAATAATTTTATCAAACGTTCATATAATTTCCTGAATTTATGACATCAGCTTATTTGTGGCCAAAAAATTGTATCTAACAAACATTTTTGTTTCATATTTGACAGAATTTGAACTTGTTTATCTTAAATGTTAAATTTTACTTTCTTAAACCAAACGTTGTTTTTTAATCATTAAACATTCATATAATCTTATGAAACTTTTTAATGTTTCCTAGTTACATGTACAGTCAAACCTGTCTTATGTGGTCACCTCTATTAAGTAGTTGCCTGTATTAAAAGGTTACTTTTTAGCTCGACATTTCGAAGAAAAAAAGTTGAGCTATTGTCGTCACTCCAGCGTCTGGGTCGGTTAAGTTTTTTGTCAAGAGTCCATTTCTCAAAAACTATCAAAGGTATCCATTGGAATACTTGTTCACTATCAAAAGAGGAACAAATTACAACAAGGCAGATGACCCTGTGATTTCTATATCCAGAGTTATCTGCCCTTGTTTTAACATACAGACCCTGGATCGTTAAGTTAATAGATATTTCGTATCTTTTTTGTTTGCATGTATCGTTCGTTCGTTTTCCATTCGTTTGCGTTTCGTTCGTGTAATTGGTTCGTTCGTTTCGTGTAACGTTCGTCAGTTTATGTACACATTCCAAATTTTTTCGAGTTAAAAACAAAATAAATTGTGCATTAACAATTCATAAACACAATTAAAGTATATACCCATTGGAAGCATTCAAATGGGCATAGCCACATATGTGCAAAGTTAGAGGGTGTGTGATGTTACCAGACTGGACTATTTTATTAATTGTTCTAAGGGAAAACATAATTAATAAATGCATTTTTTTCAATGACAAATAAACAAGAAATCATCTACATGTGTAACATCTATATGTATGTAAACAAATGCCCCTGGTGGTTTCACCTGGGAAATACATGCACTGCAGGTGTGAAATGTCAACTCTTAATTTCATTCTAATTAACAATTATACTATTTATGACCTTTTTAAGCCACACACCTCTCAGACAGCTTGACCGGGGAAAATAACTGATACACCTATGTCTGGTTATCAATACAGAATCCGAATAATTATATAAATATAAATTCTGAATAATTATATAATTATATAAATATAAAGTCATATTTGGAAGTTAAATATATGAGATTCAAAATTTGATCATATATATAATTATTAAACACATTGATAATATAAACTATTTAATATAAAATGTATTGTCATTGGATAATATATGGTTACATGTACGCTCCAATTGTTCGTGTATCATGCGTTCGTATCGTGCGTTTTTCGTATCGTTCGTGTGAAGCATTTGTTCGTTTTTCGTTCGTTTCGTTTGCGTTTCGTGCATATTGTAAACTTATACAATCCAGGATCTGTAGTACATAGAAATTAGGGATATTTTTTTAGTATAATTGAAATTTCTCAATAACTATCAAAGCTATTAACTTGAAACTCAATACACTTGTAGAAAGTGTTGACCCCAATCTGTTGACAAGAGAAGACAACTCCATCCAGCATTTTATTTGAGTTATTCTCCCTTTTTGACTTAGAATTTCTCCAAAAAATACAATTTCTCAATAATTATAATGGGCATTGAAATGAAACTCAACATACCTGTTCACTATCAAATGGGGAACCCATTACAACAAGGCAGGTGACCCTGTGATTTGTATATCCAGAGTTGTCTTCCCTTGTTTCGGCATAGCACATATAAATTTGGGATATTGTTTTAGTATAATTAAAATTTCTCAATAACTATCCAAGCTATTAACTTGAAACTCAATACACTTGTAGAAAGTGTTGACCTCGTTCTATTGACAAGAGAAGACAACTCTATCCAGCCTTTTATTTGAGTTTTTTCCCTTTTTTAGCTCACCTGGCCAAAGGCCATGTGAGCTTTTGCCATCACTTGGCATCCGTCATACGTCATAAACTTTCACATTTAAATCTTCTCCTCTGAAACCGCTGAACCAAATTAAACCAAACCTGGCAGGGATGGTCCCTGGGTGGGTCCCTTTCAAAATTGTGTCCGACAGCTCTGCCCTCCATTCAAGATGGCTGCTGTTACTAAAAATAGAAATTTCTCCAATTGTCCATTGCTGCTTTAGTACGAGCTCAAATGAGCTCAAATTTTAACTGCAGCTACATGGCAAGGAGTAGTTTAACATATATTCCGGGTTTTTTTGGTGAAATTTTTCTTTCAGCCGATTTATACCGATTATGCAAATTAGGCATATTTTGATAAAAGATCTCATTTAAATCTTCTTCTCTGAAACCGTCTAACCAAATCAAACCAAATTTGGCTGGGATAGTCCTAGGGTAGTCCCATTTCAAAATTGTGTGACATTCAAGATGGCTGCTGTTACTAAAAATAGAAATTTCTTCAATTGTCCATTGTTCCTTTATTATAAATCAAAATGAGCTCATACTTTAACTGCAGCTACATGACAATGAGTAGTTTAACATATAGTCTTTGTTTTTCTGTGAAATTTTTCTTTCAGCCGATTTATACCAATTATGCAAATTAGGCATATTTTGATAAAAGATCTCATTTAAATCTTCTCTGAAACCGCTGAACCAAATTAAACCAAATTTGGCTGGGATAGTCCTTGGGTAGTCCCATTTCAAAATTGTGTCCGACAGTCCCGCCCTTCATTCAAGATGGCTGCTGTTACTAAAAATAGAAATTTCTTTAGTTGTCCATTGCTGCTTTATTATAAATCAAAATGAACTCAAATTTTGACTGCAGCTACATGACAATGAGTAGTTTAACATATATTCTAGGTTTTTCTGTGAGATTTTTTCAGCCAGTTTATTCCGTTTAGGAATATTATGAGATAAAAATCACATCAAAATCTTTTGCTCACAAATTTGAGTTGAAATGATCTTTGGGTGGCCCACTTTCAAAATTATGTATAACGCCCCCATTTTCTATCAACTTTAGATGTCAAATTGAAAACCAGGTGAGCGATTACAGGCTCTTGGGAGCCTCTAGTTTACTTGCATTTTTTTCTAAAAATAACAATTTTCTCAATCTAAACTATGATAGGCATTAAAATGAAACCCAACATACCTGTTCACTATCAAAAGGGGGAACACATTACAGAAGGGTAACCCCCCACTCCCAACATACAACCCCCTCCCACTGCCCCCCCAAATTTTTATTTTGATATCATACGGACTACAATAGTGTTACAAGAAAAGATTATACCCCCGCTCCCCCCCAATTTTTATTTTTAAATTTTATTTCATATGCACTAATATAGTGTTACAAGAAAAGATTGTACCCCTCTGATTATATTTACCAATCATGCAAACACATTTGCTTATATGACCATCATAGTTAGAAGTATGTATAACTTTGTACATTGCTTGCAGTTTAATATCAGATACGAAAAAGTAGGTAGTTGGATTATCGAACAACTCGTACAAGCTTATCACCAATACAGTGTGTGTTCTCACCCGTCTTTGTAAATTACAAAAAAGGGTGCACTCGACTTGCAGCCGCAAGTGATAAAAGTTTACCAGTTGCTTGCCCATGGTCGGTGGTTCTCTCTGGGTACTCCGGCTTCTTCCACTACTAAAACTGGTCGCCATGATATAGCTGAAATATTGCTGAAAGTGGCATTAAACACCAAAAATCAAAAAAAAATTTCCGGTCATAGAAAATTCCATATGAATTGAACCTCTTTTAGAAAGTCACCTAACTTATAAGGCCACTATTTCTTTGTCCCAAAGGTGACTCTTAAATACAGGATTGACTGTATGTTGAAAATATTATATCTGATCTGCATTCAAATTCAAAAATAATTTTCATACAAGTATATACCAAATTTCAAATATCAATTTCTATTCTGAATAGTAATTGAAGCTAAAATCTATTTTTTCCCTTTAAGGCAGGTTCAGTTTATTTTTTACCTCACCTGTCCCCGTTAACTTTTTAGATTTTTTTATTCTTGAATAATTTCAACAAATTTATGACCGAATAATTTCATCAAATTTATGACCAAAATGGTCATAAATTTGATGAAATTATTCAAGAATAAAAAAATCTTAACACAAAAATTTCGAAAATAATGTTGTTGTTTTTTCATTTTTGACAGAATTTGAACTTGTTTTTTTTAAATGGTAAAACACTGTTAAATTTACTTTCTTAAACAGAAAATGTCTACGATCTTGTCAGATTTTTTAAATTGGAATTTTTTTCCCAAACTTGAACAGATGTGAGTAAAAATTCATCTAAAACAGCCAAAAACACCGAAAAGTGGTACATTTGTATTCACGGAATATTTTGGGGGAAACGTGTGTGGAAGCAACTTTTGTCTGGGCTAATCTAATTCAAAATTCAAGATATCTCCGCCTCTGTCAAACCTGTCTATGTGGTCACCTCTAGTATCCAGTTGCCTGTATTAAAAGGTTACTTTTTTCTTTTCTGGTCATAGAAAATTTCAAATGAACCTCTTTAGAAGATCACCTGTCTTTTTAGCTCAACTTGCCAAAGGCAATGTGAGCTTTTGCCATCACTTGGCATCCGTTGTCCGTCATCTGCTAACTTTTCACATTTTAATCTTCCCCTCTGGTCACTACAGGCAATTCTTTTTTCTAATTGTCCGATTTCTAAAAAAACCTCTCCTCTGAAACCCCTTGGCCAAATGAACCGAAACTTGGTAGGAAGCATCTATGGAAGGTCCTCTCTACAGATTGCTCATTTTGTCCCGATCTGTTAAGAAACATGGCCTCCACAGGCAATTCTTGTTTCTGATTGGTTGATTTCTGAAAAATCTTCTCCCTTGAAATCGCTTTGCCAAATGAACCGGAAATTATTTAATTATGTATGGGTTAAACAAAGGCTGTCCATGTTTTATGCACATTTAAAACCAAGGCAAAGCTGAGGTCTTTAAATGTTCATAATAAAGACATGGACAACTGTTGTTTGACCATGTTAGAACATAAACACTTCTCTGAGAATGTTAGAGTACGTTGAAAGTCAATAACACTTAGATTTTTACTCTTAGAAATGTCTTAAATGTGTAGTAGTTAGACCAGCATTTTGACAAAAATTCCTAAAGTTTTTTTTCAATGCCCCCTCCCTAGAGTTTAAAAAGGACAAAGAAACAATTATATCATTACCCGTATATAAAGCATTTTATTTTCATTAAAACAAGATCTATCACTCCTCGCTCCCCCCACAAAATTTACAAGAAAATCATAAGGACATTAGTCAATGCTTTGCTCGTATTGGGTGTGACAGCTGCCATTGTTTCGTGTTAAAAAATCTGTGTCTGTCTCAGAAGTCATCAATTGTATGTTATTCTTATATGTAAATTTGATATATAAACTTTTAAATGCAATATCCATTTAATCTTCACAGTTTGACAGTTTGCTTAACAATTCATTTTTTTTTCAGGGTGAAACCTGTCCGCGAGGGCAAAAGACGCTCGAGGCGTAAGTTGGGGCTAGCCCCAGAGTTTAAGGCCGAGGACCTTCCAGTTCGGACAAGGCGTCCCAGGGTTCTGGTACAAGCTTTCGAGCCTGTACCGGTGGTACAGACACCCGAGCCTGTACCGGTGGTACAGACACCCGTGTTTGTACCGGTGGTACAGACACCCGTGTTTGTACCAGTGGAGGCTACCCTCCCTGAACTACCACGGGATTTTCATTGTCTACACCAGCTGTTAATTCAGCAGATGTAGATGGTGAAACAATGGCTGCTATAGGCCAGGGGGTGGTAGCTGAAGCGCCCTGTGTCGCTTTGGAGGTGGTGGCAGCAGAGCAGGTTTTTGAGGCCATAGACATCCCAGTTGTTCCTGTTGCCCCTGCTCCCCAGAGAGGTTGGACTTGGTGGTGTGTTAGGGCTGCTCTTGCTGTCGGCAATATGATTGTCAATGACAGGCATGTTTTCTTTTAAGGGGCAAAATTTCTAAATTCAAAAAGGGGTTGCAATTTTGAAATCATTTCGGAAAGATCATGGTTCAGTCTGTTGTAGCAAAGATTTGGAATTTCTAATCATTTTTATGTTTTTATAATGAAGGTTAAAAAACCAAAAAAAGGGGAGATAATTTATTTTTTAAAAATTGCTTCACAGAACTGATTTGATCTAATATTTATTTAAATTGTCAAAATTTTGTTTTATTTTTCTAAAAATCATATTGTCTGTTGGTGGTTAAAGTTGTGTTAAACTTCTGATCATGGTACATTAGGTCAAATGTCACACTGAGGAATTCCATTAGGTCAATTGGGTTAGAGTTTTGGTATGTAATGCCACTTTCAACAATATATCAATTATGGCAGTCAGTTATATTGGTGGAGGAAACCGATGTGTCTACAGAAAACTACAGACACTTTATCACATAAAGCCATTATGTCGGTTGTCCTAATATTGAGCACAGATGGGTCAATGTAGAACACCATTAGGTAAGGTGTCAATTTATGTCCCTTCCCACCCCACCCAACCCAACCCAACTCCAGTTTCCAAGACCTTTTAGTGTGTATTAATCTGCCCCTCCTTCTTCCAATCCAAGTTTCTAAGACTCTTTGTTAAAGTTGTGTTAAAGCCCCCTCCCCACTTGTCTGTTCTTGGTTAAAGTTGTGTTTAAGCATCTGAGCATGGTGTCCCAGTGTCTAAGGTCTTCTACTCTATTTGTAAATAGGTCTATGTATATATGTATAGTGTAAATATATTTTTGTATATAGTGTGTGTAAATATGTTTTTAATCATTAATATTATGTATTTAGTATGTGATATTGTTACATTTCTGTAAGCATCATTAAGATATTGCAAACCTTCATTTGGAAAAGTGAATGACGTCAAAGTTTAAAATAATTTTTTTAATAAAAGCTATTATTCCTAGACTTTTGGTTAGTTCTAAGTGTAAAAAATGATTTTTCTTTCTTCGTGTTCATTAGATTCCACATCCCATCTCATGAAAATACTGATTTTCCGAGAATCTTTATAGATAATTAATACCCATACTGCCCCCAGTATGAAATAGCTCAAAACAGATCGGTGTCAGTGTGAAGCCGATCAATAACATCTTCTTAAGATCTGGACAGCAGAACTCGTACCCAAAAAATCAGCATTTTGAATTAGAATTAGATTTATCATAGAATTATATATGTTCATTTATGTACTTCAATATAAATAAATTTTGATAATTAAATAAGGTTTATGAGTGAATGTTGCATGCTAGAAACGGGGGTATGCAAGGATGAATGATAGATAAAAACTTTTTCCCAGTTAGGTTTCACATCTAACATAGGTAGCATGCAAGAAATGGGTGTATGAATGAATTGAATGATAGATAAATAACTTTTTACCAGTTAGGTTTCACATTTAATAAAGACACAATAGTGCCAAAAATACAATACTTTTTTATACCGTCAGTAATTAAATGGATTAAGGATTTTGAAGTACTAATGGAATGGATCTCAAATATGTTAGTTCTTGAGAGACTAGTTCTAATTGAAAATGCATGATCAAGGAGAATAAAAAGGATGAAAGACTTAAAACGGCACAAACCATGGTAATAAAGTATATGTAGGAGTTCTTTTTTTTTGCCAACTGAACAGTATGTGTTGTTTGATATTTTTCAGTATATCTATCAAGGACATGTTTGGTATCATTGTGGTTTACATATCCTTAGAGTTTGCTGTTTATATACAATGATAAACAACTCACACCTCAACATGCATGTGAGACGACCTCTTCCCTAAATTTGAAACTTGTGTGCTGTAAATTTCAACTATATAAATGTATGTATGGTTTAAAATGTTATCAGTTATATCATGTACACCTGTATGCAGGCTATTTCCCATCAAAAATGTGCACTCTAGCATTTTTTCCCCAACTACAACATGATCTCCTGTAAAGATACATGTATGGTAAGTGTTGGTTTGTGATGTTATAGTAAGATGCAAAAACAGAGATGCTTTTATAAAAAAAAACAAAAAAAACTGCATGAAAAAAAAAACGAAAAAAATTGCATGTATTAATCAGCTTTTGTTTTTCAGGTATACTAATCTATTTTTTTTTTTTCAGAAGTAAGAGTGGCCTACAGCAATACTTTTGACAAATTGTAAAATTAATATTTTTGTTTGTTTTGGATCTTTTGTAAATTTAATATAATTTTGAAAAAAATCTCATTTCTGGTGACTTTTTTTTTGCTAAAGTAATAGTTTTTTCATGAAGATTTGGTATTAATGGCAATTCTAAAATAATTTAACAATTTAGTATTTATAAAAAAAAAAGTGTTTTAAGATGCACCCATGTAGACACCAGTCAATTGAAGATGGCATCAAAGCCGCTGAAAGTACAGTCAATACTTTTGGTAGGTTTTAAATTTAAGGGGTTTTAATAGGGACAAGAAGAGTTTGAAGATACCAAAGTGGTAATCAGAATCTGTATGTCGAAGGAAAGACAATACAATGGACAAACAAAACAATGATCTACAAAACACTGCACAGAAAACTAACGATCAAGCACCATAAACCCTACGAAGACTGGGGTTGAGCTCAGATGCTCTGTAAGGGCAAGAAGAGTTTGAAGATACCAAGAGGGTTATCAGAATTCGTAAATCGTCGAAGGACAGACAATACAATCGACAAAAAAAACCCAATAGCAATGATCTACAAAACACTACACAGAAAACTAACGATCAAGCACCATAAACCCTACGAAGACTGGGGTTGAGCTCAGATGCTCTGTAAGGGCAAGAAGAGTTTGAAGATACCAAGAGGGTTATCAGAATTCGTAAATCGTCTAAGGACAGACAATACAATCGACAAAAAAAACCCAATAGCAATGATCTACTAAACACTACACAGAAAACTAACGATAAAGCACCATGAACCCCACAAAAAACGGGTTGAGCTCAGATGCTCTGTAAAGGTAAGAAGAGTTTGAAGATACCAAAGGGGTAATCAGAATCTGTAAATCAAAGGACAGACAATACAATGGGGGAAAAAAACCCAAAAACAATGATCTACAAAACACTACACAGAAAACTAACGATCAAGCACCATGAACCCCACAAAAACTGGGGTTGAGCTCAGATGCTCTGGAAGGGTAAGAAGAGTTTGAAGATACCAAAGAGGTTATCAGAAAATTTAAATCGAAGGACAGACAATACATTCATTTAATTTCCTTAAAAACTGCTTGTAAGATTTACTGTCAAAATTTTAATAAAATTGTAAATATAATCCCCTAAAAAAAGGGGGATTGAATAAGAAACGTCACATTTCTATGCTTGAGGTTAAATTTTTTTTTTCTTTGGTAGAAGTGGTGCGTTTCTTTGTAATTTATGATCTTGCTAGAAACAAAACAGGCTCTGTAAAGGATGGGATGACAGAATTGTACAAAAACGACAAGCAAAAAACATGCATACAATTAAATAAAATTAAAGAAAACCAAAATGTACGCAGAACCTGTTATTTTAAAATTTTGAAGGGAATTTAATAAACAAAAAGTAAAATTCTAGCCAGACCATCAATCAGCTATTTTTTGTACTTTTGTATTAGTTATGTCATGTCAGTCTACTTGGTTTAAAACTCTTTAAAGTTTTATACTTTCCAAAATTCCAAGTCTTGTCTTTCTTTTCTAATTTAATTTACGTGTTTTACATTTACATAAAAAAATATTGTCAAAAATTACCGAGTTTCTAAAAATTTAATTGTATTTGGTAAACATTTTTTTAGTTTTAAACCAAGTAAGTAATGAATCCTTTATTTTTTGTTGCTGTGATAAAATGTGTATAAAAAGGATAACATCCTTCATTCCTCCTGTGTAGTTACGAATTATCAAGAGCTAATGCCCTTCAAATTTTGTTTATTAAATTATATAAATATGAATTTCGTACTATTACAGGAACATGGAAGAAAGGTTCATCATATTTTGTGGTAAAACCTATAAAATATGGATTGGTCCTGACTTTTTTAGTCCTCTAATAGTCCAATTATTCCAATAATTATCATAGGTGCAGAACACTTTCTAATTGTTGTCATAGTATTTACATGCATTCAAACAGTGGAGATTCTGATGTTTTATCTTTAACATCGAATTTATTGGAATCATTTTCAAAAATATTTCCTAATTTATTTTTAATTATTTTCAAAATAATTTCATTTTAAAAATTTCAGTAAACTTTAATCTTGATTATTTTTTTTTTTAATATTTTAAAAATAAATTATAAGCTGATACATTTTAGAGAGATAAGTAATAATTGTTTGTCAAATTTATTTATTGTCTTGCTGATTTTGTTGTAAACCTCAGCTAACCAGGCACTGCATAACCCCCATCCAACAAAGCATTACATTTCCCTATTTAACCATGCATTGCATCCCCCCTGCACTTTAATAGTCGGCTTTCAATAAATATTTATATTTTGAAGCCACCTATTAACATGAACAAAATGAGCAAGCTGATTGGCATAATAATTTAAATATATTGTTTTAATCTTTCAAAATGTATCACTTTAGTCCATCTTTGAACACATAAAAATAGAAGTCCTACTTTTGGTGATTTTTAGTTAAATGATTTAATAATTCTCTAAATTTCCAAAATTAAGATAAGTGCAATTATATGCATTAATTCATTACTAATGTAAATATTTTCTTTCTTTTAAAAAAATTTATTTTCTGGTTTTTTTTGTAATCTATTTTGGTATTTTTTAGTTTCGTTGTTTTATTTTTTTATCTTGTAATATTGTATAGTTTTGTAATTATGTATATTAATTATGCTATGCGAGATATAAAGACTTCAAAATTTTTATAAAATTGTAAATATAATCCCCTAAAAAAAAGGGGGGCTGAATAAGAAACGTCACATTTCTATGCTTAAGGTTAAATTATATTTCTTTTCTTCATTTTTTTTGGTAGAAGTGGTGCGTTTCTTTGTAACTTATGGTCTTGCTAGAAACAAAACAGGTTCTGTAAAGGATGGGATAACAGAATTGTACCAAAAAAAAAAAATATCACACACAAAATGGATAATAGAAATAAAAAATGTAAGCAGAACCTGTTCTTTTAAATTTTGGAGGGCATTTTAATAAACAAAAGTAAAATTCTAGCCAGACCACCAATCAGATATTTTTGTATATGTGAGATATAAAGACTACAAAATTTTAATAGAATTGTAAATATAATCCTCTAAAAAAAGGGGGGATTGAATAAGAAATGTCACATTTCTATGCTTAAAGTTAATTTTTTTATTTTTTTTGGTAGAAATGGTGCGTTTCTTTGTAATTTATGATCTTGCTAGAAACAAAACAGGCTCTGTAAAGGATGGGATAACATAATTGTACAAAACTGACAACAACAAAAAACACACATACAATTAAATAAAATTAAAGAAAACCAAAATGTAAGCAGAACCTGTTATTTTAAAATTTTGGAGGGAATTTAATAAACAAAAAGTAAAATTCTAGCCAGACCATCAATCAGCTATTTTTGTACTTTTGTATTAGTTATGTCATGTCAGTCTACTTGGTTTAAAACTCTTTAAAGTTTTATACTTTCCAAAATTCCAAGTCTTGTCTTTCTTTTCTAATTTAATTTATGTGGTTTACATTTACATAAAAAAATATTGTCAAAAATTACCAAGTTTCTAAAAAATTTAATTGTATTTGGTAAACATTTTTTTAGTTTTAAACCAAGTAAGTAATGAATCCTTTATTTTTTGTTGCTGTGATAAAATGTGTATTAAAAAGGATAACATCCTTCATTCCTCCTGTGTAGTTACGAATTATCAAGAGTTATTGCCCTTTAAATTTTGTTTATTAAATTGTATAAATATGAATTTCGTACTATTAAAGGAACATGGAAGCAAGCTTCATCATATTTTGTGGTAAAACCTATAAAATATGGATTGGTCCTGACTTTTTTAATCCTCTAATAGTCCAATTATTCCAATAATTATCATAGGTGCAGAACACTTTCTAATTGTCAGTACTTACATGCATTCAAACAGTGGAGATTCTGATGTTTTATCTTTAACATCGAATTTATTGGAATCATTTTCAAAAATATTTCCTAATTTATTTTTAATTATTTTCAAAATAATTTCACTTTTGGTGATTTTTAGTTAAATGATTTAATAATTCTCTAAATTTCCAAAATTAAGATAAGTGCAATTATATGCATTAATTCATTACTAATGTAAATATTTTCTTTCTTTCAAAAAAAATTATTTTCTGTTTTTTTTTGTAATCTATTTTGGTATTTTTTAGTTTCGTTGTTTTATTTTTTTATCTTGTAATATTGTATAGTTTTATAATTATGTATATTAATTATGCTATGCGAGATATAAAGACTTCAAAATTTTTATAAAATTGTAAATAATTCATATTACTAATGTAAATATTTTCTTTCTTTTAAAAAAAAATTTTTTTTGTTTTTTTTTTTGTAATCTATTTTGGTATTTTTTATTGTTTCGTTGTTTTTTGTTTTTAATCGGAGATCTGCCATGACAACAAGACCATGATAAGTAGTATACAACAATACAAGAAATCGGGAATGCCAATGATCATTATACAAATTCTGACATGACAAAAATATTGTATATATAAATATTGTATAATTTGTAAAAGTATTCTATATGAAGAAGAACAAAAAATTTAATTTAAACTTTTGTGGATGGATTTATGGTGTTTAACACCACTTTCAACAATATATCGGATATATCATGGCGGTTCATTTAGTAATAGTTGTATATAATTAGAGGTACCGGTAGTTATAATATTGTCAGTCATTGAATGGATATACAATTTTAAACCTAAGCTTTTTCCAGTGGATGCCATTTCCATTGGTTTTAATGCTGGGTTTAAGTATATCGAGGTCTATATGTAATTTATTGCCGATTTGTCATTGTTTGCATATATATATATCTAAATATTTATGTTGTATTAAATCGACAGCTGAGAAAATAGTTCAGACATGCATCGAGCTGGTTGTTAAACTTTAATTTTTGTTGTGTTTTTTCATATATTGATAAGGGTGTGCTTGAATGAAGATGAGACCTTTAAGGGTTATGCGAGGTATTATCATCACTTGATGTCCACCCCTCCCAGTCGTCCGTAAACTTTTACATTTTAATCTCTTCTCTGAAACCACAGGAACAATTATATTAAAACGCGGTAGGAGTGTCCATTTGATAGTTCTCATAAAAGTTTTTAGTTCACTAGGGCCAAAGGTTCAAATGAGTTTTTCCCATCACTTTGTGTCTGTTGTCTGTCATCCATTAAATTTTTACATTTTGATCTTCTCAAGAACCACCGGGTCAAATTGAACCAAACTTTGATGTGATACTCTTTGAATGCCCCTCTTCCAAAATTGTGTCCACTGACCTTGCCTAATATTAAAGATGGCTTCTCATTGGTTGAAAAATTGGAAATCTTTGAAAATCTTCTTCAGAACCACTGAATGGATTGAAACCAGATTTAGTCAAAATGCAGGAACTGCTCATCCTCCTAGAGCAGACAAGAGCTCCCTAAAATCAGATCATTGTTTTTACCCAGTTTGATATACAAATTACAATTGGTTGTCTTGTAATTCAAATTTATTTTAATTGAATTTGTCAAGAAATACTAGCAAGATTTTATACAAAGTTTGGGGGGGTATATAGGAATCACCCTCTCCGTCCGTCCATGTACCTTGTAAGCGCAACTCCTCCTAAACGGCTAATCGGATTTTTATGAAACTTTACACATTTGTAGTACACTACCTGCAGATGTGCATGAAGGAATATGGTTGCTGTCCAAAATTTCAAAGGGGAGATAATTCAACATACTTTCACGAAAAGGGGGAGGGTGTACCTTGTAAGTGCAACTCCTACTAAACTGCTTATTGAATTTTCATGAAACTTTACATAGTTGTAGTACACAACCTGCAGATGTGCATGAAGGAATACTGTTGCTGTCTAAAATTTAGAAGGGGAGATAATTCAACTTATACTTTCATGAAAAGGGGGGTTGTGTACCTTGTAAGCACAACTCCTCCTAAACGGCTTATTGGAGTTTTGTGAAACTTTACACAGTTGTAGTACACTACCTGCAGATGTGCATGAAGGAATATGGTTGGTCCAAAATTTAAAAGGAAAGATAATTCAACTTATACTTTCACGAAAAGGGGGGGTCATGTACCTTGTAAGCGCAACTCCTACTAAACTGCTTATTGAATTTTTATGAAACTTTACCTGCAGATGTGCATGAAGAAATATGGTCGCGGTCCAAAATTTGGAAGGGGAGATAATTCAACTTGTCACTCACAGTTCTAGTTTTTCTTCAGAATCTTGTTATCTTGAAAACTTAAAAACTTATGCTGTTTTCTATTCAAGGCCTAGTATACCACTGCCTACAAAATGTATATATTCTATTAAGCAGACAATTTAAATATCTCATGTGACTTATAGAATTACTGTAAGATTGATACCACCACAACTTAGACATTTTTATATTCAATTGTTGATGACATTTTCAGTTTTAAAATTGATATCAATGAAATCGGCCTCTTACTTATTCTTTGGAGATTTTGGCACTGGAAACAGTACTGTCTTAACGCATGGGCATGCTGGGGAGTTACCCGGAGTCCCCATGTTAATCTATGTATGTTGTGTACAGCATGCTTTTTAATGTTTAAACACTGATTTTCTTGGAAATACCAATACAATAAATTTCTGTTTAATTCTATCGACATTTACAATTTATTCCTGCGAGTGCTTGTGTAGGTATGGGCCCCAGTCCACTGCTTTGTCCTGGGGGCCTAGTAAAACTGTTAAGACTGGTCTTCTACTAGCCTATTACAGATGGTGGACTGAGTATAAAGTATCATAACTGATAATTAAGTGAAAAATTACATGATACCTGTTAATAATTTTCCCTGTTTTTCAATATATATGGTTCAAAATAGTGGTAGTTTAAATATATCTACATTAAAAGGGAGTTGCTGCATCGGTGGTGTAATGGTTGGCATGGTTGTACGGTAGATCGTGGGTTGGAGCCCCGGTCGAGTCAAACCAAAGACTATAAAATTGGTATTTGTTGTTTCTCCGCTAAGCACGTAGCATTATTCCATTAAGGAGAAAGAGCAAAGATTGCTTGGCTCGGAATCCGAATAATGTGTTTGAGTGGAGCGACACGTCTACCCATGGGCTGTTGTTTCAGTGAGCAAGCACTATAAAAATCTAACTCAGTGTGTTGGTCTAGTACAATGCGGACCTCATCATCATCTCATTGAAAATTTATTTGTTCTCCCCATGATATAGCTGAAAAATTGATGAATTGGCGTTAAATAACAATCACACACTCAGTCCGGAACAAATTGACTGCTACATCGGCTCTGTCAGAAAAATAATAATCTAACGGCGAAAAAGGCGAAATGATTTAATTTGATCCAAAATACCCCCTCGAAAATCATTTTGTCGTCACTTTGAGATTATCATTGAATTAAAGGAAATTTCTATGTCTTCATGTAAGTGGATGAAAAAATTCCATCATACAAGTACAAATTCAAACAAAAAGAAAATTGGTCAAGCTAAAGCTTTAGATCTTTTTTACTTTGTTGCTGTTCTTAAGCGTTTTTCCTCTCTTCATGACAAATATGCTATCGTTCCTGCGGACAAGGCTTCCAACAATATCGTGTTTGTATGTAAATCATATTACTTCGAATGCCTAATCAAGGAATTAGGCATAAATAGCAACACCTCTAGTAATACCACATCCAAACCAACTTCGTTCGACAAAGATGAAATCCTAGCTAACCACAGATCATTCATGACCTCTTTAAACATTCCCTCTGGTAAAGAGTGAGGATTTACCCTATTTATATTGGATACCTAAACTCCATAAGACACCATACAAAGAAAGGTACATAGCGGGATCATCAACTTGTTCGACAAAAGAATTGTCAATTCACCTGACAAAGATTCTGTCTGCAGTAAAAGAGGGACAACAGAAATATTGTGAAACTATTTATTCGCGTAGTGGCATAAATCACATTTGGATTTGAAAACTTTTGATTTTTCAACTCTATATACCACCCTACCGCATGACAAATTAAAAACCTGCTTAAAAGAAACAATTCATAAAGCTTTCAGTCATAGAAACTATGGCTCAATATTTGTTGTGTTAGGCTACAATTCCACATATTTTTCAAACAAAATTCAAAAAGGTAAAACATGCTACTCCGAGGAACAAGTGATCAGTATGCTGGAGTTCCTCATCGATAACATATTTGTCTCCTTTGGAGGGACACTGTTTCAGCAGGTCATTGGCATACCAATGGGTAGGAATTGTGCCCCTCTTCTAGCCGATTTATTTTTATACTCGTGATTCGGAGTTTCTTCAAAAGCTTGTAAAAGATAAGAAGATTCATGAGGCTAGAGCCTTTAATTTCACATACAGGTATATTGATGACGTTTTACCTATCAATAATTCTAGATTTGCAGAATTTCTTCCATTGATATATCCTCCAGAGCTGGAAGTTAAAAGAGACCACAGATACAGCTTCGTCCGCATCATTTTTGGACTTATACCTCGAATTTGACGACAGTGGTCAACTCAGTACTAAAATTTATGATAAACGGGACGACTTCAATTTTAAAACCATAAATTTTCCAAACATGTGCAGCAATATACCAGCTTCTCCTGCATATGGTGTTTACATCTCGCAATTGATTCGCTATGCAAGGGCCAGTAGCAATTATTCTGATTTCCTGAAACATCATCTTCATCTGAGAAACAGGCTACTGGACCAGGGCTATAAAAAGATTCGCCTTATTCGACCTCTTAAAAAGTTTATATTCCGATACCAAGATCTTGTCGAAATATATTCCGTCTCTGCAGAAACGATTATAAGCGATGCATTTTCATATAGTGAAAATGTATAAAGATAAAGAAGTCAAGAAAAATGTCGAGGATATTTTTTTATCAATGTGTGACGTAAAAATATTTTTGACATTTACGTCACCGTATATGGTACTGCTTTGACAACTATTTTGCCCATTTTGTTCCTGTATTTAAATACTGTTATAGTGACAGCCGGAACCTTTGAACCGTAATGAGAGAGGGAGGTTTGGCACTTTAAAATCTGATTCAACCCACCATTTCTTTAGAAATGCCTGTACCAAGTCAGGGTCATTACGGTTTTCACAGTTTTCCGGTTGTTGACTGATTTTGTCTGTTTGTATAATTATGAGTTTTGACTTTCCCTTTGTAAGATTGTTCGGAGTTCGGTAATTTTGTTATTACCCTTATTGGACGGTGAAAGTGAAAAACAAACACATCTCTGTCGGACTATCGAAATTAAAATGCCGACTATAACCAATGAAAAGATCTCATTTGAGGTCAAGTTCGTACAATATATAATGTACTTTTTTCCTGAATTACAAAATTGTGAATAAGTTCAGCTTAATATTAGTAAGAAAGGTAAAATGGCTATCCAAATTTACACTTGGACACAAATTAAAGTAAATGAACAGCATTGTTATATTGATTTCTTCATTTCACAGTAACAGTCAGACCACAATTTCGTCTTAACCCATGGACACGTTTGGCAGTTGCCCAGGGGCCCCATGATAATCTATGTATGCTGTTTATAGAACTACTAATACAATAATTCTATATTTAATTTTATCAACCATTTCTATTTTTATTCCTGTGAGTGGTGGTGTAGGTAGGGGCCAAGTACACTGCTTTGCTCAGGGAGGGGGGGGGGGGGCTATAATGCTGTTAAGACGACCTTGAAACAGGGGCATAGTAAGGCTTATAAGAAGTGTTCGCACCCAGTTATTAGCAGTGTATGGTCTATGGAATGCTGATTTAAGGGGTGGTTCCGGGAACATATGCAACCCAAGCCCTCCACACCTGAACGCTCGTTTCTGAATGTTGCAAGTGTATCCAATGTGTGTTGTCATGATATCTTTGTGTCAAATTTTTTTAAATCGCGGATCGAATAAAGATACATGTATGTCAAAACCGGGCTTCAGAGTTACTGTGACACTAGCTACCCTAGGGGTGATGTGAATCAGATGTGGATTCTGTAGAACTCTAAAGATCTGCTAGAGTAAATACAATCTAGGTCCCTCTGGCTCTGGCCACCCTTAAAATATTGTTTGTTTGTTTGGCATTGCCAACCCACACTATCAGCAGGTGGGTAGGTAGGTAGGGATTTTCTTTTTTACATTTGAAAGCTTTATATTTTCAGACTGGTTTTTCACAGGAACACAGAGGAAGATATGACATTAATGAATCAAATTTAATGCAACATAAAGAACAGCAAAAATCAAATTCTATTTTCATAAAAAAAAACATTTTCTGTCTGTCAGTCAGACAGTTGAATTCTGAAATCAGAGTCCTATCTATTAAATCTGGCAATCTGACACTGAATGAAAAGCAAAGATGATTGGTATATTGTGTCTTTTACACCACACAATGTTATCGTCACGGTATGTGTTTTCGTGCGTCATCTATTTTCGTTTTATCCATTTTATTTTGATTTCCACAGTGCACGCATTATTTTTTACGTGTCTTCCGGTTTCTATTTATGGAACATAAACAAGACTACAGCGTGACATCTGTAAAAGATGTTAAAGTTTGCTTTTAAAGACTTAAGTACCAAGAACAGTGAACCTACCTACTGAACCATACTTTTTGTAATGCTAAAAATTTACCTCATTTATAAAGTAGCTGGAAAAAAATCCAGAAGGGCTATATAAAATTTAACTATGTCATCTGCCTCTCAGACACTGGCTCTTCCTGTCATGTAACTGTCATGGGGTCACTGATCGTACTTGTAAACAAAAGAGCTGACTGAAATGTGCCTGTTTCTTATATAAAATACATGTCACTTTGCAGTGCATTGTGGTTTCAGCACTAAAAAAAACATCAAAAGTAAACACAATTTTGAAAGTGGTAATTTTCAAACATTCTGTTATTTTATTTAGATGTAGTATGATTTGGTAGATGGCCAGAACCATGAAATTTTAAAACCAGCCATTTCCGGATTATATATTCGTTTCCATCCCGTATATCGGCCTTGTTTTTATTTCACACGAAAACAGATGACGCCATTTTACTGACAACAAAAGTTGCCAGATAATCGAGAGTATATTAAAATACAAGAATGGCTTTAAAATTAAAAACAATCTTATGTACAAAGAAATATTTAACTAGCCATTCTTTGAAAATTCCAATCGTCATATGAATGAAGGGTTAACACTAACTAGCCATTCTTTGAAAATTCCAATCGTCATATGAATGAAGGGTTAACACTGTTAATCGCTATATCTGAAAATCGATAATAGCACGAAAACCGATAACACGATGCTAAGTAGCATCAGTGTTAGAAATAAAACATTCAAAATGTCTGACATTCAACAATTTTAACGCCCAAACAAAATACAGTACTCCACTGCAGACTAGTAGTTTAATGATAGTGAATAGAGTTTGAATTATGCTTGCATGTCTCCCTTCATATTTGTTCTGTCATGTTCGGATGAAAAGCGTCCATCCCATGAAGCGACGACGTCAAGATGAAGATGAAGTCTTCTAAAAGGTTTTTCAGAACGTTCTCCCATGTTTCGTCCATAGAATAACTGAAGATCTTATTTTTGATAAAATGTTCACCCTCCTTAACTGATGCATTGCAGCATATGGGGATTCTTTCCACTGCCGGCCTCTTCGACATTATTTTCGCTTCAGCAGACCATTTTCTATTCTATGTCGTTTAAACGTTTGCTTTCAATACAGTGTACATTAAGCGCTTTTACGATCGAGATTTGAAATAAATAAAGCCCGGAAAAAACTCCGCGGACACGATCGAAATTCCGGCGCGATTCCGATTTTTCTTAATAAAAAAAAATTGTCTGAAACGCAAAAAAAATAATTTGGGCGGCAAGTTTTTCAGTGGGTCGGGCGGCAATGCCAAGTAAATAAAATTTTATTTTAAGCCACTCTCCTCCTGCAATAGTATTAAAACATTTGACTTCTCTACCCTCTACACAACTATTCCTCACTCTAAGCTGAAGGACAAATTAAGGGAGTTGGTCCAACTGTGTTTCATAAAGAAGAAGGGCCAACGTAGATACAAATACCTTGTGCTAGGAAGGGACAGATCTTATTTTGTAAAAAAAAAAAAACACTGATTCTACCAAAAAGTTCTCTGAAACTGATTTCATCAACATGCTCGAGTTTTTGATTGACAAAAAATTTGTTATCTTTGGTGGACGTGTTTTTCAACAGACAGTCGGCATACCTATGGGTACAAACTGTGCTCCTCTTCTCGCCGACTTGTTCCTTTATTCGTATGAGGTAGACTTCATACAGGGGCTTCTCAAGAAAAACGAAAAGAAACTAGCCCGATCCTTTAATATCAAGTTCCGCTATATAGATGATGTCCTTTCACTAAATAATTCAGGGTTTGGTGATTTCGTTGATCGCATCTATCCCATTGAGCTTGAAATAAAGGATACCACACATACAGATACGTCTGCTTCATACCTTGACCTACACCTCGAAATTGACAGTGAGGGGCGGTTAACAACGAAACTTTACGACAAAAGAGATGATTTCAATTTTCCCATTGTGAACTTTTCATTCATATGTAGCAACATTCCAGCAGCACCTGCATATGGAGTATATATCTCAGTCGATACGATATTCCAGAGCTTGTGGTTCCTATCAGGATTTCCTTGATAGAGGGTTGCTGCTAACAAAGAAGCTACTGAACCAAGGGTTCCTTATAATTAAGTTGAAATCATCAATTCGAAAGTTTTACCGTCGCCACCACGACTTGGTTGACCGGTATGGAATATCCGTGTCACAAATGACCACTGATATGTTCCACTTGTCGTAAACACTTCCCGGTCCTTTCCTCGTTCATGACTTATCACCGAGTTTGTAACTAGATTAACACAACGGGTGTCACTAGTGGAGCAGGAACTGCTTACCCTTCCGGATCACCTGAGTTCACCCCCGGTTTTTAGTGGGGTTTGTGTTACTCTATCTTTAGTTTTATATATATGTTTAGTTGATCGTTGTTTGACCATATGAACTTTTTCTTTTGGCCACTGTGTTGTTCTTCGATATACGGATTCTGATTGCCCCTTTAGTGTCTTCTTATGGGTAAATTGCAAATGATTTTTATATTGTCAAAATAAATGGAATATTTATTTTAAGAAAAATTTCCGTGAGAAAAAATATGGACGAACTTGCATATAAATCGAGCAACACAAGAAAAGCAAACCAGTTCAGTTGGAAAATTATACACAATACAATTTATACAGAAGCAAAATTGAAAAAAAAATAGGATCTATGAACGGTTTATGCCATTTTTTTTTATATACTCGAGTTGAAACTTGGAAACATTTATTTTACGACTGTACAGTCATACAACAAAATCATATCGGTGTTAAAAATTACATGGTTCTCCGCTAAGCACGCACCATTAAATTTCTTCATAGTATAATAAGTTTTACATAAACGTTATAGATATGCAAATAAGCAATATGGAATTCCTTTCCGCACGGACGATTTGACAGTTAGTATATAAAGACAATTTTAGGTGTGTTCGATTAATGCGAATTTGAATTTGACTTTAAATTTTGGTGTTTAACACCACATTCAGCAATATTTCAGCTATATCATGGCGACCAGTTTTAGTGGTGGAGGAAGCCGGAGTACCCGGAGAGAACCACCGACCCTGGGTAAGCAACTGGTAAACCTTATCACTTGCGGCGGCGAGTGCACCCTTTTTGTTATTTACAAATCCGGGCGCGAACCCACGCCGTATTGGTGATAGGCTTGTTGAGCTGTTAGATCCAACGACCTAACTCATTGAGCCACCCGGGCCCCTTCGATTAATGCGACGTCCTTTACAAGTCGTAATACGACAAAAGTGTTAGTCCCACTCACACCCTCTTTTAGGGGTAGAAATGAAAGATTGAATGAATTTATTATTTTGATATTATGTTTGTATGCGATCTTGTAACGAACACACAACCATGCACTGTGTTTAATCTTATTTATATTACATTATTTTAGTTAAGAAAAAAAATATTTTCGGAGGAGTGAACTTGAAGAGGTAGAAAATAATTAAGGAGAAAGAGAGCAAAGACTGCTTGGCTCGGAATCAATATAATGTGTCCGAATGGGGCGACATGTTTACCCGCGGACTGTTGTTTCATCGAGCTAGCACTATCAAAATCCAACTATTTACTAAGCGTGTTGGTCTAAACCTCATCAGCATTTCATTTAATATTAACACTTGCTGAGTTGATGTTAAAAACAATCACTCACTCGCTTATTACCGGGGCACCTATAAAGTGCGAAACGAAATAGAAACGAAACGAAATGAAATCAACGAAAACGAAACGAAACGAAACGAAATCAACAAAAACGAAACGAAACGAAACGAAATCAACGAAATGAAAACGAAATAAAACGAAACCAACGAAAGCAAAACGAAATCAATGAAAACAAAACGAAATAGAAAATGGAAGAAAAAATAATAGGGGCCTAAAAGAAATCAAACCTATTTTCACAATTACGATGCTAGACTACTTCCCACAAATGTCTGTCTTTCATCAGGAGAGGACAGGATTTGATCACCATTGAACAAGAATACTATGCATTTATTCAGCGGGAGTCTGTCCTTTTCACTTAGTGTCTTCTTTTATATTTGGGAACCATAAGAGCAACGTCAAGTCTGTTGAAAGGAGAGGAATTAAAATAACAGAAGTGCAGTAGTTAAAGTTCACTAATAAAT
Source organism: Bathymodiolus brooksi (assembly GCA_963680875.1). NCBI lineage: Eukaryota > Metazoa > Mollusca > Bivalvia > Mytilida > Modiolidae > Bathymodiolus > Bathymodiolus brooksi. The sequence continues at coordinate 12,989,692 of OY804575.1, read as the reverse complement.
ACCCCCGTCCGAGCAAAATTTAAAAGTGTGTCGGAGAGACGAAAAAGTGTGACGACCGGACGGACAAGCGAACGAACGGACAGCAGAAGTCCTATATACCCCAATCTTTTTTTGGCGGAGGTATACAAATCCTATCAAAAATTAACTATAGAAATTTAAAAAAATCTACATATCTTGTAAAAGTACCTTTTTCCCCTTTGATCCCTTTTCATATAAAAAAAAAACCCAAGTCACCCCCCTCCAAAAAAATTTCCGGTATTAATAAAATTTGATACGGCACATATTTTTATACCCCCCGCTATCCAGCGGGAGGGGGGTATATAGTATATGTCCGTTTTTCCGTGAGTGCTTCCCTCACTGCCTATGCAATTCCTCCTTAACAACTTGATGGAATTGAATGAATCTTACAGGAAATCTTTAATACCATATGGCAAGGTTCATTAATTTCATGAATGTTTTAGTACCAAATAGCATTGTGCACTTTCTATTTTTGTTTTCCCATTTTAACAGTTCTTGCTAAAATTTCTTCACTTTTGGATTTTGTCATTTAAGGCTATGTAATTGTCATACAAGGCTATACAATAGAGAGAGGATACTGTTGCGTTATCCATAACTCTTCCTAAACAACAGAATGGATTTCAATAAAACTTCCAGAGTTTCTTATGTTTAGTTTTTGCAAGCATTTTTTTCCCCAGAAGTTCTTCTGTAAGGAGGGCGCTCACTGTACGTCCTGTTATGTTGCTGTTGGTTTTTTTTTTAGTTCTTCAAAATAGAACAATAGGATTTGAAATAAAAAGTTTATAGTGTTGGGTCTTTTTGACCCCTGTATATCTCGGAAAGAACAACGGTAAGACATTACGCCAGATCTGTTGGCACACTACCGAATAAAGGTAATAACAATGGTACCGTACTCCAAGGCGCATTCAAAAGGGAAAGTCCACAAAAACAGACAAAACCGATAAGAAGCTCAACCATCTGAGTTTTCAATCAACGGAACAACTGAAAAACAACACATTCCTGACTTGGTAGAGGCATTTTCCCAGGAAAATGGTGGGTTCTGATAGCAGATAGGCAGATGCCACTCGACTAACCCAGATTGAGTAAGCAACTGAAAAAAAGTATCTATGAAGAAACTGCACCAAAATGTGATTTATTTTTAGTCTTTTTTATTTGGGGGGGGGGGGGGGGGGGGGGGGGGTCAATAAACTTGAAATTTGTTTTCAGTGTTTCATCAACAGTATATTTAGAAAAATATGGGCTTAAAAAATATGAGGGGCAACAAAAGCACTCTTGCACCGTTATTTACTTCAGCCATAGATTTTAATGTAGTCAATCCGTCAAATAATACCTTCAATAGGCAAAAGATTATAATCACTATTTTTGTAAATGAAACAAAATGCCACTTTGAAAAGAATAAAAAAAAAAGAAAAAAAAACACTTCAAAATTGACTCCAAAAGTGACTCCAGACTCCACTCCATGTTTTACAACATGCCTGAATACGAAGGCGTATTTATCATAATTTTGTTCTGGTGTATTCTGTGTAATTGTATCTTTGTTGCCAATGCACTAAGCATACATTGTCCCTACTGTTGCAGGGGCGGATCCAGGGGGCGCGCGCCCCCCTAAAATTGGAAAAAGATATGATTTTTTGGCGTAAAATCGTGATTTTTGACACAAAATACCCCAAATATTTTCGCGCCTCCCTCCGCTCGGCGCAATATTTTTAAGTGTGCCCCTAACTTGAAATCCTGGATCCGCCCCTGTATTGTACTGTCCATGTATATGTGGTCTTCATTGAGTGGAAGCGAATCTGTGCAGGCTTGTTATCGTTTGTTTATATATGTATTGCCGTTGGAGATCCAGTTATCAAGAAGGGAGGATTGGGATCCCAGTAACAGATTTAAACCCGCCACATGTTTGTGCCTATACCAAGCCAGGACCTGGATTTCCAACGTCATATCATGGTGTTTGCTGTGTTCAGTGTGTTCAATTTAACTGAGAGGTGATTGTTCGTTTTGTTGGTATTGATATTTAAACTTTCTTTTCACAATTAAAGTATAAATAATATTGTTCTGTAATGTGCATGAATTAAAAAAAAAACAAGGTAAACAAATGGAATCCGGCTCTATAAATGGTTGATTAATTGCTGTTTAGGTACATTTCGATGACTTAATGATGATATCCTCTTTGTACTAGACCAACACGCTTACTTGGACTTTTATAGTGTTGGCACACCAAAACTACAGTCTGCGGGTGGACATGTCGCTCCATTCGGACATATTATTCTGATTTCGAGCCAACCAGCCTTTGCTCTTACTCCTTATTGATGCATGCTTAGAGAAGAGGCAACAAACACCAATTTTATAGTCATTTGGATTGATCTGACCGGGGCTCGAACTCCCAATCAACCCCACTTGAGGCGAGCACGTTAACCTCTATGAATGTAAACAGTATAATATCATGGTTAGTTATACTGAATCTCAATGGATCAGTCTTAAATATTCAGAATGTTTTTTTAATTGCATTATTTTTGTATAAACAACTCACTATATATGGACATATAGTAACAAGACAGGTATCACATGTAGAGTAGGAACTGCTTTTCTCACTTTTGAGACAGACCAGTTCCTATTTTTAGCGATGTGAGATTAATAGGTTCTTACATACGTTCTTGGGAAAGACCGGGTGATCTTCCACGAGTGATAGAAATTTTATGTCTTTTCGCGAGTGGAGCGCAGCGAAACGAACGAAAAGACACAGCAATTTCTATCACGAGAGGAAGATCGCCCGGGCTTTCCCAACAACGCATGTAAGTACACATTTCTTCCGTAAGCCAACAACTTTCACTATCGCGAACTCCTAGAGACACCCGCCATTGATCAGTAACTAATTTGCATAAATTATCAGATCAATATCATTGAGCGTTATGAAATACACATCACATAAAATTGACTTTTGTGACACCGACTAATAAACTAAGTAGCTTTCTACTGATATTTGAGCTTTTCTCACTAATATTTTATTGAAAGTACAGTATTTTCCTTCATGAGACACCCCATACATGAAATATGACGTGACACATATTTGACGTCATTGAAGAATGACGTCAAAGGTACGGAAATGGACATCTAGAAATACGAAAAAATGAAAATAAAAGACACAAATATATTTAATACGGTAGGAGTCTGTATTTGAAAAAAAAAACCAATGGTTAAATCCGTAATATATCTGTTATTCAGCTATCAGACAGGGTATATAATGTGACATTCCCGGCTTAGGGTATATATTTAAACGATTTTTGTTCTTGTTAGAGGCGTTCTGATTGGATGTCACAACGAGTAAAGACGAGTGCACGTGGACTCGTCTTACCTCGGTCGTCTTCACCCGAAAACGGCCATTTACGGAAGAATTTCTTATCTTGCACTAGTGCAAGACAAAAAAAAATCACGTGCGTTTTACCGGCAAATGCATGCTGTATAGTTTGTCAACTGCCCCCCAATTCTCCATGTTTTTCCTTTTTAAAATAAACAATTAACCACGATTCTACTACATAAGTATTTTTTAATTCATTTATGTATTATATTCTGCTAGCTAACGTACACCTTTCACGGTGGTTGATTCTTTTTTCAGGCTCTCTTCCAGTCAATGTTTGTTTACTTTGAGTAAATAATAGAGTGCTCTCCCTTGTTAGTAACTAACGTAAAGAAAGAAATTACCTCCCTTTGACCTCTCTGTTGTAGTAACATTTATAATATATTTATTAAATACATTGTACTTGATGATGAAATACATTTGAAATACTGCACAGATACGGTTGCATATGGACAAATCGAATATTTACTTCAGCAACGGAAAAATAAATTGCGGGAAAACGCTCGATGGAATGTAAACAAAAACAATGGAGACCATTCACCCATTTTCCCCCCAGGTGGCGTCGCTGTACCAACAGTGGTTAGGAAAACGTTTGTTTTCCGATAAACGCTTGTAACCAATGTAATCAAATGGCAATATCATTACCTACGTGGTGTCCTTGATCTGAAACGTTGCGTAATATGACGGTAGGCACGGCCTATAGAGGACGGAAGTGAACATAATAGATTTTAATTTGATATTTCCAATACCTTTTTTTCTAGTTTATTTCACAGTGACCGGTAACAATCATACTTCATAGCCTATAGGGCCCAATGCCTGCAATGCCAATGGCCATGTAAAATTGCATGTACGTGGTTTTTTTTTACTTCAGTCTAATGACATAATATTGCACGTGAGTTTTCAGACTAAATTGAACCCGATTGAAAATTGTACACGTATTTTTTTCACACTCAGACTGTATAGGGTCTAACCATGTAAATTTGCGTACTCGCTTTTGCTTCAAAAATAATGCAAGAAGAGTTTTAAGATCCCCAAGCGCAAGGGCAGGCAATATATATCTTTATTTCTCATAACCAATTTTACAAAGGTACAGAGATAACAACAATATAACATATATTATTACATATTTACAATTCTGATATATTTACACATATTACATAAAACGCTAACTGATTTTGAATTCATCAGATTACAAAACTTAAGTATATTTGGTCTATTTATAAAGTGTGGTTCAAAATACTTCTTACGTTCATTTGACAAAGATGGACATTCAAATAGATAGTGAAATTCATCACCTAAGTTTCTTCCGATGCATAGGTTACAAATCCGATTTTCCCTTTTTATATTACGCCAACGCCCAACTTCTATCGGTAGCCTATGGTTTGAAGTCCTAAATTTAACAAGTAAGAATTTGTCCTTATCATCTAATACATCCAAATAATCTTCAAATTTTAAATCATGCTTAAATAACTTATAGTTATCCCCTTTTGATGAATGTTCAATCATTGAAGTCCATGTTTGTTTAAATTGATCCACTAAATTATTTTTAACTACTAATTTCAACCATTTATCAGAAATACAATTCTGCGTGTTCCAAATATATGACATACCACAATCATTCAAAATACAACGAATTCTATTTAACCAAGCACATGTAACATTTTTATTTTGAAAATCTTTTATATACAATAGTTTGTATGATAATGATGAAATTTTTGACTGATTTCCTAAAATGAGTTTTGACCAATATGAAATCATACGAACTTTAATGTCAATGTCTATTGGATATCGACCCAATTCCCCATAGACCATAAAATTTGGTGTGGATGTTTTTACATGCAAAAGAAGCTTACAAAATTTTAGATGAACTCTCTCAATAATATCGTTTTTCCAAAAGCCCCAAGTTTCACAACCATATAATAGTATAGGTTTTACTGTTTTATCGAAAATATCCAGTTGACATTGTATTGACAAATTATGAAGTCTACCTTTCTTCAATACTTCATACATAGCTTTCGTACCTTTATTTACAAGATCTTGTTTTGCTGCGTTGAATGATCCAGACTTTGAAAATGTTATACCAAGATAAGAAAAATTTGGAACAATTTCCAAGTCTCTATTGTTATAAGTAAATTTTAAATTTGCAGGTAATCTACCATTACTAAACACAAGAACTTTCGACTTTTCAGCATTTACTTTGAGTTTCCATTTTTTGCAAAAATCATTAAAAACATTTAGCTGGTTTTGCATATCTTCTTTTGATTCCGACATAATAACAGTATCGTCGGCATATAAAAGTACAAAAAGTTTTAAATATACATCTAGTTCAATTTCAAAATCCTCAGTAATAGATGTTAGACCGTTGACATTTCGATCGTTTAAAAACTGTTCCAGATCATTTAAATACATCGAGAAAAGGAAAGGGGGAAGATTTTCCCCTTGTCGCACACCATTATTACAATCGAAAAAATCTGACACTGCGTTATTATATACAATTCTAGATTTTATATTCTGATACATATTATAAATAACTTTATACATCTTCCCATTTATATTATTTAAAAGTAATTTACACCATAAACCATCCCTCCATACCTTATCAAAGGCTTTTTCAAAGTCCACAAATGTAACAAATAACTTTTTCCTTTTTAATTTTAACAATTCAAAGAAGGCATATAGAACAAAAATATTATCAATTGTCGAATAACCCTTCCTGAAACCACTCTGGTTTTCATTCAAGATAGAAAATTTTTCAGAAAAAGCATTTAATCTTGTCAGCAATACTGCTGTAAATAATTTGCCAAAACAGCTCAAAATCGTGATCGGACGAAAATTTTTCGGGTCTAAATGATTTCCTTTGTTCTTGTAAATGGGCTTAACATTACCAGTTAACCAGCTCTCAGGGATAATACCTGAGTCAAATATACAATTGAACAACTTTAAATAAACGGGTAAAAAGACATCAATTGATGATTTAATATACTCATTTTTAATAATATCATCGCCACAAGCTATCTCATTTTTCAAATTTTTAACACAATGTAGTATTTCTTCACTTGTAATATGCCCATTAATTTCTATGTTTAGATTGTTAACCAAATTTTCGTTTATTTCCGGTAGTACAGTTGCACCATCGCCATCATTTGTTGGGTTTTGATTCAGGGTCTTAAAAAAATCAAATAGAGTGTCGATAGATATATTTGGCTGTTTTCGATATGTACCTTTTCTCATCAGCTTCCAAAACTCCTTGCTGTTGTTAGATCTTAAATTTTTAATCTTTTTCGTCATTTCCTTTCTATGTTTTTTTATACTTACATCCATTTGTTTCTTATAATATTTCTCAGCTTTTTTCATTAATTCTCGTGTTTCCTCAGTATTGTTAGTTTTACTTCTCCGTTTAAGTTTGCGGTAATGTTGCCTCGCAAATTTGCAATCAGCTCCAAACCATGGTTTTGAGCTAATACATACCTTTCTTTTATTATTCTTAAATGGTTTACTGGCTATTCCAAATGTTTCCTTCGCAGATGATACAAATATTTCTCCTAGCTTACCTACAAGAGTATCTATGTCGGACTGTACAACGTTCTCAATATTTAAGTTTTCCAATTGTATTTTCAAGTTTTGTATACTATCTACATCAATGTTATTTACAAAATCTACCTTATATGTCTCATCCCATTTTTTAGGTTTCTCACGACAAGCTTCTGCATTATTACTTACATTTTCAGTGACCATTATCTCATCTTTATTTTCACATTTCAATGACAGCGATATTGGTGAATGTACATCGGAAAATAGTTTACTAAATTCACAAATACTAAAATTTACAATATGTTTCAAAAAATCAACGGACGAAATAACATAATCAACAACACTACTATTCTTACAAGTCAGTTTACCAATACCTTTGTCATTTCCAATCCTTCCATTTATGATAAATAAGTCATTACTTTTACATAAATCTAACAATCTACTACCATAATGATTTTTGACACTATCTTTATTAATCCTACCTACAGGTATATTTAATGACTCTAATATATTTACACTATTTACATCTGATAATTCGAAAAAATCTATATTATCATTATTGTTTTCAATATAGATGAAATCAGGGTCTTTCGCTGTTCTGCTATTAAAATCCCCGTTTAGAAATATATATTTATAATTCCTCTGCAAAGCCAAATATTCATTTTCTAATTCACTAAACGCGTCTACAGAGGAATAAACCGTATACTCCGGTGGAATATAAACTATACCACAAACAACATCCTCATCTAACCCAAGTAGCTCTCTAGATATTCTAAACCAGAATACATACGGACTATCAGTAGGAATGGGATGTATAAAACTATCATATTCTTCCTTAAAACCCAATACTATTCCCCCTGATTTTCTATTTGAAAAACTTTTACGATTTTTCATCTTTATCAAAAATCCCGGTAAAACAATTTCATCTAAATCGTCAGTTTTTGATTCAACAAAGCAAAGAATATCAAATGTATTAACAAACTCATGAAATTCTGGATAATTTAGTTTCGATTTTAAACCACAACAGTTCAATGACAAAAGATTTAACCCTTTATTTACACAAGATTTACGGTTATAGTTCGAATTATCACATATATTATCAGAATTGTCTTTAACAATACTACCACTAATAAGTGAACAGTTTTTAGAATTTTGTTGATGTACATTTACAGTTTGACCTCCTAGGTGATCCTAGTATGTAGGTCGCTCTGGGGAAGATCCAATACGAGGACGTTTCTCTGGCCGGCTGTCACGATGGGGGGCCACAGGCGTGGTCGACCGTGCCTGTTTAAAGTTCATGCTGGTTGCTGCTGGCAATACAATGGCCAAAAGAAAAAGGACTATCACTGATCTACAAAACACTACACAGAAAACTATCATTTCCCCCACAGCGATATATTTTTTCACAGGAAACAAAAATTAGATTTTTATTTTTTGGACATAAAAAAAATCAGTAAATTCCCTTCAAATTTTTATCATAAATTTCTCGTTGAAAAAAATCAACATTATCTATAATACGACCCAGGTATTCACGTTTGATTTTTTTTATCAAAATCTTCAGAATGCTTGATGCCTTATTTGAATGGCTTAAGATAAAGCTGAAATCGTAAAATTTTTAATTTTGCTTTTTCCAATTTTCGCAAAATTAGAGCCCACGCGAACAGTTTGACTAAAAATGGCAAAATTAATACCCCTTCAAAAATAACCACTTAAATAGTAGATTAATAAATGTAGATATTTATGTTTGAGACAGAATATGTTTTTAACATCATGTTGGGGATCAGTGAATAATTGTTGCTTACGACAATTTTTCAGCTATATCACGAAGTTATTTTTCAATGAGATGAATATGAGGTCCCAACACGCTTAGTTGTTTTTTTTTTATATAATATATATATATATATATATATATCTTAAAAATGATATACGGGTGCATATTTTTTTTTTATTAATAAAGTTATATATCTTAAAGACGAGCCACTGAGGTTGGAATCCGGAACAGAACAGTACATACAATTCGCCAAGAATAATTAATGCATGTGAAATTGATCGAAATTATTTGATTCTAACCATTAATAAACGATTATTTACCATGAAAGTAGAAAATCACGATACAACAAAACTAGGAAACCAACACGAAAATCTTTTAAAAAGGGAAATACAAAGAATGTGAACAAATATCAAACTTTGTTTAACAACGTACGTACGCGTGTACTATAGTTTCCTCATTCTACAGTTATTGTACGTATGCTATGCGTATTTACTATTAAATTACAAAAGTATTGAAAATATTGATTTTGCTCATGGAGAACATAAGAAAAAATTAATAAGAATGTAACAGGTGCTCGTGACCCAGATATGATTGCAACGTCGTCCTTGTCTTATTTCAACGTAATGAAGTGCATGATCACTTTAGTAATTTAGTAACATGTCAGAAGATGGTTACAACTTATGATGCATTTGTTGTTAACTTGAGGAATATTGTTATACAAATAAAAAATAATTATTGTTGGATAATTAGATTGAAATTGTGTTTGAAATAATAGTTTATATAGGTTACAAACGTCTAAGCGATAATAAAACGCTCCGCTAACCACCGTTGGTACTTGACACCTGTTGAGTAAATTTGGGTGAATGGTCTCCATTAGGTGTTTAGTGAGAAATAAAATCAAACACCGGAAAAAGTACAAGATAGGGAAATCTCCGACACCCTTGGGTAAGATTATAATCGTTCTCTAACTCGGCAAGCCTCGTAAAGAGAACGATTGAAATCTTACCCTCGGGTGTCGGAGATTTCCCTATCTTGTACTCTCCCGGTGTTAGATTCTATATATCCTTCCGGTTTTTAGTGGGTTTCATTATCTTAATCTTTAGTTTTCTGTGTAATGTTTTGTGGATCATTGTTTGTCATTTTGTCCTTGTTCTGTTGGCCATTGTAATGTCTGTCCTTCAATTTACGGTTTCTAAGTATCCCTTTTGGTATCTTCAAACATTTCTTAAGCAAATAAGGAGCCGTCATGGTCGTGTTGTATAGTAGTTAGATTTATTATCTGTGCAATCAGTGCTTATCATCACTAAAGTTGTGAGTTCGAATCCCACTCATGGCGAGGTGTATTTGATACAACATTATGTGATCAAGTTTGCTAAAGACTTGCAACAGGTCGGTGGTTTTCTCCGGGTACTCCGGTTTCCTCCATTAATAAAACTGTCTACCACAATATAACTGAAATATTGTTGAAAGTGGCATTAAACACAATAACCTTAACCCTAAAGCAAATAAATACATGTTAATGCATTTCAATTGAAATTATAATAAAGCAATATAGAAAACATATATGTTTTATATGAAATGTTGTGTACAGCATTGGGAACATTAGGTGACATATAAAGCAAGTTAACCTTTACAATCAAAATTAATACAATATAAAAGTCTATATCATATATCAAAACTGAGGAAACTCTGCGTTAAAAACTAGAGATAAAAACCTAGGAGGAGAAAATCTCCAAAAAAGCATTAGTTTCCATAATTCAATTACACATATACCCATAATAAGTAACCATGGATATTAAAAACCAGTGGTTCACAGTATCCAATAATCATGCAATCGCTCGCCTGGGTTTCATTTTCAGACTTCAACATTTTACACAAAAAGTCGAAACATGTAAATCCAAATAAGTTAAAACTCAAATTGTTTCTGATTTCTCCATTTGGTATAATTTGAATCAATATTTTCCGAGGAGAAGAATTCGGTATGATTTTTAAAATTCAAAATAAACCTAATTTGTACAATCCGTATATTAATAAATGGGCGTTCACCCAACAGAAAATCTGGAATATATGTGTCACAAATTTGAGCTCATTGTAACTTAAAATGCGGTAGTGATGGATAATGGAACTAGTATTACTGTGAGCACAGCTCACTAAGATATACCCCCCGCTCCCCACATCTGTCCAACCTATTTCCATAACCAAAACATTACTGATTGTTCCGACCAAAAATGAAAAAGACTCTCTTCTCTTCACTGGTAAGCTGCTGATAAAATTTCAAAACATTATGAAAAACACTACTCAAGTTATCATACGACATAGGGTAAAAATCCTATTTTCCGTCATATCAAGTCCAATAACTCTAGAACGGCAAAAGTGAAAATCGTCCAAAATAAAAGGGATCCTCATCTCTTCACCGGTAAGCTGCTAATAAAATTTCAAAACATTCTGAGAAACACTACTCAAGTTATCAAACGACATAGGGTAAAAATCCTATTTTCCGTCATACCAAGTCCAATAACTCTGGAACGGCAAAAGTGAAAATCGTCCAAAATGAAAGGGACCCTCCTCTCTTCACTGGTAAGCTGCTGATAAAATTTCAAAACATTCTGAGAAACACTACTCAAGTTATCATACGACATACGGTAAAAATCCTATTTTCCGTCATACCAAGTCCAATAACTCTGGAACGGCAAAAGTGAAAATCGTCCAAAATGAAAGGGATCCTCCTCTCTTCACTGGTAAGCTGCTGATAAAATTTCAAAACATTCTGAGAAACACTACTCAAGTTATCATACGACATACGGTAACAATCCTATTTTCCATCATATCAAGTCCAATAACTCTGGAACGGCAAAAGTGAAAATCGTCAAAAATGAAAGGGATCCTCCTCTCTTCACCGGTAAGCTGCTGATAAAATTTCAAAACATTCTGAGAAACACTACTCAAGTTATCATACGACATAGGCTAAAAATCCTATTTTCCGTCATATCAAGTCCAATAACTCTGGAACGGCAAAAGTGAAAATCGTCAAAAAAGAAAGGGATCCTCCTCTCTTCACCAGTAAACAGCTGATAAAATTTTAAAAGATTCTAAGAAACACAACTCAAGTTATCGTACGACATAGGATTTGTCTACAGACGGACGGACATGGTGAAACCAGTATACCCCCTACAACTTCGTTGCGGGGGGTATAAAAAAGTAAAGACAGACAACGGATCACAAGTGATTGCAAAATTTAAATTGTTACTAGATTTAACACATATTATTTCTTCATAGAATCTTTTAAGAAACAATAAAAAGTTTAATTGTTATACAAAATCATAGATTACAAACAAAAACGTGTTCTTAAAATATCTAGCAACAAAAACAATTGAGAGCAAAAAATTACCCTTTTATTGTATTGCATAAAATACTGGTGGACAGTACTGTGAAAGCAGCTGTTAACATAAACTACTGATGGACACCTTATGTTTAAAACTGTGAGAGGGGCCGCTAACATAAACTGCTGATGGACACCTTATGTTTAAAACTGTGAGAGGGACCGCTAACATAAACTACTGATGGACACCTTATGTTTAAAACTGTGAGAGGGGTCGCTAACATAAACTGCTGATGGACACCTTATGCTTAAAACTGTGAGAGGGGCCGCTAACATAAACTGCTGATGGACACCTTATGTTTAAAGCTGTGCAAGGGGATGTTAACATAAACTACTGATGTACACCTTATGTTTAAAACTGTAAGAGGGGTTGTTAACACAAACTACTGAAGAACACCTTATGTTTAAAGCTGTGAAAGGGGCTGTTAACATAAACTATTGATGTACACCTTATGTTTAAAGCTGTGAGAGGGGCTGTTAATATAAACTACTGATGTACACTTATGTTTAAAACTGTGAGAGGGGCTGTTAACATAAACTACTAAAGGACACCTTATGCTTAAAATGAAGAAAAGGCCTGTTAAAATAAACTACTGGTGGACACCTTATTTTTAAAACTGTGAGAGGAGTTGTTAGCATAAACTACTGATGGACACCTTATGCTTAAAACTGTGAGAGTGGTTGCAAACATAAACTACTGATGGACACCTTATGCTTAAAGCTGTGAAAGGGGCTGTTCACATAAACTACTGAAGGACACCTTATTTTTAAAACTGTGAGAGGAGCTGTTAGCATAAACTACTGATGTACACCTTATGCTTAAAACTGTGAGAGTGGCTGCGAACATAAACTACTGATGGACACCTTATGTCTAAAGCTGTGAAAGGGACTGTTAACATAAACTACTGATGGACACTTATGCTTAAAACTGTGAGAGAGGCTGTTAACATAAACTACTGATGGACACCTTATGTCTAAAGCTGTGAAAGGGACTGTTCACATAAACTACTGAAGGACACCTTATTTGTAAAACTGTGAGAAGAGCTGTTAGCATAAACTACTGCCGGACACCTAATGTTTAAAACTGTGAGAGGGGCTGTTAACATAAACTACTGATGTACACCTTATGCTTAAAACTGTGAGAGTGGCTGCGAACATAAACTACTGATGGACACCTTATGTCTAAAGCTGTGAAAGGGACTGTTCACATAAACTACTGAAGGACACCTTATTTTTAAAACTGTGAGAGGAGCTGTTAGCATAAACTACTGCCGGACACCTAATGTTTAAAACTGTGAGAGGGACTGGCAACATAATCTACTGGTGGATACCTTGTGTTTAAAACTGTGAGAGGGGCCGTTAACATAAACTACTGATGGACACATTATGCTTAAAGCTGTGAGAGGGGCTGTTAACATAAACTACTGATGTACACTATGTTTAAAACTGTGAGAGGGGTTGTTAACATAAACTACTTATGTACACTTATGTTTAAAGCTGTGAGAGGGGCTGTTAACATAAACTACTGATGTACACTATGTTTAAAACTGTCAGAGGGGCTGCTAACATAAACTACTGATGTACACTTATGTTTAAAACTGTGAGAGGGGCTGTTAACATAAACTACTAAAGGACACCTTATGCTTAAAGCTGTGAAAGGGACTGTTAATATAAACTACTGATGTACACTTATGCTTAAAGCTGTGAAAGGGGCTGTTAACATAAACTACTAAAGGACACCTTATGCTTAAAATGAAGAAAAGACCTGTTAACATAAACTACTGGTGGACACCTTATGCTTAGAACTGTGAGAGGAACTGTTAACATAAACTACTGGTGGACACCTTATTCTTAAAACTGTGAGAGGGGCTGTTACCATAAACTACTGATGGACACCTCATGTTTAAAACTGTGAGAGGGACTGTTAACATAAACTACTGATGGACACCTTATGCTTAATACTGTGAGATGGGCTGTTAACATAAACTACTGATGGACACCTAATGTTTAAAACTGTGAGTGGGGCTGTTAACATAAACTGCTGATGGACACCTAATGTTTAAAACTGTGAGAGGGGCTGTTAACATAAATTACTAAAGGACACCTTATGCTTAAAACGAAGAAATGGCCTGTTAACATAAACTACTGGTGGACACCTTATTTTTAAAACTGTGAGAGGGGCTGTTAAAATAAACTACTGAATGATACCTTATGCTTAAAACTTTGAGAGGGACTGCTAACATAATCTACTGGTGGATACCTTGTGTTTAAAACTGTGAAAGGGGTCGTTAACATAATCTACTGATGAACCCCTTATGCTTAACACTATGGTAGTGGCTGTTAACATAAACTACTGATGGACACCTAATGTTTAAAACTGTGAGAGGGACTGTTAACATAAACTACTGGACATCTTATGCTTAAAACTGTGAGAGGAACTGTTAACATAAACTACTGATGGACACCTAATGTTAAAAACTGTGAGAGGGACTGTTAACATAAACTACTGATGGACACCTTATGCTTCAAACTGTGAGAGGAACTGTTAATATAAACTACTCACGGGTACCTTATGCTTAAAACTTTGAGAGGGGCTGCTAACATAAACTACTGATGTACACCTTATGCTTAAAACTGTGAGAGTGGCTGCGAACATAAATTACTGATGGACACCTTATGTCTAAAGCTGTGAAAGGGACTGTCCACATAAACTACTGATGTACACCTTATGCTTAAAACTGTGAGAGGGGCTGTTAACATAAACTACTGAAGGATACCTTATGCTTAAAACTTTGAGAGGGGCTGCTAACATAATCTACTGGTGGATACCTTGTGTTTAAAACTGTGAAAGGGGCCATTAACATAAACTACTGAGGGACACCTTATGCTTAAAACTATGGGAGTGGCTGTTAACATAAACTACTGATGGACACCTTATGTTTAAAACTGTGAGAGTGGTTGTTAACATAAACTACTGATGGACACTTTATGCTTAAGACTGTGAAATGGGTTGTTCACATAAACTACTGATGTACACCTTATGTTTAAAACTGAGATAGGGGCTGTTAACATAAACTACTGATGGAAACCTTATGTTTAAACCTATGGGAGTGGCTGTTCACATAAACTACTGATGGACGCCTTATGTTTAAAACTGTGAGAGTGGCTGTTACCATAAATTACTGATGGACGCCTTATGTTTAAAACTATGAAAGTGGCTGTTAACATAAACTACTGATGGACACCTTATGTTTAAAACTATGAGAGTGGCTGTTAACATAAACTACTGATGGACGCCTTATGTTTAAAACTGTGAGAGTGGCTGTTAACATAAACTACTGATGGACGCCTTATGTCTAAAACTGTGAAAGTGGCTGTTAACATAAACTACTGATGGACACCTTATGTTTAAAACTGTGAGAGGGGCTGTTAACATAAACTACAGATGGACGCCTTATGTTTAAAACTGTGAGAGTGGCTGTTAATATAAACTACTGATGGACGCCTTATGTTTAAAACTGTGATAGTGGCTGTTAACATAAACTACTGATGGACGCCTTATGTTTAAAACTGTGAAAGGGACTGTTCACATAAACTACTGATGTACACCTTATGTTTAAAACTGTGAAAGGGGCTGTTAACATAAACTACTGAAGGACGCCTTATGTTTAAAACTGAGAGAGGGGTTGTTAACATAAACTACAGATGGACGCCTTATGTTTAAAACTGTGAGAGTGGCTGTTAATATAAATTACTGATGGACGCCTTATGTTTAAAACTGTGATAGTGGCTGTCAACATAAACTACTGATGGACGCCTTATGTTTAAAACTGTGAAAGGGACTGTTCACATAAACTACTGATGTACACCTTATGCTTAAAATGAAGAAAAGGGCCTGTTAACATAACCTACTGATGGGCACTTTATTCTTAAAACTGTGAAATGGGTTGTTCACATAAACTACTGATGTACACCTTATGTTTAAAACTGTGAAAGAGGCTGTTAACATAAATTACTGAAGGACGCCTTATGTTTAAAACTGAGAGAGGGGCTGTTAACATAAACTACTGATGGACACCTTCTGCTAAAAACTGTGAGAGGGGCTGTCAACATAAACTACTGATGGATACCTTGTGTTTAAAACTGTGAGAGGGGCCGTTAACATAAACTACTGATGGACACCTTCTGCTAAAAACTGTGAAAAGGGGCTGTTAACATAAACTACTGATGGATACCTTGTGTTTAAACCTGTGAGAGGGGCTGTTAACATAAACTACTGATGTACACTTATGTTTAAAACTGTGAAAGGGGCTGTTAACATAAACTACTGAAGGACACTTTATGTTTAAAACTGAGAGAGGGGCTGTTAACATAAACTACTGATGGACACCTTCTGCTAAAAACTGTGAGAGGGGCTGTCAACATAAACTACTGATGGACACCTTGTGTTTAAAACTGTGAGAGGGGCTGTTAACATAAACTACTAATGGACACCATATGTATAAAACTGAGAGAGGGACTGTTAACATAAACTACAGATGGACACCTTATGTTTAAAACTGTGAGAGGGGCTGTTAACATAAATTACTAAAGGACACCTTATGCTTAAAACGACGAAATGGCCTGTTAACATAAACTACTGGTGGACACCTTATTTTTAAAACTGTGAGAGGGGCTGTTACCATAAACTACTGATGGACACCTAATGTTTAAAACTGTGAGAGGGACTGCTAACATAAACTACTGGACATCTTATGCTTAAAACTGTGAGAGGAACTGTTAACATAAACTACTGATGGACACCATATGCTTAAAACTGTGAGAGGGGCTGTTAACATAAACTACTGATGGACACCTAATGTTTAAAACTGTGAGAGGGACTGTTAACATAAACTACTGATGGACACCTTATGCTTCAAACTGTGAGAGGAACTGTTAATATAAATTACTCACGGGTACCTTATGCTTAAAACTTTGAGAGGGGCTGCTAACATAAACTACTGATGTACACCTTATGCTTAAAACTGTGAGAGTGGCTGCGAACATAAATTACTGATGGACACCTTATGTCTAAAGCTGTGAAAGGGACTGTCCACATAAACTACTGATGTACACCTTATGCTTAAAACTGTGAGAGGGGCTGTTAACATAAACTACTGAAGGATACCTTATGCTTAAAACTTTGAGAGGGGCTGCTAACATAATCTACTGGTGGATACCTTGTGTTTAAAACTGTGAAAGGGGCCATTAACATAAACTACTGAGGGACACCTTATGCTTAAAACTATGGGAGTGGTTGTTAACATAAACTACTGATGGATGCCTTATGCTTAAAACTGTGAAATGGGTTGTTCACATAAACTACTGATGGACACTTTATGCTTAAGACTGTGAAATGGGTTGTTCACATAAACTACTGATGTACACCTTATGTTTAAAACTGAGATAGGGGCTGTTAACATAAACTACTGATGGAAACCTTATGTTTAAACCTATGGGAGTGGCTGTTCACATAAACTACTGATGGACGCCTTATGTTTAAAACTGTGAGAGTGGCTGTTACCATAAATAACTGATGGACGCCTTATGTTTAAAACTATGAAAGTGGCTGTTAACATAAACTACTGATGGACGCCTTATGTTTAAAACTGTGAAAGTGGCTGTTAACATAAACTACTGATGGACACCTTATGTTTAAAACTGTGAGAGAGACTGTTAACATAAACTACTGATGGACACCTTATGTTTAAAACTATGAAAGTGGCTGTTAACATAAACTACTGATGGACACCTTATGTTTAAAACTGTGAAAGGGGCTGTTAACATAAACTTCTGATGGATACCTTATGTTTAAAACTGTAAGAGAGACTGTTAACATAAACTACTGATGGAAACCTTATGTTTAAAACTGTGAGAGAGACTGTTAACATAAACTACTGGTGGACGCCTTATGCTTAAAACTGTGAGAGAGACTGTTAAAATAAACTACTGATGGAAACCTTATGCTTAAAACTGTGAGAGAGACTGTTAACATAAACTACTGATGTACACCTTATGTTTAAAACTGTGAGAGAGACTGTTAACATAAACTACTGGTGGACGCCTTATGTTTAAAACTGTGAGAGAGACTGTTAACATAAACTACTGATGGACGCCTTATGAGAAAACTGTGAGAGAGACTGTTAACATAAACTACTGATGTACACCTTATGTTTAAAACTGTGAGAGAGACTGTTAACATAAACTACTGATGGACACCTTATGTTTAAAACTGTGAGAGAGACTGTTAACATAAACTACTGATGGACACCTTATGTTTAAAACTGTGAAAGGGGCTGTTAACATAAACTACTGATGGACACCTTATGTTTAAAACTGTGAAAGGGGCTGTTAACATAAACTACTGATGGATGCCTTATGTTTAAAACTGTGAAAGTGGCTGTTAACATAAACTACTGGTGGACGCCTTATGTTTAAAACTGTGAGAGAGACTGTTAAGATAAACTACTGATGGACACCTTATGAGAAAACTGTGAGAAGGGCTGTAAATATAAACTATTTATTTTCCCATAGTGAACGTGCTATTTTCGTTACATATATATAAATATGGTCTGTAAAGTTTCAGGGAAATATAGCACAAAATAGGTACACTCTGCTGAAGATGACTAAGATTCAAAAATATGGAAAAATTAGAGAAAAATTATAAAAAAAACTACTGTAATATACCTTGAATTACTTCTATATGTATGTAATATATTTTTTGCTTTAAGGAAGTTGGACAGGTGCCATAGGAACACTAGTTGATTACACTAAATTAGCACCTCTTTACCCTTCCCACAATTTACCATGCGCTCGCATGCATCCTGGCAAAAATGGACACATTTTTGTACATAAAATCTAACATTCACAACTGTACATTAATCTTTAAGATTATCAATTTGTTTTAATCAACCATTCTATTTCTGCATAATTCTATTAAAAGGTTACGTGATTACATACTGATTCAATACAATGTTAGTTTAAATATATTTCATTGTCCAAAAACATGACAATATGATCAGATACAAGTATTACAACCTATATCTTCTCCTTTATATACACAATATTTATATAGAGTTGAATAAATATATGAAAACCTACAATATTTATTAATAACAAAGACATGAATGTACAAGTGACACACGATTTGTTATTTGCCAAATGACAGATTGAACCAATCTTTACTAAAACTGGACCATATAGAACACACCTAGAGTTAAGAAAAATCAATAACTTTTGATTGCATTATTAATGCCATATAAAGGAAGGGTCTATTAGAATTCAGTTACAAAACATATAATTCTGAAGTTATGTATTAAATAAAATATTGTAAAGTCTTATCCTATATTACAGATAAAACTTGCATTTCATATAAATATTCTAAATAGCACATCATGGAGATGAATTTCATTATCTACAATGTATTCTTATGTCAAAATGAGGTTATCCAAATGGAAGAGAGAAAAAAGTATATTCCACAGTATTTTGTTAAAAATTCAAAACTGAATGTTGTCGTTATGCAACAAAAAAGTATTGAATAACTATCATTTTTTCTGACAAATATTGTGAAACTATTATAATATCATTAAAATTTTCTTCATTATATTTCCATATGATATATAATATTATATATTGTACATGTATATTCACAGCTGCTACATTTAATTATATGTCTTGCATATTTTGAGTCATCATCTAATTGTTTTCTCATGTTACAGTTTATTATATCTTATAAAGTAAAATAAAATCTTGAAATCAGAATTTAAACAAATTATTTCTGAATAGAGAACTAATTAATTAGATATGTTAATGAATAAAGAAAATGTTATATTTCTATTATGAAAACTTGTACAATTATTCTAATGATTCAACAGTATGATAATTAAAAACAACCAATCACTCTAATAATCCAACAGTATGATAATTAAAAACAACCAATCACTCTAATGATTCAACAGTATGATAATTAAAAACAACCAATCACTCTAATAATCCAACAGCATGATAATTAAAAACAACCAATCACTCTAATGATTCAACAGTATGATAATTAAAAACAACCAATCACTCTAATAATTCAACAGTATGATAATTAAAAACAACCAATCACTCTAATAATCCAACAGTATGATAATTAAAAACAACCAATCACTCTAATGAATCAACAGTATGATAATTAAAAACAACCAATCACTCTAATGATTCAACAGTATGATAATTAAAAACAACCAATCACTCTAATGATTCAACAGTATGATAATTAAAAACAACCATTCACTCTAATGATTCAACAGTATGATAATTAAAAACAACCAATCACTCTAATGATTCAACAGTATGATAATTAAAAACAACCAATCACTCTAATAATCCAACAGTATGATAATTAAAAACAACCAATCACTCTAATGATTCAACAGTATGATAATTAAAAACAACCAATCGCTCTAATGATTCAACAGTATGATAATTAAAAACAACCAATCACAAATCAATTAACATTAAAACATAACAACTTTTAATATAACATGGCACTATTCATCATAAGTTCAACACAGACATACAAAATAAACATAACCACAATATTAGAACACAAAGTCATACAACAGAGAGCCTGGTAATCAGTTTTCATATCAATGAACACATTTTGTGGTAAGAACAATCTCAACCAAAATACACTATGAACCATACATGTATTATTTGTGATTTTGTAAACAGTTAGTATGTTAACATTTAACTGGTATACTGTGTCAAGAGAAATATAGAGCTCAGTGATATTAGATGTGTTGAGCTATACTGTTAATATAGGAGGAGGGTTATGCTGTGAGCGGGAAAAGTACACCTCAGTGAAATTATATCTAGTGTTGAGCTATACCGTTTTAATATAGGAGGAGGGTTATGTAGTGAGTGGGAAAAGTACACCTCAGTGAAATTATATCTAGTGTTGAGCTATACCGTTGTAATATAGGAGGAATGTTATGCTGTGAGTGGGAAAAGTACACCTCAGTGAAATTATATCTAGTGTTGAGCTATACCGTTTTAATATAGGAGTATTATGTAGTGAATGGGGTTAAGTACACCTCAGTGGAATTATATCTAGTGCTGAGCTATACTGTTTTAATATAGGAGGAGAGTTATGTAGTGAGTGTGAAAAGTACACCTCAGTGAAATTATATCTAGTGTTGAGCTATACCGTTTTATAGGAGGAGGGTTATGTAGTGAGTGGGAAAAGTACACCTCAGTGAAATTATATCTAGTGTTGAGCTATACTGTTTTAGTATAGGAGAAGGGTTATGTAATGAGTGGGAGAAGTACACCTCAGTGAAATTATATCTAGTGTTGAGCTATACCGTTTTAATATAGGAGGAGGGTTATGTAGTGAGTGGGAGAAGTACACCTCAGTGAAATTATATCTAGTGTTGAGCTATACCATTTTAATATAGGAGGAGTGTTATGTAGTGAGTGGGAGAAGTACACCTCAGTGAAATTATATCTAGTGTTGAGCTATACCGTTTTATAGGAGGAGGGTTATGTAGTGAGTGGGAAAAGTACACCTCAGTGAAATTATATCTAGTGTTGAGCTTACTGTTTTAATATAGGAGAAGGGTTATGTAGTGAGTGGGAGAAGTACACCTCAGTGAAATTATATCTAGTGCTGAGCTATACCATTTTAATATAGGAGGGTTATGTAGTGAGTGGGAGAAGTACACCTCAGTGAAATTATATCTAGTGTTGAGCTATACTGTTTCAATATAGGAGAAGGGTTATGTAGTGAGTGGGAGAAGTACACCTCAGTGAAATTATATCTAGTGCTGAGCTATACCATTTTAATATAGGAGAAGGGTTATGTAGTGAGTGGGAGAAGTACACCTCAGTGAAATTATATCTAGTGTTGAGCTATACTGTTAGGAGGAGGTTATTTCCAAACCCAACAACATACAAGGCATGTGATGCATAATAAGGTGAGATATAGAATATAGAAAATCATAACAAATCATATATGATTCACTTCTTTTTAAAGTAGACATTCTAACCACATTATCTGTTCATAAGGACATCTGATAGTAGTGAACAAACAGCAGCCAATATATATTTTTACCATTACTAATACATATAAAAATGTTGCTTTTTTCACATCAACTTCATCATTACATTTTTATTTTACAAAATTAAGAAGCAATCAATTAATTCAACCCAAATGAGACAAACATTTTATAGATTTAAAAAGTAGAAATGTGATCTTCAAATTTAAAAAGAAGATCCATAATTAGTTTTGTTATTTTGTACTCCTAGTAAAAATTGAGAAATTGTTGTAGAAATTATGCTTGCCTTTAATTAAAACATTTCATGTGTGTCAAATTTCTCATTCAAATATTGAACTAGAATAAGTCTCAAAGGTTTAAATATTTTTAAAAAATATACACCAGAGTAATAAAATATCACAAATAACTGATACATTCAAAACAAAAGTTCTTAAACCAAGTGAAGATAACTCTGTACATCATGTGATCTTTTCACATTACATCTGTTCAAGTGGACTCTGTTCATCCTTTGTTTTACCATTACATCTGTCCAAGGGGAGATAATGCAGTTCATCCAATAAATTTATACCATTAAATCTGTCCATTCTAGATATTACATTTGCCCTGTAATATAATTGTTATCATAAAATTGATGCATTTTCTTTAAATTTCAAAACTATTTTACATCAATAATAACAACTAATCCCTCCAGTCTTCCATTTTTTATCTGGTCTACAATCATACATACAGTCATTGGGACACTAACCATAACTATTTGACTGAATGATTGCTGACTGATTGGTGACAGCTTAGTAAACAATTGCAGAGTTGGTGTTAAATAACAACCACTCACTCACTCTTAAATTTTAACATAAAACATAATAAATTATATAACAGTTTATATTTTTAAAAACATAATTTTAATTAAAGAAATGTAAATATATACTATATGATTTGCTTTGCAAGAATGGATTTCTCATAGCAATATCATGTCAGAGGTGAAACCTGAGATGTGGGATTCGATGAGAAGTCAATTTCAAGCAAAACATACCAACGATAATATGTTTAGAGAGGACATCGATTGAGCAACAGATAGATATAATTTTTTATCTATGCTTATTATGAGTATAAGAAGATTTAAATCGACTGGCTCAGCAGTTTTAACAGAAAAGTTTAATTTTTTTCTGAGAAGGACTTATCAAACTTACTAATTTTTTTTAGATTTGGTTTATGTTTATGGTGTTTTATGCCACTTTCAACAATATTTCAGTTATACCGTGGTGGTAGTTTTATTGGTAAAGGAAACTAGAGTACCCAGAGAAAACCATTGACCTATTGCAAGTCACTGACAAACATTATCAGATAAAGTTGCATCAAGTAAACCTGGCCATGGACGGGGTTCAAACTCACAACTTTTGTGGTGATAGGCACAGGTAGTTGTAAATCAAACAACCATATGATCACGACCACGACGGATCCCCCTCAAAAAAATTATATATGAAATTTTTTTTAACATACAATTGTAAGAAAACCTGAAACAAAGGAAACCATAACATATTTTAGTTCTAGATGTTCTTCTTGGGAATTCTGGGTTTAAAGGCAGCAAAAACAAGCAAAAAATGACAAACTACATTTTTTGAAATTTTTGTCCACCATTTTATGTTATTTTAGACATGTCAACTCTATGATAATGCTATATATTCATCAGAAAGTATTTTTGCTCCTCAACTTTAGTCAGTATCTATAAAAGGAAATATATATATTTTTTTAATAGTAGCAATAAATACATTCTATTCAAACATGAAATGAGAAATCTAAACAAATTCTTGTAAATTTCAGGTTATACTGTTATTTGAATATTTGTAAATTTCAGGTATACTGGTATTTGTTTGTCCTTTTTTCTTTTGGCCATTGTATTGTCTGTCTTTTGATTTCCGACTTATGATTATCCTTTTGGTATCTACAAACTTTTCTTGTGTCTGTTTCACTCCTTGGTTGTTTTTATGTACATTCAAAGGTGAGAGGTTATTGTTGATTTTGTTATCATCACTGTTCAAATCAAGAGTTGGGGGGAGGGGGGTCCCATTAACCGATTTAACCCCACCACCTTTTTGTGCCTGTCCCAAGCCAGGACCTGGATTTACAACATCATCTGTCACGGTCTTTTTTGTGTTGATATTTTTGGAATTGTTAACCATAACTGTTTAAACTTTCTTTTCATAAAATCCTTTCCATTTAAATTCTAGAAACACTGATTAATTAGATTATACAACAAATTACCTTTATTGATGTATTTTGTTCTAGTGTGGGGTCTGCTGGTTACCCTCTGATCTAAGATCTGTTTGTAAATCTATGGTGCCAGTCTGTTGATTAGCCTATCATCTAAGATCTGTAGTTAACTCTCTGGTGCCAGTCTGTTGATTAGCCTATGCTCTAAGATATGTTGGTAACTCTCTGGTGTCAGTCTGTTGATTAGCCTCTGATCTAAGATCTGTTGTCAACTCTCTGATGTCAGTCTGTTGATTAGCCTCTGATCTAAGATCTGTTGTTAACTATCTGCTGTCAGTCTGTTGATTAGCCTCTGATCTAAGATCTGTTGTTAACTATCTGCTGTCAGTCTGTTGATTAGCCTCTGATCTAACATCTGCTGTCAACTCTCTTGTGCCAGTTTGTTGATTAGCCTATAATCTAAGATCTGTTTGTAACTCTTTTGTGTCAGTCTGTTGATTAGCCTCTGATCTAAAATCTGCTGTCAACTCTCTTGTGCCAGTTTGTTGATTAGCCTATAATCTAAGATCTGTTTGTAACTCTTTTGTGTCAGTCTGTTGATTAGCCTCTGATCTAAGATCTGTTGTCAACTCTCTGATGTCAGTTTGTTGATTAGCCTCTGATCTAAGATATGTTGTTAACTATCTGCTGTCAGTCTGTTGATTAGCCTCTGATCTAAGATCTGTTGTTAACTATCTGCTGTCAGTCTGTTGATTAGCCTCTGATCTAAGATCTGTTGTTAACTCTCTTGTTGATTAGCCTCTGATCTAAGATATGTTGGTAACTCTCTGGTGCCAGTCTGTTGATTAACCTCTGATCTAAAATCTGCTGTCAACTCTCTGGTGCCAGTCTGTTGGTCAACCTCTGATCTAAGATCTGTTGTTAACTATCTGCTGTCAGTCTGTTGGTTAGTCTCTGATCTAAGATATGTTTGTAACTCTCTGGTGCCTGTCTGTTGCTTAGCCTCTGATCTAAGATATGTTGTTAACTCTCTTGTGCCAGTCTGTTGGTTGGCCTCTGATATAAGATCTGTTGTTAACTCTCTTGTGCCAGTCTGTTGGTTGGCCTCTGATATAAGATCTGTTGTTAACTCTCTTGTGCCAGTCTGTTGGTTAGCCTCTGAACTAAGATCTGTTAACTCTCTTGTGCCAGTCTGTTGGTTAGCCTATGAACTAAGATCTGTTAACTCTCTTGTGCCAGTCTGTTGGTTAGCCTCTGAACTAAGATCTGTTAACTCTCTTGTTCCAGTCTGTTGATGAGCCTCTGATCTAAGATCTGTTGGTAACTCTCCTGTTCCAGTCTGTTGGTTGGCCTCTGAACTAAAATCTGTTAACTCTCTTGTGCCAGTCCATTGGTTAGCCTCTGAACTAAGATCTGTTAACTCTCTTGTTCCAGTCTGTTGGTTGGCCTCTGAACTAAGATCTGTCAACGCTCTTGTGCCAATCCATTGGTTAGCCTCTGAACTAAGATCTGTTAACTCTCTTGTGCCAGTCTGTTGGTTGGCCTCGGATCTAAGATCTGTTGTCAACTTTCTTGTGCCAGTCTGTTGATTAACCTCTAATCTAAAATCTGTTTGTAACTCTCTTGTGCCAGTCTGTTGATTAGCCTCTGATCTAAGATCTGTTGTTAACTGTCTTGTGCCAGTCTGTTGCTTAGCCTCTAATCTAAGATCTGTTGGTAACTCTCTTGTGCCAGTCTGTTGGCTAGCCTCTGATCTAAGATCTGTTGGTAACTCTCTTGTGCCAGTCTGTTGATTAGCCTCTAATCTAAGATCTGTTGGTAACTCTCTTGTGCCAGTCTGTTGGCTAGCCTCTGATCTAAGATCTGTTGGTAACTCTCTTGTGCCAGTCTGTTGATTAGCCTCTAATCTAAGATCTGTTGGTAACTCTCTTGTGCCAGTCTGTTGATTAGCCTCTAATCTAAGATCTGTTGGTAACTCTCTTGTGCCAGTCTGTTGGCTAGCCTCTGATCTAAGATCTGTTGGTAACTCTCTTGTGCCAGTCTGTTGATTAGCCTCTGATCTAAGATCTGTTGGTAACTCTCTTGTGCCAGTCTGTTGATTAGCCTCTAATCTAAGATATGTTGGTAACTCTCTTGTGCCAGTCTGTTGGCTAGTCTCTGATCTAAGATCTGTTGGTAACTCTCTTGTGCCAGTCTGTTGATTAGCCTCTGATCTAAGATCTGTTGTTAACTGTCTTGTGCCAGGCTGTTGCTTAGCCTCTAATCTAAGATATGTTGTTAACTCTCTTGTGCCAGTCTGTTGATTAGCCTATGATTTAAGATATGTTGGTAACTCTCTTGTGCCAGTCTGTTGATTAGCCTCTGATCTAAGATATGTTGGTAACTCTCTTGTTGATTAGCCTATGATTTAAGATATGTTGGTAACTCTCTTGTGCCAGTCTGTTGATTAGCCTCTGATCTAAGATATGTTGGTAACTCTCTGGTGCCAGTCTGTTAATTAACCTCTGATCTAAAATCTGCTGTCAACTCTCTGGTGCCAGTCTGTTGGTTAGCCTATGATCTAAGATCTGTTTGTAATTCTCTTGCACCAGTCTGTTGGTTAGCCTCTGATCTAAGATCTGTTGTTAATTATCTGCTGTCAGTCTGTTGGTTAGTCTCTGATCTAAGATATGTTTGTAACTCTCTGGTGCCTGTCTGTTGTTTAGCCTCTGATCTAAGATATGTTGGTAACTCTCTTGTGCCAGTCTGTTGATTAGCCTCTGATCTAAGATCTGTTGGTAACTCTCTTGTGCCAGTCTGTTGATTAGCCTCTAATCTAAGATATGTTGGTAACTCTCTTGTGCCAGTCTGTTGGCTAGTCTCTGATCTAAGATCTGTTGGTAACTCTCTTGTGCCAGTCTGTTGATTAGCCTCTGATCTAAGATCTGTTGTTAACTGTCTTGTGCCAGGCTGTTGCTTAGCCTCTAATCTAAGATATGTTGTTAACTCTCTTGTGCCAGTCTGTTGATTAGCCTATGATTTAAGATCTGTTGTTAACTATCTGCTGTCAGTCTGTTGATTAGCCTCTGATCTAAGATCTGTTGTTAACTATCTGCTGTCAGTCTGTTGATTAGCCTCTGATCTAAAATCTGCTGTCAACTCTCTTGTGCCAGTTTGTTGATTAGCCTATAATCTAAGATCTGTTTGTAACTCTTTTGTGTCAGTCTGTTGATTAGCCTCTGATCTAAAATCTGCTGTCAACTCTCTTGTGCCAGTTTGTTGATTAGCCTATAATCTAAGATCTGTTTGTAACTCTTTTGTGTCAGTCTGTTGATTAGCCTCTGATCTAAGATCTGTTGTCAACTCTCTGATGTCAGTTTGTTGATTAGCCTCTGATCTAAGATATGTTGTTAACTATCTGCTGTCAGTCTGTTGATTAGCCTCTGATCTAAGATCTGTTGTTAACTATCTGCTGTCAGTCTGTTGATTAGCCTCTGATCTAAGATCTGTTGTTAACTCTCTTGTTGATTAGCCTCTGATCTAAGATATGTTGGTAACTCTCTGGTGCCAGTCTGTTGATTAACCTCTGATCTAAAATCTGCTGTCAACTCTCTGGTGCCAGTCTGTTGGTCAACCTCTGATCTAAGATCTGTTGTTAACTATCTGCTGTCAGTCTGTTGGTTAGTCTCTGATCTAAGATATGTTTGTAACTCTCTGGTGCCTGTCTGTTGCTTAGCCTCTGATCTAAGATATGTTGTTAACTCTCTTGTGCCAGTCTGTTGGTTGGCCTCTGATATAAGATCTGTTGTTAACTCTCTTGTGCCAGTCTGTTGGTTGGCCTCTGATATAAGATCTGTTGTTAACTCTCTTGTGCCAGTCTGTTGGTTAGCCTCTGAACTAAGATCTGTTAACTCTCTTGTGCCAGTCTGTTGGTTAGCCTCTGAACTAAGATCTGTTAACTCTCTTGTGCCAGTCTGTTGGTTAGCCTCTGAACTAAGATCTGTTAACTCTCTTGTTCCAGTCTGTTGATGAGCCTCTGATCTAAGATCTGTTGGTAACTCTCCTGTTCCAGTCTGTTGGTTGGCCTCTGAACTAAAATCTGTTAACTCTCTTGTGCCAGTCCATTGGTTAGCCTCTGAACTAAGATCTGTTAACTCTCTTGTTCCAGTCTGTTGGTTGGCCTCTGAACTAAGATCTGTCAACGCTCTTGTGCCAATCCATTGGTTAGCCTCTGAACTAAGATCTGTTAACTCTCTTGTGCCAGTCTGTTGGTTGGCCTCGGATCTAAGATCTGTTGTCAACTTTCTTGTGCCAGTCTGTTGATTAACCTCTAATCTAAAATCTGTTTGTAACTCTCTTGTGCCAGTCTGTTGATTAGCCTCTGATCTAAGATCTGTTGTTAACTGTCTTGTGCCAGTCTGTTGCTTAGCCTCTAATCTAAGATCTGTTGGTAACTCTCTTGTGCCAGTCTGTTGGCTAGCCTCTGATCTAAGATCTGTTGGTAACTCTCTTGTGCCAGTCTGTTGATTAGCCTCTAATCTAAGATCTGTTGGTAACTCTCTTGTGCCAGTCTGTTGGCTAGCCTCTGATCTAAGATCTGTTGGTAACTCTCTTGTGCCAGTCTGTTGATTAGCCTCTAATCTAAGATCTGTTGGTAACTCTCTTGTGCCAGTCTGTTGATTAGCCTCTAATCTAAGATCTGTTGGTAACTCTCTTGTGCCAGTCTGTTGGCTAGCCTCTGATCTAAGATCTGTTGGTAACTCTCTTGTGCCAGTCTGTTGATTAGCCTCTGATCTAAGATCTGTTGGTAACTCTCTTGTGCCAGTCTGTTGATTAGCCTCTAATCTAAGATATGTTGGTAACTCTCTTGTGCCAGTCTGTTGGCTAGTCTCTGATCTAAGATCTGTTGGTAACTCTCTTGTGCCAGTCTGTTGATTAGCCTCTGATCTAAGATCTGTTGTTAACTGTCTTGTGCCAGGCTGTTGCTTAGCCTCTAATCTAAGATATGTTGTTAACTCTCTTGTGCCAGTCTGTTGATTAGCCTATGATTTAAGATATGTTGGTAACTCTCTTGTGCCAGTCTGTTGATTAGCCTCTGATCTAAGATATGTTGGTAACTCTCTTGTTGATTAGCCTATGATTTAAGATATGTTGGTAACTCTCTTGTGCCAGTCTGTTGATTAGCCTCTGATCTAAGATATGTTGGTAACTCTCTGGTGCCAGTCTGTTAATTAACCTCTGATCTAAAATCTGCTGTCAACTCTCTGGTGCCAGTCTGTTGGTTAGCCTATGATCTAAGATCTGTTTGTAATTCTCTTGCACCAGTCTGTTGGTTAGCCTCTGATCTAAGATCTGTTGTTAATTATCTGCTGTCAGTCTGTTGGTTAGTCTCTGATCTAAGATATGTTTGTAACTCTCTGGTGCCTGTCTGTTGTTTAGCCTCTGATCTAAGATATGTTGTTAACTCTCTTGTGCCAGTCTGTTGGTTGGCCTCTGATATAAGATCTGTTGTTAACTCTCTTGTGCCAGTCTGTTGGTTAGCCTCTGAACTACGATCTGTTAACTCTCTTGTTCCAGTCTGTTGGTTAGTCTCTGATATAAGATCTGTTGGTAACTCTCTTGTGCCAGTCTGTTGGTTAGCCTCTGAACTAAGATCTGTTGGTAACTCTTGTTCCAGTCTGTTAGTGAGCCTCTGATCTAAGATCTGTTGGTAACTCTCTTGTTCCAGTCTGTTGGTTGGCCTCTGAACTAAGATCTGTTAACTCGCTTGTGCCAGTCCATTGGTTAGCCTCTGAACTAAGATCTGTTAACTCTCTTGTTCCAGTCTGTTGGTTGGCCTCTGAACTAAGATCTGTCAACGCTCTTGTGCCAATCCATTGGTTAGCCTCTGAACTAAGATCTGTTAACTCTCTTGTGCCAGTCTGTTGGTTGGCCTCGGATCTAAGATCTGTTGTCAACTTTCTTGTGCCAGTCTGTTGATTAACCTCTAATCTAAAATCTGTTTGTAACTCTCTTGTGCCAGTCTGTTGATTAGCCTCTGATCTAAGATCTGTTGTTAACTGTCTTGTGCCAGTCTGTTGCTTAGCCTCTAATCTAAGATCTGTTGGTAACTCTCTTGTGCCAGTCTGTTGGCTAGCCTCTGATCTAAGATCTGTTGGTAACTCTCTTGTGCCAGTCTGTTGATTAGCCTCTAATCTAAGATCTGTTGGTAACTCTCTTGTGCCAGTCTGTTGGCTAGCCTCTGATCTAAGATCTGTTGGTAACTCTCTTGTGCCAGTCTGTTGATTAGCCTCTGATCTAAGATCTGTTGGTAACTCTCTTGTGCCAGTCTGTTGATTAGCCTCTAATCTAAGATCTGTTGGTAACTCTCTTGTGCCAGTCTGTTGGCTAGCCTCTGATCTAAGATCTGTTGGTAACTCTCTTGTGCCAGTCTGTTGATTAGCCTCTGATCTAAGATTTGTTGGTAACTCTCTTGTGCCAGTCTGTTGATTAGCCTCTAATCTAAGATATGTTGGTAACTCTCTTGTGCCAGTCTGTTGGCTAGTCTCTGATCTAAGATCTGTTGGTAACTCTCTTGTGCCAGTCTGTTGATTAGCCTCTGATCTAAGATCTGTTGTTAACTGTCTTGTGCCAGGCTGTTGCTTAGCCTCTAATCTAAGATATGTTGTTAACTCTCTTGTGCCAGTCTGTTGATTAGCCTATGATTTAAGATATGTTGGTAACTCTCTTGTGCCAGTCTGTTGATTAGCCTCTGATCTAAGATATGTTGGTAACTCTCTTGTTGATTAGCCTATGATTTAAGATATGTTGGTAACTCTCTTGTGCCAGTCTGTTGATTAGCCTCTGATCTAAGATATGTTGGTAACTCTCTGGTGCCAGTCTGTTAATTAACCTCTGATCTAAAATCTGCTGTCAACTCTCTGGTGCCAGTCTGTTGGTTAGCCTATGATCTAAGATCTGTTTGTAATTCTCTTGCACCAGTCTGTTGGTTAGCCTCTGATCTAAGATCTGTTGTTAATTATCTGCTGTCAGTCTGTTGGTTAGTCTCTGATCTAAGATATGTTTGTAACTCTCTGGTGCCTGTCTGTTGTTTAGCCTCTGATCTAAGATATGTTGTTAACTCTCTTGTGCCAGTCTGTTGGTTGGCCTCTGATATAAGATCTGTTGTTAACTCTCTTGTGCCAGTCTGTTGGTTAGCCTCTGAACTAAGATCTGTTAACTCTCTTGTGCCAGTCTGTTGGTTAGCCTATGAACTACGATCTGTTAACTCTCTTGTTCCAGTCTGTTGGTTAGTCTCTGATATAAGATCTGTTGGTAACTCTCTTGTGCCAGTCTGTTGGTTAGCCTCTGAACTAAGATCTGTTGGTAACTCTTGTTCCAGTCTGTTAGTGAGCCTCTGATCTAAGATCTGTTGGTAACTCTCTTGTTCCAGTCTGTTGGTTGGCCTCTGAACTAAGATCTGTTAACTCGCTTGTGCCAGTCCATTGGTTAGCCTCTGAACTAA
Organism: Bathymodiolus brooksi; assembly: GCA_963680875.1. Lineage (NCBI taxonomy): Eukaryota > Metazoa > Mollusca > Bivalvia > Mytilida > Modiolidae > Bathymodiolus > Bathymodiolus brooksi. The sequence continues at coordinate 12,957,865 of OY804575.1, read as the reverse complement.
GATCTGTTAACTCTCTTGTTCCAGTCTGTTGGTTGGCCTCTGAACTAAGATCTGTCAACGCTCTTGTGCCAATCCATTGGTTAGCCTCTGAACTAAGATCTGTTAACTCTCTTGTGCCAGTCTGTTGGTTGGCCTCGGATCTAAGATCTGTTGTCAACTTTCTTGTGCCAGTCTGTTGATTAACCTCTAATCTAAAATCTGTTTGTAACTCTCTTGTGCCAGTCTGTTGATTAGCCTCTGATCTAAGATCTGTTGTTAACTGTCTTGTGCCAGTCTGTTGCTTAGCCTCTAATCTAAGATCTGTTGGTAACTCTCTTGTGCCAGTCTGTTGGCTAGCCTCTGATCTAAGATCTGTTGGTAACTCTCTTGTGCCAGTCTGTTGATTAGCCTCTAATCTAAGATCTGTTGGTAACTCTCTTGTGCCAGTCTGTTGGCTAGCCTCTGATCTAAGATCTGTTGGTAACTCTCTTGTGCCAGTCTGTTGATTAGCCTCTGATCTAAGATCTGTTGGTAACTCTCTTGTGCCAGTCTGTTGATTAGCCTCTAATCTAAGATCTGTTGGTAACTCTCTTGTGCCAGTCTGTTGGCTAGCCTCTGATCTAAGATCTGTTGGTAACTCTCTTGTGCCAGTCTGTTGATTAGCCTCTGATCTAAGATCTGTTGGTAACTCTCTTGTGCCAGTCTGTTGATTAGCCTCTAATCTAAGATATGTTGGTAACTCTCTTGTGCCAGTCTGTTGGCTAGTCTCTGATCTAAGATCTGTTGGTAACTCTCTTGTGCCAGTCTGTTGATTAGCCTCTGATCTAAGATCTGTTGTTAACTGTCTTGTGCCAGGCTGTTGCTTAGCCTCTAATCTAAGATATGTTGTTAACTCTCTTGTGCCAGTCTGTTGATTAGCCTATGATTTAAGATATGTTGGTAACTCTCTTGTGCCAGTCTGTTGATTAGCCTCTGATCTAAGATATGTTGGTAACTCTCTTGTTGATTAGCCTATGATTTAAGATATGTTGGTAACTCTCTTGTGCCAGTCTGTTGATTAGCCTCTGATCTAAGATATGTTGGTAACTCTCTGGTGCCAGTCTGTTAATTAACCTCTGATCTAAAATCTGCTGTCAACTCTCTGGTGCCAGTCTGTTGGTTAGCCTATGATCTAAGATCTGTTTGTAATTCTCTTGCACCAGTCTGTTGGTTAGCCTCTGATCTAAGATCTGTTGTTAATTATCTGCTGTCAGTCTGTTGGTTAGTCTCTGATCTAAGATATGTTTGTAACTCTCTGGTGCCTGTCTGTTGTTTAGCCTCTGATCTAAGATATGTTGTTAACTCTCTTGTGCCAGTCTGTTGGTTGGCCTCTGATATAAGATCTGTTGTTAACTCTCTTGTGCCAGTCTGTTGGTTAGCCTCTGAACTAAGATCTGTTAACTCTCTTGTGCCAGTCTGTTGGTTAGCCTATGAACTACGATCTGTTAACTCTCTTGTTCCAGTCTGTTGGTTAGTCTCTGATATAAGATCTGTTGGTAACTCTCTTGTGCCAGTCTGTTGGTTAGCCTCTGAACTAAGATCTGTTGGTAACTCTTGTTCCAGTCTGTTAGTGAGCCTCTGATCTAAGATCTGTTGGTAACTCTCTTGTTCCAGTCTGTTGGTTGGCCTCTGAACTAAGATCTGTTAACTCGCTTGTGCCAGTCCATTGGTTAGCCTCTGAACTAAGATCTGTTAACTCTCTTGTTCCAGTCTGTTGGTTGGCCTCTCAACTAAGATCTGTTAACGCTCTTGTGCCAGTCCATTGGTTAGCCTCTGAACTAAGATCTGTTAACTCTCTTGTGCCAGTCTGTGGGTTGGCCTCTGATATAAGATCTGCTGTTAACTCTCTTGTGCCAGTCTGTTGGTTAGCCTCTGAATTAAGATATGTTAACTATCTTGTGCCAGTCTGTTGGTTAGCCTCTGAACTAAGATCTGTTAACTCTGTTGTGCCAGTCTGTTGGTTAGCCTCTGAACTAAGATCTGTTAAATCTCTTGTGCCAGTCTGTTGGTTAGCCTCTGAACTAAGATCTGTTAACTCTCTTGTGCCAGTTTGTTGGTTAGCCTCTGAACTAAGATTTGTTAACTCTCTTGTGCCAGTCTGTTGGTTAGCCTCTGAACTAAGATCTGTTAACTCTCTTGTTCCAGTCTGTTGATGAGCCTCTGATCTAAGATCTGTTGGTAACTCTCTTGTTCCAGTCTGTTGGTTGGCCTCTGAACTAAGATCTGTTAACTCTCTTGTGCCAGTCCATTGGTTAGCCTCTGAACTAAGATCTGTTAACTCTCTTGTTCCAGTCTGTTGGTTGGCCTCTGAACTAAGATCTGTTAACGCTCTTGTGCCAGTCTGTTGGTTGGCCTCTGATCTAAGATCTGTTGTCAACTTTCTTGTGCCAGTCTGTTGATTAACCTTTGATCTAAAATCTGCTGTCAACTCTCTTGTGCCAGTCTGTTGATTAGCCTATGATCTAAGATCTGTTTGTAACTCTCTTGTGACAGTCTGTTGATTAGCCTCTGATCTAAGATCTGTTGTTAACTGTCTTGTGCCAGTCTGTAGATTAGCCTCTAATCTAAGATATGTTGGTAACTCTCTTGTGCCAGTCTGTTGGCTAGCCTCTGATCTAAGATCTGTTGGTAACTCTCTTGTGCCAGTCTGTTGATTAGCCTCTGATCTAAGATCTGTTGGTAACTCTCTTGTGCCAGTCTGTTGATTAGCCTCTAATCTAAGATCTGTTGGTAACTCTCTTGTGCCAGTCTGTTGGCTAGCCTCTGATCTAAGATCTGTTGTAACTCTCTTGTGTCAGTCTGTTGATTAGCCTCTGATCTAAGATCTGTTGGTAACTCTCTTGTGCCAGTCTGTTGATTAGCCTCTGATCTAAGATCTGTTGGTAACTCTCTTGTGCCAGTCTGTTGATTACCCTCTAATCTAAGATATGTTGGTAATTCTCTTGTGCCAGTCAGTTGGTTAGCCTCTGATCTAAGATCTGTTGGTAACTCTCTTGTGCCAGTCTGTTGATTAGCCTATGATCTAAGATCTGTTGGTAACTCTCTTGTGCCAGTCTGTTGATTAGCCTCTAATCTAAGATCTGTTGGTAACTCTCTTGTTGATTAGCCTATGATTTAAGATATGTTGGTAACTCTCTTGTGCCAGTCTGTTGATTAGCCTCTGATCTAAGATATGTTGGTAACTCTCTGGTGCCAGTCTGTTAATTAACCTCTGATCTAAAATCTGCTGTCAACTCTCTGGTGCCAGTCTGTTGGTTAGCCTATGATCTAAGATCTGTTTGTAATTCTCTTGCACCAGTCTGTTGGTTAGCCTCTGATCTAAGATCTGTTGTTAATTATCTGCTGTCAGTCTGTTGGTTAGTCTCTGATCTAAGATATGTTTGTAACTCTCTGGTGCCTGTCTGTTGTTTAGCCTCTGATCTAAGATATGTTGTTAACTCTCTTGTGCCAGTCTGTTGGTTGGCCTCTGATATAAGATCTGTTGTTAACTCTCTTGTGCCAGTCTGTTGGTTAGCTTCTGAACTAAGATCTGTTAACTCTCTTGTGCCAATCTGTTGGTTAGCCTCTGAACTAAGATCTGTTAACTCTCTTGTGCCAGTCTGTTGGTTAGCCTCTGAACTACGATCTGTTAACTCTCTTGTTCCAGTCTGTTGGTTAGCCTCTGATATAAGATCTGTTGGTAACTCTCTTGTGCCAGTCTGTTGGTTAGCCTCTGAACTAAGATCTGTTGGTAACTTTTGTTCCAGTCTGTTAGTGAGCCTCTGATCTAAGATCTGTTGGTAACTCTCTTGTTCCAGTCTGTTGGTTGGCCTCTGAACTAAGATCTGTTAACTCTCTTGTGCCAGTCCATTGGTTAGCCTCTGAACTAAGATCTGTTAACTCTCTTGTGCCAGTCTGTTGGTTGGTCTCTGATATAATATCTGCTGTTAACTCTCTTGTGCCAGTCTGTTGGTTAGCCTCTGAATTAAGATATGTTAACTCTCTTGTGCCAGTCTGTTGGTTAGCCTCTGAACTAAGATCTGTTAACTCTGTTGTGCCAGTCTGTTGGTTAGCCTCTGAACTAAGATCTGTTGTCAACTTTCTTGTGCCAGTCTGTTGATTAACCTCTGATCTAAAATCTGCTGTCAACTCTCTTGTGCCAGTCTGTTGATTAGACTATGATCTAAGATCTGTTTGTAACTCTCTTGTGCCAGTCTGTTGATTAGCCTCTGATCTAAGATCTGTTGTTAACTGTCTTGTGCCAATCTGTTGCTTAACCTCTAATCTAAGATCTGTTGGTAACTCTCTTGTGCCAGTCTGTTGGCTAGCCTCTGATCTAAGATCTGTTGGTAACTCTCTTGTGCCAGTCTGTTGGCTAGCCTCTGATCTAAGATCTGTTGGTAACTCTCTTGTGCCAGTCTGTTGGCTAGCCTCTGATCTAAGACCTGTTGGTAACTCTCTTGTGCCAGTCTATTGATTAGCCTCTGATCTAAGATCTGTTGGTAACTCTCTTGTGCCAGTCTGTTGATTAGCCTCTAATCTAAGATCTGTTGGTAACTCTCTTGTGCCAGTCTGTTGGCTAGCCTCTGATCTAAGATCTGTTGGTAATTCTCTTGTGCCAGTCTGTTGATTAGCCTCTGATCTAAGATCTGTTGGTAACTGTCTTGTGCCAGGTTGTTGCTTAGCCTCTAATCTAAGATATGTTGTTAACTCTCTTGTGCCAGTCTGTTGATTAGCCTATGATTTAAGATATGTTGGTAACTCTCTTGTTCCAGTCTGTTGATTAGCCTCTGCTCTAAGATATGTTGGTAACTCTCTTGTTGATTAGCCTATGATTTAAGATATGTTGGTAACTCTCTTGTGCCAGTCTGTTGACTAGCCTCTGATCTAAGATATGTTGGTAACTCTCTGGTGCCAGTCTGTTGATTAACCTCTGATCTAAAATCTGCTGTCAACTCTCTGGTGCCAGTCTGTTGGTTAGCCTCTGATCTAAGATCTGTTTGTAATTCTCTTGCACCAGTCTGTTGATTAGCCTATGATTTAAGATATGTTGGTAACTCTCTTGTGCCAGTCTGTTGATTAGCCTCTGATCTAAGATCTGTTGTTAACTATCTGCTGTCAGTCTGTTGGTTAGTCTCTGATCTAAGATATGTTTGTAACTCTCTTGTGCCAGTCTGTTGTTTAGCCTCTGATCTAAGATATGTTGTTAATTCTCTTGTGCCAGTCTGTTGGTTGGACTCTGATATAAGATCTGTTGTTAACTCTCCTGTGCCAGTCTGTTGGTTAGCCTCTGAACTAAGATCTGTTAATGCTCTTGTGCCAGTCTGTTGGTTAGCCTCTGAACTAAGATCTGTTAGCTCTCTTGTGCCAGTCTGCTGGTTAGCCTCTGAACTAAGATCTGTTAATTCTCTTGTGACAGTCTGTTGGTTAGCCTCTGAACTAAGATCTGTTAACTCTCTTGTGCCAGTCTGTTGGTTAGCCTCTGAAATAAGATCTGTTAACTCTCTTGTTCTAGTCTGTTGGTTAGCCTCTGAACTAAGAACTGTTGGTAACTCTTGTTCCAGTCTGTTGGTGAGCCTCTGATATAAGATATGTTGTTAATTCTCTTGTGCCGGTCTGTTGGTGAGCCTCTGATCTAAGATCTGTTGGTAATTCTCTTGTTCCAGTCTGTTGGTTGGTCTCTGAACTAAGATCTGTTAACTCTCTTGTGCCAGTCCATTGGTTAGCCTCTGAACTAAGATCTGTTAACTCTCTTGTGCCAGTCTGTTGGTTAGCCTCTGAACTAAGATCTGTTAACTCTGTTGTGATAGTCTGATGGTTAGCATCTGAACTAAGATATGTTAACTCTCTTGTGTCAATCTGTTGGTTAGCCTCTGAACTAAGATCTGTTAACTCTCTTGTTCCAGTCTGTTGATTAGGCTCTGAACTAAGATCTGTTAGCTCTCTTGTGCCAGTCTGTTGGTTAGCCTCCTCTGAACTAAGATCTGCTAACTCTCTTGTGCCAGTCTGTTGGTTAGCCTCTGAACTAAGATCTGTTAACTCTCTTGTGCCAGTTTGTTGGTTAGCCTCTGAAATAAGATCTGTTAACTCTTTTGTCCAGTCTGTTGGTTAGCCTCTGATATAAGATCTGTTGGTAATTCTCTTGTGCCAGTCTGTTGGTTATCCTCTGAACTAAGATCTGTTGGTTAGCCTCTGAACTAAGATCTATTAACTCTCTTGTGCCAGTCTGTTGGCTAGTCTCTGAACTAAGATCTGTTAACTTTCTTGTTCCAGTCTCTGGTCTAAGATCTGTTGTTAACTCTCTTGTTCCAGTCTGTTGGTTGGCCTCTGATCTAAGATCTGTTGTTTATTCTCTTGTGCCAGTCTGTTGGTTGGCCTCTGATCTAAGATCTGTTAACTCTCTTGTTCCAGTCTGTTGGTTGACCTCTGAACTAAGATCTGTTGGTAACTCTCTTGTGCCAGTCTGTTAGTTGGCCTCTGATCTAAGATCTGTCAACTCTCTTATTCCAGTCTGTTGGTTAGCCTCTGAACTAAGATCTGTTAACTCTCTTGTTCCAGTCTGTTGGTTAGCCTCTGAACTAAGATCTGTTAACTCTCTTGTGGCAGTGTTTTGGTCTTCTTGTTTTGTTATTCTCTGGTGTAATATTTGTTGGTCTCCTCTGATGATAACTCTCTGATATACATTGTACTAGTATGTCATCTTGTACTGAGTGTAGAGTCTGTCAGATCTATTGATTTCCTCTAATGTGCTCTTTAAAGTTCAATTAATGTTTCAATAAAAACAACCTATGTGGCCCATTGATCCCCTTTCTTATATGTATATGTATGTGTTCTGTCTGTTGATTGCTAGTAGGTCTTGGTCTACTTGTGTGGGCCGGTTGTCTGTCATGGTATCTATGGTGGTAGAAGGCTGGTTTTTCTTAGCTGTTGGTGCTGAAAAATAATGAAAAATATGAAAAACAAACATCTTCAGACAAATTGAGAGCAATTCTACAACGATGTGATGTAGCATATTTAGTGAGGCCCACGTTCATTTTGTGCATACTGAATGGAAATCATATTTCAGAAATCAATAAAAACTTTATTACTTAGACATCATTTCTTTTTTTTCATCAATGGATACAAATAAATATAGTTAACAAGCATGCAAAATTTCTAAATGATTGATTATGTAGTTTTCGAGATATGTTTGACCAAAGCTTCGATCTAAGTCATTTTTTGCAGTAAATTTGTAGACAAAAGACATTTACTGGCATATTATGACACTGTAATATTATTTTCAATAAACAATTAAGCTGTATTTCTAAATATACCTACTAACTATTATCTTTTCTATGAGAATATAGCAAATGAGTTTGTTTTATATTCTAAAAATTACTATGAAAATGGGATTAAAGCCAAAGTAGTTGTATAAGAATGTGCTAAAACAGCATTTTGAATGAATCATTTTTACTATAAAATCACATAGAAGACTATTTTCCATATTATTTCTTTAAAGGCCTATATGCAATCTCTGCAATACAAAAATATGAAACCAATAAGAGATATATAATAGCTATTATTGTTTTTAAAACTTTCAGAAAAAATTGCTTTTCACTGAACTTTGCATGATAGCTAGCTTTAAACACCTCTTGAATGTATAATTTTAGAATCAAACTCGGAAAAGCTTTTCTTTATATCAAAATATAATAACTAAGATCCTCAGCACTCGATTAAAGTACAACTGAAATGGTGAGTGTCTTACAGACGTATTCATTTAAATTATCTTAAATATAAATCGGTTTTTTTCTAGAAACATTTATCCAAATGTTTTTTATTTCAATTTCAGTTCAAGAAATTGTTTGCTATAACTAATGGATTATCCTCTCTTACTTTGTTATTTTAAACGTCATCCCCCCCTTTTTTTCACCCTTTTCCTGCAAAAGAAATTGCATGCTCAATGTGTTTAATTCAAAGTATAAATTATTGATATATAGTTAACACAGATAAAAAAAATCCATCTTTCTTAAGACTCCAAGTTTATGTGTAAAAAATCTGTACTAGTTAATGGGAGGTAACTCTATTTTTTTGTCATATAAATTGGCATTTCAAGAATAATTTAGTGACTCTCTTTCAAATTTCAGAACTGATTAAAATTTACATAGGACAGTTTGCATAAAAATAGAGGAAATGTGGAATTACATGTTTTACAAGCACAGGCAAGCCTATCCACAGTGAGAGGGTCTATTATTGTGGGATTTAGACAATGAAAAAAATGGTCGGGATAGTAGATTGATTGATTGATTGATCTTTGGTGCTTAATACCACTTTCAGCAATATTTCAGCTATATCATGGCGACCAGTTTTAGTGGTGGAAGAAGCCTTAGCAACTGGTAAATTGTATCGCTTGCGGCTGCGAGACGAGTGCACCCTTTTTGTAATTTACAAAGCCGGGTGCGAACCCATGCCGTATTGGTGATAGGCTTGTATGAGTTGTTAGGTAATCCAACTACCTAACTCATTGAGTCTCTAACCAATAAATTCAAATCATAATTTATTTGTGTACACACGCTTAGAACAATTTCATAATATATCAGATAATGGTTGTAGCCATGTCCTTTACAAAGAAAGTGAAAACAGTTAACTTTAAATTTTAATTATTACATATATATTTTTTTTAAACTTACTTTTAACCATTACTAATGAGCCTCTAATTACCTGCCAATCAATTAGTTAAAATCACAAATTATTAGTGAGCTTAGCTGGTCAATTTGTTAATGGTTTATATTTAATGATACACAAAGATGGGTGATAATTTATTAATTAACAGATTAAAGGGTCTGATAATACAGGATTAATTAAGGGTAATTAATAACACTGGGACCGTAAAACAGTGTCGGATGTTGGAAGTGACAGGTTGCGGAATACTCAAGGTTTTTTAAACAAAGAATGTTAAAGAAATATTTCGGGACCTGAAATTCTTATCGGAAGTCACATGATGTCGGAAAACTCAGGTGTCAGATCGCACAGATTCCACTGTATATCCAAAATATAAGCTACACACAAACTTTATCAGAAACTGACCCCGACTCAGGCAGGCTACATGACGATGAATACATATCCCAATGATCAATAGGGGATGATACTTTTGTACTCACCAGAAGCTTGCTTTTATTCCCATTTCTAAAGCTCATACAAATAAATATTATATTGTCAGACAATGTACATATATTATATATATACACCTGTCTTAACCAAACTCTGAATAAACCGGAATCCTGTATAAACCTAACTTTAAATCAAGATTCAATGCAAGATATCTTTGTTAATTTAACCTGTATAACTGAACACATGTCTCTTCTGAACTGAAAAGGTGGTCCCAATGAGGTTCGGTTTAGACAAGTTTCACTGAAATGGACTTATCTAAGTTTAGCTTAAGTTTAAATAAAAAAATATATTAAGTATTGTCAGGATATAAAACACAGGCTCAGAAATAAAGAGTTTGGATACATTGAAGTTTTCCCTATTCATTATATACAAGTATGTTGTTTTCGTTTCATTTTTTGTTGTTGTTGTTTTAAATCCTTTCCTTCTGAATTGTAGAATTTTGATTAATTCAGTTGTGCTTACAATAAATTAACTACTGGTAATTAAGATGTTTTTACAATAAATCACATAATTAAGTAAGTTGTTTTACAATATTTCACCTTTATTGATGTATTTTGCTCAGCTGTTTGATACTCTCTGGTCTGCCACTGCTGGTTCCTCTCTGATGTAGTGTCTGTTGGTTTTCTCTTTTGATTTCCTGTGGTTTGGTGGTCGTCTCATCTGATGGAAGCCCTCTGAGTAGGGTCTGTCTGTATCCTCCTCTGTTGGATGTGTTGGTCCTCTCTGATGGAAGCCCTCTGGGTAGGGTCTGTCTGTATCCTCTGTTGGATGTGTTGGTCCTCTCTAATGGAAGCCCTCTGGGTAGGGTCTGTCTGTATCCTCAGTTGGATGTGTTGGTCCTCTCTGGTGATAACCCTCTAATATAAAACATACCTGGATTACATCATTGATTTGTTGATTATCCTTTAATTTGGAAGAGTTTTTAACATGAGCAATGTAAATAAAATGAGTAGAAGTTGCAGTCTATAAAACTAGCTTAGCCCAGTAATTATTTATTGAAGTGCTTGTAACAAATCCAGTAGAGTGAGCAGTCAAGCATAACAGTATGTAATAGTCCTTGCAATGGCTACTGTAACTGTTTGATTGTTGACAGATTTGTGATGGATCCAAAATTGATGGATGAGAACTTAATTGACCGATTGCATCAGCCATTGACAAAAACTATTCCTCATTACCTTGACAAACTTCGTTCAATTGATCAGTCCATTAATGATATGCAACATATAACGGAATCATATACCAGTATATATATATATTAATAATTTTAACACGAAATGTAACAAATTATGTTTTTGTTTGTTTGTTTTGATGGTGTTTAATGCCCCTTTCAACAATATTTCAGCTTTATCGTGGCAGTCAGTTTTATTGGTTGCGGAAACCGGAGGACCCAGAGAAAACCACTGACCTGTCACACGTCACTGACAAACTTTATCACATAATGTTGTACACCTTGCCCTGATCAAGATTCGAACTCACAACATCAGTGGTGATAAGCACTGATTGCATAGGTAGTTGTAAATCCCACTACCATACGATCTAACAAATTTCTTTTTAACATAATCTTCATTAATTTTGATTACCCCTTTGGTATCTACAAACTGGTAATAATTACTTATTAATTAACATCTTTGTTAATTTTCTTAAATTCCTCAGTGTTTACACAAACATCATTTGTATCAAATTATAATTCATTGGGACTTGTATCAGAACAGAACTTTAAAAGTTTTACATTAATAAATGAAAAATTACTTAAAAAAATGCTTAACCATTCAAAACAAAGAATTTGTCAAAGCATCCACATTTTTAAGAGGTAAATATAAAATGAGGAATGTTTGTAGAAGATTTCACATACATCATTTGTACTATGTATTAAACAAATAATGTGTACCTGCAATTCTGAAAGTAGATTGAGGGGAGATTTTTTTTTTTAAATAATTTCAACCAATCAGTAACAAGAATTTCAAATAAAAAAGTAGATATGTAATTTAGTGTGCACAACACGTTTCTGGAATATCTTACGGAGGTCATGCTTTTGGCCAGAGTCAGATTAAATAAGAGATTTTGGAGTGGATCACACAATTACATTTGTTCTTGTGCTTTCAGAGAAAATAACTTCTTTTGTCCAGATTGGCTTTCATGCTTATCCTATTTGAAACAATAGTTTGTTCCTCTTCTATGTAAACATTAGTAAAATCTGCCCATGTGGTCAACTCTATTAAGCATACACCTGTATTAAAAGGTCACCATTTTCTTGTCCTGTCATAGAACAATTCATATGAATTTTACCTCTTTTAAGAGGTCACCTGTCTTATAAGACCACTTTTTCTTTGTCCTAAAGGTGACCTCTTAATACAGGTTTGACTTAAATAGTCTTTTTTTTTTAATAAATAAAATTAACAATAGAAAATTTTATAACTTAGAGAACTACTTCATGTTGTATACATGAATGATTGATAATTATAAGTGATTTCTGATTTTATTTTCTATGATTAAAGTCAGAAACAGACTGAATTGTTTCTTCAGTAAATATGTAGATATATACATGTCGATACTGCGACTGAGAAATGCTGAATGTAGTGTTTGATAGTTTCTTATGATCAGTTACATCCATATCTTTTAAACTAGAGTTGTCTTTCTTTGTTCAAAAATGTCTCAGGGAAAACTTGCATCAGATATTGATATGAATGAATTTATAGTTCGTTTATCCTATTCAAAATGAGGAATTTTTATAGAGGATCTGCCATTGAACAAATTATTTGTACTTTAATTTTTAGCTTCAGCTAAACAGAATAGACTAGCATATATAAAAGTATCTCCAAAAAGAATTCTCACTTACCTCTTGACATCTCCATGCAACTCTTTTAATCTTCGACATCTTCACCCCCCCCCGTGACCCAAATGTAGCTCCCGACACTTAGGTCGATCTCCCTTGTTAAACTACACCTGCATGGTAGTTCAACTAAGGGGATCACGACACCCCGAATATAGGACCCCAGTGTAGCTGCAGACACCTGTTCCTTCCCCACTGCCCCCTAGTCAAGGTACACAAGAGCTTAGTACCCAAGGGACATGGCCTCCAAATGCAACTCCTGACATTTGGTTATGCCTAAATGCACTCGGACCTGGACATCTAAGCATAGGGGGGACGTTGATAGATGTGAACCCCAAACACACCAGGCTTAACTTTCTATGCTTTAGATTGTCCAAGTCCAAATAGTTCCACCTACCTGTTCCTGAGAGATTAGTAATTGTCAGTTCAGTGTCCTCTGAATAGAGGTGGTTGCATAAAAACAAGTTTCAACTGTTCTTTGGTTACATGTCCTCTGGCGAGAGGTGGTTGCATCACAGCAAGTTGAATCGTTCTCTTGATCGAAGCAATTATCAGATCGTGTGACCTTTCAGTGCAGATAATTTTTGTGCCTATTACAACTCAGGATATACAATTTCTATCAGCTTGTGTTTTTGTTGCACTTTTGATGTGATTTAATGTTGTTGTTGGTACTAATATTGTCAACCATTACCGTTTTATTTACAATTTGTCATGAAATGAAAATATAAAAAAGACAAAAGATTTTATCAACTAATATATTTTATTTTTATTAATCTGCATACTATTCAATACATTATCTACATAATATTATTAACATATTACAGAATTTCAAACACAGATACAATAAATGAATTGTACAAACAAACAAAAATTAAAGTTGTTTTTGACACTAAAACACATGTCTCCATCACATTCTTAATCTTTTTTCTTCTTCCAGACTTTAAGGATATCAGTTACATCTGTAAAACAAAAAATATATCATTACTTAAATAACATCATTTTGTGAACATGTATATTAAACTGGAAGCAGTAAATTTGTGTTAAAGCTATTGCATTGCTGAATTTAAACATTTGAAACAATAAATTTATTGAAAGACATAATGGCAAATTGGCATCTAGTCATGTCGGCACCTAACATTTGGTTATTTAGGCACCCAAGTCGTTATCATTTTGAGAAATTTTAGAAAAATCTTAAATTTGACAGCTGCATACAATGTACAAACCAGGTCTCCCCTTGTTATAGGATATTGTTCACTTTTAAAATTATGATCATGATGATGAAATAAAATGTATTAACTCTGAATATTGTTTCTAATACTCGCCTCACGCTTAATTTACAGCTATCTACATATTGCAGATATGAGCATTTTTTCAGTCAAATTAAGACATTATCAAGTCAAACAAGATGAACTGTGAGCTAATGCTCACTTATGATACCCCCGCTCTTCGGCAAACAGAAAGTAGGAATCGGACGGGCTAAAAAATGCTTCCCACGATATGGGGTACCTATATGAAGCTTGTGACCAAATATCAGATTTCTGCCATCAATAGTTGCTGAGAAAAATGCAACTAAAAATGGGCATATACAAAATGTATGTTCAATGTGTATGAAAATCAACAAAGTCGGCAAACAGGAAGTGGGAATCTGACGGGTCCAAAAACGCTTCCCACGATATAGGGTACATATATGAAGCTTGTGACCAAATATCAGATCTCTGCCATCAATAGTTACTGAGAAAAATGTGACGAAAAATGTGCATATATGTTCAATGTGTATAAAAACCAACTAAGTCGGCAAACAGGAAGTAGGAATCTGACGAGTCCAAAAATGCTACCCACAATATGGTATACCTATATGACGCTTGTGACCAAATATCAGATTTCTGCCATCAACAGTTACTGAGAAAAACATCTTGGACGAATGGACAGAGGTAAAACAGTATACCCCTGTCCCCCTTCGGGAAGCAGGGGTATAATGACAATTACATGAAGACTTTCAAATGTACAAATGAAAACAACATTAATTATACATAGGTGCCGATTTGACCAAGTGACATTTATCTAGGGGCCCAAATGAATATATTAGGTGCCGAAATGACTTGAATTTGTTTAACACCTCCGCATTTTTGTGTCTGTCCCAAGCCAGGTCTGTTTTTTGTGTTCAATGATTTGAGGTGTGAGGTAGTTGTTTATTTTGTTGATATTGGTGGAAAAATGACCATCAATACACAATGTAGCAGAGAATCAGCAAATAGCAGTTTTATAGTCTTTGGTTTGACACGACCAGGACTCAAACCCATGATCTACCACATTCGAGGCAAGTTTTTGTATTATTTAATACATGTACATGAATATGCATGAAATATTTGTCACTGGACATTAAGCAACAATCAATCAATCATCCATCATTATAATATAATACAAATCATTTAACAAATTACCTCCCTTAGCTGATGTTTGTTATAATTGAATGACAAGTTTTATTTTGTTTCAAGGCTTTTTCTAGAAATAGACAGTTTTCTCACCACCACCCTCCCCCTATTTCCAAGAAGAAAAACAACAGTGGGATGTCAAATCAATTCTCAAGTGTGAACGAGTTTGTGATTGTTGTTTAACACAAAAAAAAGGACTTCTACAGCTATATTATGGTGAGAATAAGATTAGCCACATTTCAATGAGATGCATGATGCTGATGTCCCTTTGTACTAGCCCAACATGCTTAGTTGGATCTTTATAGTGCTATCTAACTGAAGCAACAGTCCCAGATACATGTTGCTCCACTCTTGACACATTATCATGATTCCGAACCAACCAGTTCTGCTCTTACTCCTTAAGCTGTGTGCTTAGCAGAGAAGCACTAAATGTCAAATTTACAAGTCTTAGGTTTGAGCCAACCAAGCATTGAACACATAATCTACCACACTAACATGTGACAAGTTTATATTCACATAGTCACATTTTTTCAAGTGAAAACGGTGAACTTCCAATCATCTAAAGAGTCATCGATATCATCAAAAAGTTACCTGTATGTTCAAAGATGTTGTTCGCCCGACACAAAATGATGAATTCTACCTGGTTACAGATACCGAGGGCAACATAGGCATCATATGTTTCTGGAATCCAATTGAAGTGACTGACCCAGAGCTCCTGCAAAAAAAATATTGATACTGAAGGTAACAAATTCATACATTGCGTTTAACAAAGTTTTTAAAGAAACATGGCCAAAATAATCCTTACAAGGTATTTGGAATATTGTGAGCCTTATAAAGAAAACATGGCCATATTAAGTCTTGCCAGGAATTTCAAGGTTTCCAGATAAAATGTGACAAGGCCATATAACAAGAGGCTCCCAGGAGTCTTCATCGCTCACCAGATATTTGTGGTGTTTTTTTGTGGGTTTTGCTTTTCAACTTGAGGTGTACTCGATACAACTATATGTGATAAAGTTTGTAAAAGACTTGCGACAGGTTGGTCGTTTTCTACGGGTACTCTGGTTTCCTCCACCAATAAAACTGCCACGATATAACTGAAATATTGTTGAAAGTGGAGTTAAACACCATAAACCTAAACCTGAGTATGAGTGGAACAGACAGTGTGAGGACATGTTTCCTCCACCAACAAAACTAACAGTCACGATATAACTGAAATAGTGTTAAAAGTGGTATTCTATAATCTAATATTATAGTGATTCATAAATTCCTCATAGGTAAAAAGAATTTTGTTTCTGATATTCAATCATTTACAAAAATACTCCATTTTCACAACATATTTTGGTCATACACATTATCACCTATTTTTATAAAAGGGGTTAACCATATGTTCTGGCTCAAGACCTGCTGTATATCTATCAACTCCTCATTTTCCTGTTTCAACACTGACCCATTCAAAAAACACCTTTCCCCTATATAAAACTTAATAGAATATCCCAAAGTATCTATGTCAGATGACACAAGAAAATAGGCAAGTCCACTCTGTTTTTTATCAGAGCCCCTCCATGTGTATCTCCTAATGCCAGGATGTTTCTCTCTCCAAACATCCACCAGATCCATGTTATTAATCATTTGATGAATTTTTAATTTAGACTTGGGATTATTTTCTCCTATATAATTGACAGTATCTACTCTATAGTCCTGAACAACATTCCAATCACCTGCTATTATCACTGATGAATTATCAAACTGGGGCTGTGTTCTCGAAAGTGTCTTAGGACTAAGATATGTCCTAAGTCGTGTTCTCGACCATGTCCTAACTTAGGACATGTCGCAAAATTTGTCTTAACTTTATGACATCTATGGAGGTGTCTTAAGATGGTCCTAACCCCGAAATTGTAATATAATTTGATATTTCGTACCAAAAACGAACTTTAAGTTGTAGATCATGATTGACATAAACCTTTATACTGTTTTAAAATCTAAATAAGTTCATTTACAATGATTTTTCTATTATAACTTAAACGGCGCACGAGATATCTTTTGTTCATCTTTAATCAGTAATTCATTTAAAGTTTGAAATCAGCTCACTCGAGAGTAACCACACAAAAAATAATGGTAATGACTGTATTTCATCATAAAAAAGTTTTACACATTAGTTCCATATCGTATATGAACCTCAGAACTACATAATGTAGACAATTGCAAATTAAAGAAAACAAGAAACAGTCTCATGGGATGCAGCGTAAAAAATAAATAAATTTGAAAAAATCTTTATTTACGGTACCTCTTTTTTTTTTATTATGAGTATTTTTATCAAAGATTTACTAAATATTTATATTGGAAATAATTGTTGGACACAATATTTCTATTATTCTATTAATTACATTGACACTTAGGACATAGTTAAGACATCTTAAGTTAGGATAGTCTTAAGACAGCTTCGAGATCACTCCTAGGACATGTCCTAAGATCATCTTAAAAATCGTCCTAAGACATATCTTAGGATACTTTTGAGAACACAGCCCTTGGTTTAAATTAAATAATAACCTTTTAATTTTTTTTAGATTATCTTCATTAGGACTATATATTGCAACTAATGTCATTCTAGAATCTTGAATATTAATATCTAGAATAATAAAGTTGCCACGTTCATCAATAGTTTCCTGATTTATCTGAAATTCAAATGAATTTTTAAAAAAGCGCTGCTACCCCCTGCTTACACTGGAGTGAGAGCTAAACCGGCTTGTATTCATGTTGCCATTGTTTTTATATCTACTAAGATTGTTATATCATACATATCTCAACATTTAATAAAAAAAAATATCACAACACTTTACATTATTTGATAGTCCCCTACAATTAACTGACCCAATGACTAGCCGACATACATTAAGAAAAAAACATTATGACAAAAATACTATCTTGAAAATATAACAACGCATATAAACTATCAATGTATCTGGAAGCGGCATTGTATATACAAAAAAAATTAATACCTTGTAAATAGCATACAATTCTACACTGCCATAAGCCTCATGTATGTACTCATATTGTTCGTTTTCAAAAGACATATACAATTTGCCCACCCATAATCAAACTTAATCTGTATTTCATGGAACATCGCATTGTGTTAAAGTTTGAAAAGATTTGGTTGAGTCGTACCTTAAATATCATCCGGAAACCTAGAAAGTCCCTATTTTCTAAGAGAAAAAGGGCGATAACTTATGAATGGTAAATGTGAAATACACCATAATCAAACTTATCCTGTATTTTATGGTATACAGCATTGTGTTAAAGTTTGAAAAAATTTGGTTGAGCGGTACTTTAAATATCATTCGGAAACCTAAAAAGTCACTATTTTCTATGAGAAAAAGGGCCATAAGTCGTGAACGGTATATATGAAATACACCATAATCAAACTTAACCTGTATTTAATGGTCTACAGCATTGTGTTAAAGTTTGAAAAGATTTGGTTGAGCCATACTTTAAATATCATCCGGAAACCTAAAAAGTCCCTATTTTCTAAGAGAAAAAGGGCCATAACTCATGAACGGTATATGTGAAATACACCGTAATCAAACTTAACCTGTATTTTATGGTACACAGTGTGAAAGTTTGAAAAGATTTGGTTGAGCGGTACTTTAATTATTATCAAGAAACCAAAAGTGTGACGGACATGAGGATCCCTATATACAACTCTCGTCGAGAGGGAGTATAAAAAGGAGATGAAAATTTGAAGTAAAAATGCTGTTCCCAGTTAACTTTAATCTAAGTCACTCTGTAATTAATTGAATGCATGCCATGTTTAAAGTTTCAGCATATAGAGTTATACAAGTTACTAATATCCAAGAGGTCCAAATAAAATAACACAAAAACACAAATTCTACCTCAGAAAAGATTGCTTACATGTACACTTTTAAAATTATATTTGACACAAGTGTTATTCAATAAATGCAGGATGCAAGTGAAATGTATATCTCTGTTTAATTTGACACGATTGTGTCATGTTTATTAATAAAATGTTGTAAATATTTTGTTCTGTGTTTACTTTATATAACTGACACCATACCCCGACAAGCTGTTTGCATAAGTACTACATTAAAATACAATAGAAGTTTAGAAAAACATGTTCTTGCTCATTTTCAACGAACAACGTGTTCCCAAATTTATTTTCGTTTTAGTTCTTACTTATTACATAAACCACTCCTTATAAGGAGCACCGCATTTATTTGTAATATTGACCGCGATTGGATGATTTATCGTAAACATCCAATCAGATCTCTTTTGACATCGATGCTTAGAAAGGCAAACATTCGGTACTCCTCAGATGTATACGCTCTCCCCTTCGAAAAGTATAAAGGGAAGTAATTACGGGGAATTTCTCAAAGACAAAAATGTATTGTTAATGTACACGACTGTATTATCGTTAACAGCGTACACGAATTTGGATAGTTTGCTTACACAGCAATATGTATTCATAATTGTACAATCTGATCTGATAATACATGCGTTTTTACTCGTTTTCATAGCGTAAAAAACGCAAATACGCAGCTTATCTGAAGCTCTGCATTTAACTATGTATTTCAGTTTAAATTTAGGGTAATCCCAAGGTTAAAAAAATAATAATATGATAATAGGTGTTACCTAACTTGGGACGAAGTCCAATAACAAAAATTAATTTTTTTCAAACAATATTATAAACTCAGATATATGGACCTATATTTTTTTTCAAAGTAGACCGGGGGCAGATCCAGACTTTCTCAAAAGAGGAGGCAAATAGGGGGGACCCAAACCCAAATTTTCCCTCTTTTTTAAATGTTTTTCGCCAAAACGGGAACCTTCCCCCTCCTGTTGACTGTTTGTCCGAGATAGACTGTGCACCCAGTCCGGTGTTGTATAATCCGGTACTTGACGTCTCAATTTCATAGAAAATAGTATATCGGACAGGAGGAGGAAGAAATGAAACTCTGTTTAATGATATTGTCAGTCCCATGGTATATGTTTGAACACACTGCGATTTTGAGACAATTTTTAACATTCATAACCGGAAATTGGGTACGAGTTTGGTAGGGTACGAGTTGGAAAAGGTACGAATTGACATGGAATCTGTATATCTTTCCAGATTACTGCACATCCGATTTTCTGCAGACTTAACCATGTATTGGTTTCCGGTGTGTCATTTCCGGTGCAAGGAATTTAAGTCATTAGTGATATGGATCAGGAATCAAAATATAGCTATTTCTACCATAGTTGGGACTTCGTCCCATATAAATATAGATTGTGCATATACACACAATAAGCAAAAGTAGGTCATGGAATATAAAAATATTGGTGAAGTAACCTAGTTTTGTTTTTTCACATAAATAGTATACATGTGCCTATAATAAGTAAAAGTGGATCATAGAGTGTAAAGGTATGAGCTAAGTAAACCTAATGGGATTCACCCGCCCCTTTTCATGAGAGGTGGCGCATGTCTTTTATCAGTTATTTGATTCCAAGATGGTGGACGACGATCAGCTGTGGTCAGTGCTGAAGCTCAAAAATAGTCTACTACGCCGAAATGCATCGACAAACGGTCGAAAAACTGACTTGATTGAAAGGTACAGTCAGTGGACATAAGTATTCATCACCCTCGATTTTACGCTATATATTTCATATAAAACCACATTTTTCAAATCTCACTTAAAATATGTACAGCTGCAATCAATCCTGAACAATCTCTACCTGCCTGGGCTGTCAACTTTATCAATTTCTGAAAACAAGGACATAATAATGACAGTATTTGTAGGATAAATTTAGAGTTCACATCTAATATTTTATGGTACTAACCTTTACTTTTTTTCAAAGGTTATATTTCTGTGGTATTGTATATACAATATTGATATTATCCTAAAAAATTATTAACTTTTATTTTTTTTAACCTTTAACTCAAGGGAAAATGTATATGCAATCACCACTAATGTTGTGAGTTTCACCCTGCTCATGGAGTGGTGTATTCGATACAACATTAAACGATAAAATTTGTCAGTGAATTGTGGCAGATCTGGTGGCTTTCTCCGATTACTCTAGTTTCCTCTACCAATGAAACTGACTGCCACGACACAACTAAAATATTGTTTAAAGTGGCGTTAGTGCCGTGTTACACATAACCCTATTTTTTATTTTTATATGCTAACTTTTGTGTTCTGAATATTTGTATACACTGGACCCTCTGAGACAATTACAACACATACCTTTAGAATTGTATTACATGTATATTTATGGATTCTGTATAATGTCCTGTTCATTAAATCTTCAAAGGCACGGTCTGGATCACTCATGATTAAACTGACAGCCTGAAATTCAATTTAAGAATTAAAAAAAAGTTTGATGATATCAAAGAGCTAATCAGAAGCTGTAAATTAAAGAAGGACATACATGTACAATACAATGGCTAAAGGAGAAAAACACAACAATGTAAGCAGTGGTCTACAAAGCACTAGAATAACAAGATATGATTATAATCTAACGATTATGAAGTCTCCCAAACCGGCCACTGACACTATCTACCCACATATCAAATTTTGATGATATCGGACAATGTTGAATTTTTACCCCCCATTTTTATGCCGTGCTTTGGCAGCCATTTTGAAAATGGCAGACATCCTGAAAATTTTGAAAACGCAGAATTGCTCCTCTAATGGTGCAGGGGTTTCAAAGTTTTTATAACAGGAGGTACTTCTTAAATTTTAGGAGGTACCTAAAAAATTAGGCCGGGGCCCACCTGAGGGCCGTAAGGGGTCCAGGGGGCTTTGCCCCCGGAAGCTCTTGAAATGAAATCTAGCATTTTGTGGACCAAAAAATGTACTTCAGAGACTGCAAAACATTAAGTGTTTTTGAAAGAAAAATCCCATTAACTTTCTCTTTAGAGAGTTCAGATTTCACCAAGACCATGCATAATGAATCCCCCCCCAATTTCTTTATTGAATATTTCAGTTTACAGACTTCAGCCAAGATTATTCATGGATAGTCTGCCATATCTTAAAAAAACCCAAAAGGACCATAAAGAGCTACGGTTCTTCAGCTAGGCTTGACCAAGCCATTGGCATTGTTGTCAAAGCTTAAACTTCTCAAAATTCTTTTGTTGGTTTTGTCCTTTTCTTTTTCACAATACCTTGGCTTGTGTGTTTTTTTTACTTTATTACCAGTAATTAAACTCATCAAAGACCATTGGCACGGATCAAGACATATGTAAGTGTCATAATTAATGAAGCATAACATAGCCAGAAATGATGGGTACTTTGCTCATTTGCATATCTAAGATGGCGACGCTGGGACGTCTGCAATTTTCATATGATCTATATAGATGATATCATTCATAATTGCATGTGTGTCATTTTCTGAACTTGAAAATGATACATTGAATCAAGCTGAATTAAATGAAATAAAAATTAATGAAAACAATTAAATATTCGAGGTTCCTGGACTAAATGAAAATCCGAGGCGACGAACCCTTTTTTGGCCTTAAGAGTCTATGTAAAAATGTCTGAAATACATGAAACTGGTGGCGTGTGACACAAAATTTAACAATGAATGACATTTGGCGACATATTTTCTGAAATTAATTTAGATTCCTCAATAATATTTGTAATTATATTAACTAACCTTATATTTCTAGCTTCTAAACTCGGGGTTCCCACATTAAATATAACATGATCATTTTTGCATGATCGTGATATCAAAGACATGTCTAAAATCGTTACAAAACAAAAATATTTGAATTTTGACAGAATAAAAACTGCGGAAATAAACAATAACTTTTAATTTTCGAATCATTGACGGACACATTGAATTTCCGTACTATAGGCTATTTTTTGACAAATCTAATAAACGATCCATCAAGCTTGAAACTGCAGTCACGTGATCAAAATCTAATTTAAATATGATGAATATTTATGAGGAAAGTACCCTCAATTTCTGGATATGAATTTAATTTGCAATCATTAATAAAATTTATAATTTTAATAAATAGATCAATACAAATATAATTAAACAAAAACAATATATATTGTTACTTTCACGACTTAAGTGCAAAAAAAATGTTCGAACAAAAACGATTTGCGGGAAGATATTTATTAACATTTAACTAGAAAAGAAAGAACTCTTGATCTCATCCTAGTAACCAATCCATCCATCATCAATAAAGTTCATACATTACCACCTCTTGGGCTTAGTGACCATGATGTTGTTTACATAGAAGCAGACATATGGCTGCGTAAAGTACGTCAACAACCCAGAAAAATCCTTAGGTATGACAAAGCAAACTGGGATAACATCAAATCTGATTTAGAAGACACACTTAAAAAGATAATAAACATAAACAATGATGCAAAAAGTACTGTAAATGAAATGTGGAACTTATTTAAGAACAATCTTACAAAATCAATCAATAAAAACATCCCACATAAAATGCTAACATACAAACATCGACTACCCTGGATCCATAATAAACTAAGAAAGATGATTAATAAAAAGAACAAATTATACTTCAAAATGAAAAAGGACAAAAAATATAAAGAGAAATATAAACAGCTGAAACATCAGGTCCAGAAAGAACAAAGACATGCTTACAACACCTATATCGAAAAATTAATCCTAGACCTTCCAACAAATGATCCAGATCAAAGTTTTAATAATCAATCGAAACCAAAAAAAACTCTTCTCCTTCATAAAGTCACTCAGAACAGTGGAGTTGCTCCCTTGAAAAAAGAGGGACAACTAGTTGCTGACACTAAACAAAAGGCAAACATCTTAAGTGAACAATTTAATTCTGTATTTACCACTGAATCAATAGATAACATTCCTAACAAGGGTGTGAGTCCACATCCAGATATACCACCACTTACCATCACAACACCTGGCATCCGAAAACTACTTGACAACGTCAACTCACATAAAGCCAGTGGCCCAGACAACATCAGCGGCAGAATACTAAAAGATCATCAAAATTTTACAGCTCCAATCTTAACCATTATTTTTCAAAAATCACTTCAGACTGGCGGCATACCAACTGACTGGAAACATGTAAATGTTGCACCAGCATACAAAAAAGGTGAAAAATACAATGCAGCAAATTACAGACCAATCTCTCTCACTTGTATCAGCTGTAAAATTATGGAACATGTCATTACAAAACACGTACTTAACCATCTGGAAAGCAACAGTTTATTATATGATCTTCAACATGGCTTCAGACATTCTAGATCCTGTGAAACCCAACTACTGTCCTTTGTTCAAGAACTTGCTGCAAATTCAGATAAAAATATTCAAACTGATCTCATTATCATGGACTTTGCCAAAGTCTTTGACAAAGTTCCACATCAACGACTTCTATGCGAACACAAATTTTATGGAATCAAGAATCAAACATTAACCTGGATCTCTGCCTTTTTATCAAACCGTACACAAACAGTGGTCCTGGATGGAGAGTCATCAGATATTGCTCCGGTCACTTCTGGTGTCCCTCAGGGAACAGTTCTGGGTCCTGTTCTTTTTCTGGTATATATTAATGACTTATCAGAATATATGAAATCCAGCCAACTCAGACTGTTCGCCGACGACAGCATCATCTACAAAACTTATCAAATCCCAAAACGATTGTGATAGTCTCCAAGAAGACCTTGATGCTGCCGCAAGATGGGAAAGTGACTGGCTGATGACTTTCCACCCAGACAAATGCTCAGTCCTTACAATAACAAACAAGAAAAATCCTGTAAAACACAACTACTTGCTACACAATCATACTTTGGAATCAGTTTCTTCAGCAAAATATCTTGGAATCACTCTTCAATCCGACTTAAAATGGACACAGCATGCTAACAACATAGTAGCCAATGCAAATAAAAGTCTTGGATTCTTGAAAAGAAACCTTAAAACCTCCAACACAAATATAAAGTCGCAGGCATACCTATCTCTTGTCTGTCCAAAACTAGAGTATGCATGCTCAGTTTGGAACCGTCACACTGCAATAAAATTGAGATGGTCCAACGACGAGCAGCTAGGTATGCCTGTAACAGATACCATAATACTAGCAGTGCCACAGACATGCTACAAACTCTCACCTGGCCTTCATTACAACAACGTCGACTCAAAACAAAACTTATCATGTTCTACAAGATTGTTCACCATATAGTTGCAGTTCCTACAACAATATTAATACCTACAGACCCAAGAATCAGACAATTTCATCCATTTACATACAGACATCTTCATGCATTCAAAGATCCGTACAAGTACTCATTCTTTCCGAACACAATCATTCACTGGAATTTACTACCTCAAACTATAGTTCTATGCCCAACAGTCAACACGTTTAGAGAACAGCTAACACCAACTGTTCTCAGCCATCTACAATCACAAATTTAAATAAAAATGAAATTGTAAATAGTTTTAACCACAAAATTTATTTCTGTTGGCACCACTTGTAAATATGTTATAAACTGACTGAATTTATTATTATTTCTTATTCCAACGCATGCGCAACAGCTAGTGATCATCCAGTGGATGGATAGCTGTATACCGAAAGAAGAAGAAGAATCACAAAAGTGGGGCCGGCGTTTTGACATTACAATGTAATTCGTATTTGAGACATGTCCGGTCCTTTTTCAAGATTCCCAGTAATTTTCTATCCCTTATCTTCTCGTACCCCCTTTTAAAAATGCTTTTTAGCAGCACACTTTCATTTCTGTGAACAACCGCGGTAGGGCCCCGTCAAATATGTTAATAAATTAGCCATGTAGGTTTTTATTTTTTTTATACCGGAAGTTTTAAACAATATGGATCTAGTTAAGCAACAAGACAGTACGCCCCAAAATGAATCGAACCTGGGTTTTAAATGGATAAAAAAATCGTACAAAATATTGTGTAGTCATATATTCCTAATACATAAATGATCATACTTATATTACTGAAGATTACACTAGTTTGTGTTTGAACATAATTTGTAATCGGTCATTTTTTTATTTTGAAATGATGTCAGCCTTGTTCCGGTCCGAGTTTTACACAAGGATGAAAAGATATTGGGGCGAAAACATATCTATTTACCGCATGCGCAAACTGCTATTTACGATTCTAAGGTAAAGTTATTTTTAAAACAGGGAATATCCCGTCGTGGCTGAACGCAGTTATTCGATTTGAATGCGAGAATTCAGCAATTGACGTGATCGTTAATTTTTTATGAAAAATATTCCACAAGTTAATCGTACCTGTGGTTTTGACTACCGCTAATTTTTTTTGGGGGGGGGTTCAGTAATTTCTACCGGTACTATACACGATCTCAGACGGGTAAAAGTACCGGGTACCGGCCCACTTTGAAACCCCTGATAGCGACCTATCACTATGTCAAAATTTATGTCTCTCTCTCATTATCCAGTTAGAAGTTATCAACATTAATGTACGAAATTTCAAGTTTCCCATAGGATTCTATAGTAACCCCCACCCCCTTTGAACCCCCAAAAATATGGCTTTACCACAAATCTGAAAACTTTAGGATCAACTAGAAACATATATCTATAATTCCACCATGTTTCATGAAATTCTGTCCTGTAGTTCCTGAGATCTGCTGTGGACAAGTTCATGGTGCACGGAAAGAAAGGAGAATAACAAGAACAAGATGAAGAATAATAATAATAATAAGAAACGGAGCAAAAACAATAAGTCTCCAAACGTTGTTTGGGAGACTTAATTAAGCAGCATATTTTTAGTTTTATTGGTGGAGGAAACAGGAATACTCTGAGAAAATCACTGACCTGTCGCAAGACACTTGACAAACTTTATCACATAATATCATATCGAGTACACCTCGTCATGATCAGGATTCGAACACAAAACTTTAGTGGTGATAGACACTGAGTGCATAGGTAGTTGTAAATCCAACTATCATACGACCACGACGGCACGATGATGGTCATGTCCTAGGCCATAAATTTGGTACTGTTATTTTTTAATTCTTTCCAAAATTTGTGTTTTTTTATACACTGCAATCCAAGATGGTAACAGACATAGTCTGGCTTCAATGGGAAAATGATTCATTTATCGTCTTTACAGAAACCACTAAACTAATATAACCCAACAATATCATTGGATTGTCCTTTACATAAAGTGTGAATTTTCTAAGGGACAGCAATCCAAGATGGTCACCACTACAATTAACAGAGGCTTCTATAGGAAAAGAAATGATATGCCAAATGTTGTTTAATAATAATATTGTCCATGAGTCTCTAAAAGTGATTCAGATGAACAATACCGGTTGTCAAGAACCTCTGGTTGTTTAGGTTATTGTGTTGAGAAGACAATTCTCAAAATCCTTATTTTTTTAAAACAAAAAATAAAAATATGAACATCCCTAAAAACAATGTTCATAGTTCTTGTGTCTGAAAACTCATGATGAGATTTACATGTAGAATTATTAATCCAAAATCTTTGAAATATCTTTTTTTCAATCAATTTAACTTTTGCATCAACAAGACTCAATTCTCAAAATCCCTGTTTTTTCAACATAAAACTATGATTTTCCCTAGTCCGAGATTCCTCTGTCGTTTAACGGCATTGATAAAGTTGCTGTAGCCGTTCAACGTCAGAGTGTGCTATATACGGAAACCATCGAATTTGCCTCACCAGCCCTAGGATCGGCACATTTCCACGTTTCGTGGCTATCGGATTTTATTTTCTATCAGAAACCCTTATATAAATCGCTTCACCAATCATTTTTCTATTCATTCAAAACCATCTTACCCTCAGAAAGTGGTGTTACACTCCATTACAGCACGATTTTGCCTTAGATCCTATTATTCCGCCATTTGACTTCCATTTTCGAATCTACAAACGTGATCTCGCGATACTAACTGAATGATAACAGTAACGCATTGCATGATGGGAGGTACTTAATTCAGCGCGCCAAATTATTTTAGCATTATTTGCATACGTAAACAACATTCAAATCACATGGAAGACCATACATTTAAGCGTATTCTACAGGACAAACAGTCCATCTATAGATCAAAGCAGAGCAGAAAGAAATAATACAGAATGTGTTGGAAAGAAAAGATTCAATGGCAGAGTGTTGCCAATGGGCTTCGGAAAGAGCATGTGTTACGTCCCCCTTTTTTGGACAAGGTACTACATCATTTTTTTTTTCTTATGGTTATCTGTAATTCACTATTGCTGTTAAAATCATTACCAATCAATATAATCAACTGTATTAAATTTTATGTTAATTGTTCTGCCTTAACAGGCGTGTATGATTGGCAATACAAATATTTGCTTGTTTGTTTATATGCAAATCATCTCCCATGATACATTGCGGTAATCGTGGTTTTCTCGTAGTCACGTGACAAATGTTTGAAATATGGAAGACAAATGGCGGAATCATAGGATCTAAGGCAAAATCGTGCTGTAATGGAGTGTAGCACCACTTTCTGAGGGTAAGATGGTTATGAATGAATAGAAAAATGATTGGTGAAGCGATTTATATAAGGGTTTCTGATAGAAAATAAAATCTGATAGCCACGAAATGTGGAAATGTGCTGACCCAGAGTTGTTTACATGTACATGTGAATGCCGCACGTGCGATCTGATTGGTCGAATTGACCAATCAAATCGCACGTAGGAATTTGGTACGCTCTCCTATGTAAACAACATGGAAGAGGATTTCAAAACCTGCAAATTCTGTTAAAAATTGCTAAAAAGTTGCAGATAGGTAAAGATTATGACAAAAAGGAATATGAATATCAAAAATATATTTATTATGCTTCAAAGGAGTACCAACATTATGGCAAATAAGGTCCAGACACCAGTACAAAACTATTTTGAAAAAGTGTTGTATGAAAATTTGACATTTGAGATTCCTCCCTTGTGGTTTTTAGAGTTGTCAGTCGAGGGATAAAAAAAATCGCAACAAGCACCTGTGGTCAAATAAGGAATACATTTTTTGTACATTTTTCATGAAAATGTAAACAGAATGTAATGAGCACCAAATTAAATTATCATAATTATTGAGGTAATTACACATGATTGTCTATTTATATTTCAAAGATCAAATAAGTTGAAAATTGTGAACAAATGTATTGTTCTTTTTACATTTTAGTGTATTTTTCATGAAAAAGTATCAGGGTACCCCTATTTAAAGACCCATAAAAAAAATTCTATTGAAAATAATACCGCCCTTTTTTTCTTTTTCTTTTTTCGAATTCTGAATGTTAAAATGTCTATGATGCTTTTGGTACAACATGTACAAATGTATGTTGTTTTTTAATATTTACTAAAAAGAAGTCATAAAATAAAAAATTTCCCCCCAAAAAAGGTGCCTACCAACCTATGAATATGAACACATATCTTGGTTTTAGAAAGGCAGTTAACTTCAAATCTTTATTTTTTCAATTATTAAAATGTTGTACAAAGAATTAAAGTAAAAAAATATTAATAAATATGATGTTTCATGCAAGTTGCTATTAATAGAAACATGTGCCTATGGGGGTATTACCTGATTCAGGGTGATCCGCAAAATTTTAATATGTACTGTCTGGCGAATTCTGGATCAACCGAACTTGTCGACCACAATACTAGTATAAACATTTTATTCTAGTATTGTAAGTACATGATAAGTATAAGTATATTAAAGAGGCATTAGCTACGATTTTGACCAAAAAAATTATGTTTTGGAAATTGGTAAATAGCTTTAAAATGATGAAATAAAGGTAAATATTTCACATTAAACAGCTTATCGTACCACTTTTCGCCTTTTGAGAACAAAAATTACCATCGATTTATTATTTCCTTGCAAGCAAATAATTTGACCCCGCTTTCTCCGTATGCAACTGACCTTACCAGTGACAGGTAAAAACGAATAATTTGTATTTTGTCGCTTATTAACTGCAAACTTGCATGGTTCTTTGTCCGTAATTAACGCCGACTAAAAGCAGATTCACAGAAAATAAGAAATAAGTGCATTGTACTGATTTAACGACGATTCGGCAAACCCTGTAAACAATGTCGATAATTAATAAGATGGCATCCATTTCTTGATCGATCTCAAAACACGAGCAGTTGCACCTTTTCCCCCCGATGCACGTACATTTCATAACATTTATAAGTTACAGAAACACGTTTTATTAAGGCATCAATCATATCTGATTTTGGCAGATAATGCCCTTTAAACAAGGTTGATTATATAAATAAATCCAAAAGTTCTTCAAGGTAGGTATATTTAATTTAAATAATTGCAACTATAATATTCATATAAATATGAACATAAGAAAAAGTTATTGTTTAATATTGATAACAATTTCAAAATATAACAATTAAATGCAAAAAGTTTAATTAACAATAATTATTGGGGAAAATGCTTTTAAGGAATTTGAATAAATGTTATTTGAAAAGCTAGAATGGCTCACTGTCTATAATAGGATTAAGTATAGGAGAATGTCCGAGTAACTCTCCATTCATTAAAAATAATGGAGACAAGGCTTCGGGGCCTCGGCCCATTGTTTTTAAGGAATGGAGAGATACGAGGACACTCCAACTTAAAATCCACCCATTGTACTTTATTAATTTTATTAATCATTAATCTTGTAACAAAAAAAGTCTGTGTATACTATAGTATCTAAAGTACAAAGAGAACAATAACTCCGCCCCTGTCCACATTGTTCATAACTCTCCATTCCTTAAAAATAATGGAGAGTTTAGGCAATAGATTTACATCACAGGTGGATTTTAATTACCATAAAGCAACCCTTATGTTTAAATGTAACTATTAATAACTTACCTCCTGAATACTTATGTTCAATGTTTAATAGTATTAATGAAAATTGTCCTTATGGCTTAAGATCTGCAACATCAAATAATTTGCAAGTTCCAGTCCAAAATGTGAATATTTTAAAAGAACTTTTCTATACTTTGGCACAAATCTATGGAATTCTCTCCCATCCAACATTAAAAGTTTAAACAATGAAATATGTTTCAAAACCAAAGTAAAAGATTATCTGTTAAGATTTCAAATTGAGAATGCCTAATTTCCAACATATCTTGTACTCACTGTAAATATCTGTATATACCAATGAACTTTTCAGTATTATTTTTTGTTGTATTTAAACAGTAGCTATTTTTTTTTAATTAGCGTTTAATATTATTTTCTAGTCATCATCATATTTTTCCCCCCTTGTATTGATTGTTTTTGCATGAGATTTATATGTTACATATACATTGTAGTTTTAGTTTCCAAGGGTCTCAGGTGAGATTATCATCTCTTTGCTAACTGAGTTATCCTCTTTAAATAAAGAATTTATTATTATTATCATTATTATAAAGGCCAAGGGAGATAATCATAGTACTGTATATTATTATATCTTCTTCTTCTTCTTTGGTTACGGAAAACCATCAACGTACTGATGTTTACTTTCCGGCGCATGCCTGGTAAAATGTTTTCAAATTTATCAAAATTTTCGGAAAATAGAAAATTAGTTTGATATAATTGTTATTTATTTTTTAGTTTTATATTATCAGTTTTTACAATTTTTTTCTTTTAATTTTGATGTTTAAATTACAACTGAAAAAGTTTTTTTGAGTAAAAAAAAAAGTTTGAACCAATAATGATTAACATATTTCAATGTAATATACAATAATTAAGATTTTTTGTACTATTTTAGTTGCCATTAAAAGGGCTGTTTATTGAATGTAATATACAATAACTAAGAATCTTTTTGTACTATTTTAATAGCCCTTAAAAGGGTTGTTTATTGAATTCTGCATCCTGTACACAGGTTGGTTCAAACTTGGTGTTTATTCAATACTTACAAAATAGATGTGTTCTGTCAGTCATGGATCAAATAATTCTCACACGTGCGGCCATCACCGATTTTCCTGGCGCGAAATATTTACACGTCACTGGTGTGAACTCAAATCAAAATCAACAGAGCGTTTTTTGTTTTGGTTTTTGTTGGGTTTTTTTTCGTTTTTTATTCTTTCTTCTTCTTTGGCGGTTGGGGAGGCAGTAGCATAGCTAGAGGGGGTGGCACTTATGGACCTGTTGTATAAGCCGGTATAGAAAAATGTCGGGTTTACTACTTAAGTTGAAGGATCTTTTCATCTTTCGAGTTACTTTAAACATATGTTATTGTTAAATATTCAACAATAGGATAGGACACAAGTTTTACAACTTAGAAACGTCTTCTCCAATACATACATGAATTAATACAACATGAACTTATATAATATTATACATATTTCATATTCAGTGAAGACATAAAAACAAAATTCCCCCGATGTTAAGCGTCATGCAAATGGATTATCCAAGCAAAAGTCATCTTCTTCTTCTTCCCGTCAGGAGAATACTCTATATTGAGTGTTGACTCTCCGCGCATGTCTGTACAGTTAAAAGCAAATCGTATATACAGTTAAAAACGGAATGAACGTATTTACATTTGGGATAGCACTGGTATGGTGATGGACCCTCTTCCCGTTAGGAGAATAATCTATATTGAGTGTTGACTCTCCGCGCATGTCCCTTCTGTACAGTTAAAAGCAAATCGTATATACAGTTAAAAACGGAATGAACGTATTTACATTTGGGATAGCACTGGTAGGGTGATGGACCCTCTTCCCGTTAGGAGAATAATCTATATTGAGTGTTGACTCTCCGCGCATGTCCCTTCCGTACAGTTAAAAGCAAATCGTATATACAGTTAAAAACGGAATGAACGTATTTACATTTGGGATAGCACTGGTAGGGTGATGGACCCTCTTCCCGTTAGGAGAATAATCTATATTGAGTGTCGACTCTCCGCGCATGTCCCTTCTGTACAGTTAAAAGCAAATCGTATATACAGTTAAAAACGGAATGAACGTACATGTATATATATATATATAAAGTCTAAGGGAATCTACCAACCAGAGAACTTAATGAGTAACGGATCGTCGAGACATGACGATGCAGCACAAACAAAAATATATATATATATATATATACGTCTGAAAATTAAACCAAATAGTGTTAGAATTAGATTTTAGAGCCGTCAAATTTTTGTTCTTCCCTCGACGGGATTTGAACCCACACCATAATGGCATTGATACACTGCAGCACCATTCGCTTAGCCTTACGTCCAGCGCCCTAGACCACATCCACTCCATATATATATATATATATATACACATCTGCATATCAGGATCTAACAATAGACCAACTTGAAGAAACCATGTAGGAGGGGGAATTTCTAAGATTAAAAAAACGCCATAATTCCTGAAAAATTAAATAGACCCGAACATTCAACTCGCATGCACGTCTGTAGATGAGGATTTAATAACAATTCAGCTTTCATTTAATGTTAGACAACACTGTAGTAGGAGTTCCAATGATAAGGTCTGTATTACATAGGTCAAAATGTCAAGGCCAGTGTTACTGAGCAAGACCCCCCACCCTCTTCAAATTTATAGTTCAAAGGTTATAGTTCTTGAAAACCATCTCAATTGACTGGAACATCTGCACATCAGGATCTAACAAAAAACCAACTCTCATCTAATTCTAGAAAACAATAAGTCAAGATTTCAAGTTCAAAGTGTCATAACTCTGCAAAATCTCAATGGACATGAACTTCATACCTACATTTACATGCATATCTGCAAACTAGAATCTAACAATAGATTAACTTCATTTAAATATAACAAACACTGCTTTTTCTAAGTTCCAGCAGTCATATCTCTGGGAAAAACCAATGAACCAGAACATCCTACCCACATATACACAAGAGATTTCAATTCAATTCAGTTTTATTTAGAGCCCTAGTACATACAACACAAGCTCTAACAACAGACCAATTTTAATTTAATTCTAACAAACACTGCAGGAGTTGCCACGACTAGGTACCTACTGCATATGTCAAAATTTTCACGTTCAAAGGACCATAATTCTGGAAAACTCAGTGGACTGGATTGACATATTAAAGTAACGTTTGAACATCATAATCTGCTAATTGTACAAATTTATACGAAAATTGCACAAAGGACACTGGATTTGGTTTGGACAGATGGAAATATAGACATGTGGGAACGAACTGAAATCATCTCTTTTGTCGTAAGAATTGGTATTTCAGTTATATCCTGCTGTCAGTTTTATTGGTGGACAAAACCATTCACCTGCCATGGGTGAGAATCAAACTCACAATTTTACTGGTTATAGGCTGATTGTATATTGTAGGTTGGTTTATGGTGTTTAATGCCTCTTTCAACAATATTTCGGTTATATCGTGGCAGTCAGTTTTATTGGTGCAGGAAACCGGAGAAAACCACCGACCTGTCGTGAGTTACTGACAAACTTTATCACATAATGTTGTATCGAGTACACAACACTTGAGCAGGATTCGAACTCACAACATTAGTGGTGATAGGCACTGATTGCATAGGTAGTCATAAATTGACCTACCATACAATCACAATAGCTCCTGTACATTGTATATATCTAACTGCAGCTGCACATGTACCACACAATGTTGGTCACAGCGGCCACTTCTATAGGAAGGAAAGATAATCATAACACCATTAAAAAATAATAATAACATATTCTGTTACTGTTTATCTTTATTTTGCTAAATACAAAATAATGTTAATTTGCAAATGCTAGATATTCCAAATATCAACAGTAATTCTGTGTTACCACACAATTCTTGATATATTATATTTGAATCTGTTTATGAATAATAATTTAAAAAAAAAAGCTTCATTAATTAAATGGTAGATTACCAATATAATTATATAACAAGTATCTGATTTAATATCGAGGATTTGATTTTAATTAGATTGAGAATGAGTAGAAAAACTATGTAATTTGTAGTGTACAACTAAACATAAGCGTGACAAAATAAATCTAGTATTGTATATCCAAATTTCTATATTGTTACATAATGAATGGGTGTTTGCATTATTGATATATGCATTCAATTTACTGCAGAATTTCACATGAAAATTTAACATCCAAGTTTTATGATAACTCTGTGCATTTTAAAAAATTAACAAAAACCCTATTTTAACAGTCGAGGGCAGACAGGTTGGATGATCATGTATTAAATCAGTTATGATCTGTGTATGATAATGTCCAAAACTGATTAAACATAATCAAAATATTTAATCTAAAGACTGGTAGATATGCTTAATTTTAGGACTGTTCTACTAAATCATTTATTATTGTGTAGGTACCAATTTTGTTTTCTTCATTTTTTAGATGTGGTTGATTGATTTTTGTTAAGAAAGTATAGTGATGAAGGGTAAATTTTTTAACTTCTTTGCCTACTCACTCCCAAAGACATTTTATGGTAGTATGTCATCCCTATTATGTCTTGAACAATGACAGTATAAATAATGAAAACTCTAATGCCCCTTAACAAACCTTATTGTAATATAGTACTTCAGTTAATATATACTGGTACACTTTGTACTGTAAATTCACAAATTAGTGAAATGTTTTTGTTTACTGCAGGACCAAGATAACATTATGTAAATCTCACAGTTCAGATAACATTATGTAAACCTCACAGTTCAGATAGGTCAGGTAACATTATGTAAACCCCACAGTTCAGATATATCAGGTAACATTATGTAAACCTCACAGTTCAGATATGTCAGGTAACAAACATTATGTAAACCTCACAGTTCAGATATGTCAGGTAACATTATGTAAACCTCACAGTTCAGATATGTCAGGTAACATTATGTAAACCCCACAGTTCAGATATGTCAGGTAACATTATGTAAACCTCACAGTTCAGATAGGTCAGGTAACATTATGTAAACCCCACAGTTCAGATATGTCAGGTAACATTATGTAAACCTCACAGTTCAGATATGTCAGGTAACAAACATTATGTAAACCTCACAGTTCAGATATGTCAGGTAACATTATGTAAACCTCACAGTTCAGATATGTCAGGTAACATTATGTAAACCTCACAGTTCAGATAGGTCAACTCTTAGTTTGATTTAACCTCAATTTTTTGTCAGTTGTCTTAAAATTAAATCAATTTGTGAATTTACAGTAAATGCTTAATTACTGTTTAGTTAAATAAATTTCTTCATTAAATTAAAAGCAAAAATAAAGACAATCCTAAAAACTGATTGATATATATTGTATATAAAAATGCATACAGTTGATGGGACAATGCTTTCACTTCACAATAATAGACTGTTCAAAGAAAGACTAACTGATTTTAAATGTTAGTAAGGTATAAAATAATACCATTATAGATATCTTTTTAAACTTTAATCAATCTACAAGGGTCATTCCTAGGTTGGATTAAACATACAGAATGTACTTCACTGATTATATGTTACCATTTACACCATTTTCTGTTTAATGTACCTGTATTTTTTGTTGTAATTTCTCAAGCAGCAAATTAAAGTTAATATGAGTTATCTTTTTTGGACATATTATTATTGTAACATTTCTAAACATGATTATATTATTATGAAAACACCCCAAAATTCTGCATAGCTAATGTAATATAGTCATTGACAATTAAAGGTATTTTCAAATCATTGTACATAAACCCAATCACAAATTAACCACCATTTAACATTAATTTAGGTGAAATATACAAAGATATCAAATTTATATATTTCATATGTGATTTCCTTGGAACAATTTTGTAATACCAACAAAGGTAGAAGAATCTATTAAAGTCCTTGTTTTTAAATTTATATTACAAGTGATAAGTAGTACAAACACCAATTAATCTAACGGCAAGATATATTGGCAGAGTATTTGGTTGAGAAAGAGAAATGTTCAAGCTATTTTGAATGCTTAAAAATTGCACGATCATCTTAATTTTTCAGCTGCAAATTTGCCAGTGCTGGAATTATTTTACAAAATATGTCAATTCCTTTCAAAAAAACATTCTCGTTGAGAAATTCATTGTGATCATGCAGCAAGATTGGCGTTCTGTTCATAGGTGAAAATCCAAATGCAGGTATGCCAAGCTGAAAGAAGAAAATTTCATAGTTTCACTGATAAAAACAATCCTGAGTTATTATCAATTTGGATGATTTCTTGATATGTTCATTTTATAATAAGAAATCAACTTCATGATAGTTAGAAGATCTCATTTCAGAATAATCACTGAAACAGTCTAACCACAAACATTGATATGAACTATTTAATTTTTAAAACAACATTATTGTTGGGACAGAAACTAGAGGCTCAGTGGGCTGAACCTGTGTCGCTCACCTTTCATTCTGCTTTGAGGAAACTTAATACAAAACCTTCCATAGGTGCTTCCCACCAAGTTTCGGTTCATTTGGCTAAGCAGTTTCAGAAAAGAAGATTTTTAGAAATCAACCAACCAGAAACAAGAATTGCCTATGGCAGCCATGTTTGTTAACAGATCGGGATGAAATTAGCAATCTTTATAGAGGACCTTCCATAGATGCTTCCTATCAAGTTTCGGTTCAATTGGCTAAGCAGTTTCAGGGAAGAAGAGTTTTAGAAATCGACCAATCTGAAACAAGAATTGCCTGTGGCAGCCATGTTTGCTAACGAATCGGGATGAAATGAGCAATCTTTATAGAGGATCTTCCATAGATGCTTCCTACCAAGTTTCGGTTCATTTGGTAAAGTGGTTTCAGAGGAGAAGATTTTGAGAAATCGACCAATCAGAAACAAGAATTGCCTGTGGCGGCCAAGTTTGTTAACGAATCGATATGAAATGAGCAATTTTATAGAGGACCTTCCATGCATGCTTTCTACCAAATTTCAGTTCATTCCGGAAAGCGGTTTCAGAGGAGAAGATTTTTTAATCAGAAACAAGAATGGCTTGTGGCGGCCATGTTTGTTAATGGATCGGGACAAAATGAGCAATCTTTATAGAGGACCTTCCATAGATATTTTTAGAAATCAACCAATCAGAAACAAGAATTGCCTGTGGCAGCCCTGTTTGTTAATGGATTGGGACAAAATGAGCAATCTTTATAGAGGACCTTCCAAAGATGCTACCTACCAAGTTTCAGTTCATTTGGCTGAGGGGTTTCAGAGGAGAAGATTAAAATGTGAAAAGTTAACGGACGACGGACACCAAGTGATGGCAAAAGCTCACATTGTCTTTGGCAAGGTGAGCTAAAAATGTTTGCACTGTGTATGTTTTTTTCATACTATAAAGTTACCATTAAGTATGTGTTGCATAATTCAGGCCTTTGAAAAGTGTTGTACTGAAGCTTTACTTAAACCAACCATGAATAGCTTCTTAGATACATTGTAATTTAACACATGCATACATACATGTACATATACAAAGTTAACAGATGACAGCTGCCAAGTACCGGTAATGTTAACAGATGACAGCTGCCAAGTACCAGTAATGTTAACAGATGACAGCTGCCAAGTACCGGTAATGTTAACAGATGACAGCTGCCAAGTACCGGTAATGTTAACAGATGACAGCTGCCAAGTACCGGTAATGTTAACAGATGACAGCTGCCAAGTACCGGTAATGTCAAAACCTTAGCCTTCGTCCAGATCAACTAAGAAAAACTTTCCTTTCGGACAATAAATATTATTCCACTCTATAATATCTATTCTACTTATATAAAAATTCGATTGGTCGAAACAATCCCACGTGACATTTATCAAAACATCATATTTCCCTCTCAACAACATCGTATTTCCCTCTCAACAATATCATATTTCCCTTATTCAAAATTCTCAAGATTTAATGCTTTGGTCATATAACTCCAGAGATGTTCCGGAATAATAATTTTGTAAACAAAGATGGCCAAAAGATTTCATTTGGTAGAATTCACCAAAACGTTGGTCTGGTGGAATAAAACATTCATTTCCCTTGCATAAGGGGGATATGAAAATTTGTTCATATCTCCCTTATGCAAGGGAAATAAATGTATATTGTTGACCTCATTATGTCAAAGTAGAAGGGGATCACTGATTTTGCTTTGAATTAACCAAGTATTTGAGTTATCATATAATTCAAATGCTTGGTTAATTCAAAGTACAGATAAACCTGGATATAAAGGCCAATCAAGAGAACCTGAAAATGTTGCAATTATGAGCAGTTGCACTTTATATACAGGTTAAATTTATATGCACTATTCATTAATGGGGAAAATAATACTGCCCTTTATAGACAGTGATTTGTTATATATAATTGCCCTTTCAGGTAGGTTGGACTGTAATTTAAAAAAAAGCTTAAAACTATTGTAAAGAAACTGTAATTTCACTTCAGAATTATCCAATAAAATGGTTCATTAGAGTTCAAGATAGGAAGGTTTGACTTAAGTATGTAGTATGTAAATTTTATCAACCTCTCTGAGAAATCTACTGTCAGTTGCTGCTGGGAAGATCTCTGTCTCTAATGTCAATCCCCTGTAAATACAATATATATATATGATATACACCATGGTAACAGAATAATCAAATTATTTGACCAAATTAGAAATTCATATTCTATCCTTGTAGATTGGATAAATAATAAATAAACACAACATAGAATTGCCAGTAGACTATCTTATAAGGCTCTAATGTATTATCATTTTAAAAAGACATTTTTGGTTTGGTTATACATGTATTTTCTATACGTACCCTGCTAGCTTTAAGAGGAGACAATAGTTTTAAATTGGTTTTAAATTGGTTTCAGAGTAGAAAATATTTATGAATCAAGGCAATGTAGTAACAAAAGCATGCCACATATTTTGCATTCACAAAATATAACTATGTACAGTATATTGAAAATGCATGAAAATGTTAAAGTCCTATAACTCCTACAAAAATCTTTGAATCAAAATGGAGGAATTAGGGTTTTATGGTGCTTAATACCACTTTCAACAATATTTCAGTTATATCGTGGAGGTCAGTTTTATTGGTGGAGGACACCGGAGTACCCTGAGAAAACCAATGACCTGTCACAAATCACCGACAACCTGTAGTGCAAAAACACTCATCATGACCCCTTGCTGCGGGAGGCATATGAAGAGAATCTTTTAATGTACGGTAACAATGAACCTTGTTGGTTAAGATGTATACATATTTTATTGAAACATCTAAATATGGATCATATGTTGACTCATCCTGAAAATTTCAAATCTAGACACATATATACAAATGTAGTATAAAGAAAAAATTACAGAATAATTATGAGACATTGTGGAAATTTAACTTAAACAAATGTGAGAAACTTAGGACATATAGAAAATTTAAGTTTATATTTGGATACGAAACTTATATTTCTGATATTAGAAATATTAGCCATAGAAACATTCTTACATGTCCAATTACTCCTGTTGAGAACCGTATATGTTCCAATTGTAACTCTAAAAGCGTAGAAGATGAAATTCATTTTCTAATGTATTGTCCTAAGTTTGAAAACCACAGAAGAGAACTCTTTTCAAATGTCCTTAATTATAATGCTGCTATATTAAGTGCAGAGGATAAATTTGTTTGGATATTGAGCAACGAAGATCCATCTTGCGTCAGAGAACACGCAAAATTTATTCACTCGTGTTTTCAAATGGCACCATAGTTCTCTGCATGCATGTTTTATATTTTATCTTTTCCAAATACAGTTATCTCTCTTTCATTGCCTCCCAAATGCAAATTATAATATATAATATATAATTTTATTTGTTATTTTATTATGTCATTCTTTCATGTACTATCTCATAATCTTTGTCA
The DNA here is from genome assembly GCA_963680875.1 of Bathymodiolus brooksi. Taxonomy (NCBI): domain Eukaryota; kingdom Metazoa; phylum Mollusca; class Bivalvia; order Mytilida; family Modiolidae; genus Bathymodiolus; species Bathymodiolus brooksi. The sequence goes on along the minus strand of OY804575.1, from coordinate 12,917,769 downwards.
ACCTTAATGTTCAATTATTGAGCTTTCTTTAATAAAGTATTTCGTATAACGTTGTATCGAGTACACCTCGCCTGAGTGGGATTCAAACTTGCAACGTTAGTCTTGATAGGCACTGATTGTGGCTGAAATGGCTGAATAATATAATCAACTACACATCATGACCAACCATCCTACCAATATGAAAGCTATCAGACCAACGTCCGCAGAGGAGTTTCATTTACAATGTCAAGTGGGGTGGACAAACAGAAGAACAAATGAATGGAAAAACTGACAAACCGAAAAACTGTATGCTCCCATACTATCGTATGTGGGGAATAAAATATGCACTGGACAATGAGTTCCATGTGAATGCACATTTCTGATCAGCTAAGATAAAAATTAAAAAACATTTGACTAGATTAGATTTAAATAAATAGTACTTACATTCCTTTACATGTAGATTCAAAAATATTCCACCAAGGATCAGATGGAGCTGTTGATGTTAAAGACTGGATTTCACATTTCTATAACAAAATATTTACATTGGTAAATACTCATTTTATTGTATATGACAAATGAAATTATTTATTTTCCTCATTTCTATTAATATACCTCAATCGATTATTAGAACAAAAAATTGCATGAAAAGTGGGACAGGATCATGCATTCGTGTAAATGCAACCACACAGTCTTAAAAAACAAAGACATAAAACATTATTTTTTTTCTTGAAATCGTTGTTGTATGTAGGACCACCCATAGATATTTCTTTATATCAATTTTTCATATGGTAAAAAAAAGCCTTGGTGGTGTAATGGGTAGTGTGCTCGTCTCGAGTGCAGTAGATCGTGGGTTCAAGCCACGATCGGGTCAAACCAAAGACTATAAAATTGGTGTTTTTTGTTTCTCCGCTAAGCACGCAGCATTAACAAGAAAGAACAAAGATTGGTTGTCTTGGAATCAGAATAATGTGTCTGAGTGGGGCAACATGTCTAACCATGAACTGTTGTTTCAGTGAGCTAGCACAATAAACATCCAACAAAGCGTGTTGGTTTAGTACAAAGTGGACCTTTTCATCATCTTATTGAAAATTAACTTGTTTTTGTCATTATATAGCTGAAAAAATTGCTGAGTTGGTGTTAAACAACAATCACTCACTCACTCGTAAAGAGATTTCGATAGAATTTTTTTCTGCACAAAAAGAATGAGGAATTTGAGCTGACATTGGGAAATAGGACTTCACTACAGGTACCATTTCTGGGATAGTAGAAGCTAACCCTTCTCCCTCCCTCCACTCCTCCACGTTTTTGTAGGAGTTTTAGCTGTCATAGTTTTTGTTCTTGACTTCACTTGATGTCTGTTATTTTGTACCAAGAACATCCTATCGGTGGAAAATTCCTTTTTACTTGCGTAATCTGCAACTGTCTTAAGCAAGTCAAAAACAGGTTTCTTTGCTCTGCACTTTGACAAAGAAAACAAGAGACTTTACAGCTCCAGTTAGAAATCCTCTGGATTCCACCTATTTCACATTAATATCTAAATTAAGGATAAAGTGTGCTATATAAATATCTCCACCGCTAGTGTGAGGGTAATGTTATTAGACAAATGCACATGAATACATTATTTTTATAAATCGTTACATAATTCCTGGTATTCTTGTGTTGAAGCAAACTGTAAAAATTTAGAAACCTGTTTGAATTCATAGAAAACATCATCACCAGCATCTGAGCACCATTTCTTTATCTTTTCTTCAAATTCCTTAAAATCAACAGTTGGTGTTATTCGAATGTCAAATCCTGAAAACAATCCAACACAGGTTGTTATGTATTAAAATTGTCCACAACTATAGCCTATTTGGGGTCATGAAAAAAAGGAATTATTACATAGATGCCAGTGAAATATCAATATTTCCAAGGGAAAGAAATACTGTTATATGTATTTCACCCAGTGATATAGTTTACTATTAAATGTCACAGTACCAACATCATCACCACTACTAAAAATAACACTGAGCATTCCACAATGAAAAACAAGCTACTTTTTTAAATGTCTAATCAACACACACAAAAATATAAAATCTAGGAAAATAATGAGCATTACTACTCTAGCATTCCAAATATAAATAATAAATTACTTGTAACCAACCAAACAATGATAATTCACTCACGAGCCAACACAACCAGTGAAAAATGGATCCAAGCCTGATTTAAGTTATTTCTTTGGTAATATCAATATTTATTTATCAAAGAAATAACATAAATCAGACTAGGGTCCATATTACACTCATTTTAGGGAATGAGTTTCGGTCATTATTGAAGACCCTAGAGTGACTGAAATGTAGAACAGCAATAAAAGTACCGTTCCTATAGTTTAATTAGTCACTAAAGTGTAAAATAGACAGTCTCGCACATTTATTTACATCCATATCCTTTCTTACTTATTAAATATTGTTAATAAGATTTATATTTAATTAGACCCCCTTTTTTTCAACATAGAACAAAATCTCCAAAGTGAAAAACTTAAATTTTTTTCAAGGGGCTAATCTCTTGTGTGATTTAATTCACAGTAAATAGTATTACATACCAGCACACAATTCTGTAGGTACCTGGTTAAACTGTTGTGTTGATCCTCCCTATAAATAAACAAAACATTTACTATATCATAAATTAGTGATTAAGAACTACTTAAAAACAGTAACACCACAGAAGATAGGAAATTGGAAGAAATAATTTTCGACAAAATAAATTTTTGCTAAATTGTATATGTCTACGATTTCATGTTGATGATGCTGTGATCAAGTCAAAATGAAGAATGATGTTATCTTGTCTAATCACAACTGTTAAAGTGCTTACTAGCAATGCCATCTATCAATGGCTAAAAGAGGAAAAAACACTTAAAATATCTTATATGAGGTTACAATATAAAATTATAAAGATTTAATAATAAATGTAGTAATTTGTTGTGTATCTCACTTGTACTGTGTTCTCGGTGGGAAGTTCATGTCGTGTTGTGCATGTTAAATATATTATATTAGGTATCATAATGTCAAGTACAATTTCCATGTAAAACAGGTTGTCATGGTTATTTGTTTTTCTATGAAAGAGAGTAGTATTATTTGTTCATAAGGGTTAGAGTTATGGTGTTCAACGTCACATTCAACAATATTTCAGTTATATCGTGGCGGTCAGTTTCATTGGTGGAGGGAAACCGGAGTGGCTGGAAAAAAACCACCAACCTCCTACATGTTACTGCCAAACTTTATCAAATAAAGTTATAGTGTTAATTAGCAAAATATTTAAAATATAGAGAAGTAAGTTGTATATAAGTAATAAATACCTGTACATTAGTTAAGTTTACAGTTGTGACTTCACCCAGCTTTATACAAGCATTTCCTTTTAATCTGTTATAATTGAATATCAGTTATTTAAGAAATAAATCATGGAAGCCAGAACGTATTTTGAGTTGTAACATGTGTTGGCGGATATCAGTATTTTATCCTGAGCCGGAGATTATTTTCAGTGAATATAGATGTTTAAAACGTTAACAACCATGTAAATAATTTTATTTTGTGATTTTATCACCTGGCTTAAATGTGTACCGTTCATGTGCTAATGAGATTTTGTCATCTGATTGATCGCTCCTTTGTTTGCATAGCGAAAGAAGGACGTCATATTAGAATATCAGTTATATTGAAAAAAGCATACAATAAATAAAACAATAATATTACTGATGGGAAACAAATCCACCAATATCAATAAAATGAGCAATTACCTCTCATCTTAACTGAACTCACTGAACACAAAAAGACAATCACATGTGACATCGGAAATCCAGGTCTTGGTTTGGGACAGGCATACAAATGTGGTGGGGTTAAACTGGTTAATGGGATCCCAACCCTCCCCTCTTGATAACTTGGTCTCCCACAGCAATGCATATGTTTTGGTCTGTACAGATAAACCACAACAAACTTTCACCATGGAAACCATTTACATAAATGAAAGAGATATACCATTCACCAAAACTTTGAATTAGAGATATCAAGAATATATTGATTTCATTCTACATTCATATTTCAAATTATAGACATCAACTATTAACTAATTTTATTATTTATTTTAATCTCATGTTATTGTTACTATAACGATATTAATTTTTTTACTGTAATTCTATACTTAAGTTATTACATAACTGTAAATTATTGTCCTGAAAACATCACTCCAAAATTGTCAAATATGTTGACACAGATAAAAATATGATGGTATACCTATTAGTGATGTTGTTTAATTTAATTTAATCAAACAACGTGAAACCAGTAAACTCTAAATTTTGCAGGGGCCGTCGTGGTTGTGATCGTATGATAGTTGAATTTACAACTACCTGTGCAATTGGTGCCTATCACCACTAACATTAATTGTCATTCGAATACCGCTTATGGCAAGGTGTAATCGATACAACATTATGTGTAAAAGATTGTCAGTGTCTTGCGACAGGTCTGTTGTTTTCTACGGGTACTCTGTTTTACTCCACCAATAAAACTGACTGCCACGATATAACTGAAATAATGGTGAAAGTGGCGTTAAACATCATAACCTTAATCCTAACCCAAATCTTTCAGAGAAGGGATATAATAACAACAATCATATATTTGTTGTATTTCCAACAAGCTAATTAAAATTAGAGGTCAGTTGTATCTTTTGTTTGTTATGTTTGGAGATACACTGATGTCTTACTACATCCTGTGTGAGGTCAAATCAGGGTTATTTCTAACAGACCAGTCACCAATAAGCCAACCAAATATTGAGGTATAGAAACAAACCATATGCTAAGAGTAAGAACTGCTGTCCAATTAGTCCATATATTTAACTGTTTTGCAATATGATTGGCAGGTCAAAAATGGATGAAAGGTTAACTGACATGACCTTATACAGGATGTTGTTAAATATTTGCAAAACAAAAAATACTACAAACATCTAATTTCAATCAGATTGCATTTCCATTAAAAAAAAATTCAACATCATTCAAAATGCACAAGACATTTTCTTAAATCTCATCCATCAATGATGTACATGGTGTACATTAATGTTTATGATATCTGTTGCAACCATTATTTTTTATTGTTAGAAAGAAATGCCTCATGTTTAAACATTTACATATTTGAGTTGGGCAAGAAAAAATATAAAAATCTGAATAAAGTCTTACTTCTTTTCCTCTTGCGCTCTGAATTCCAGAAAATTGTTGATCACTTTCCTCTAAAACAGAAAAATAAAATAAAATTGGAATATGCTGTTTTTTCTTATTACACTTAATATTTTAGTGTTTTCTACAACTTCTGTGTACAACAATATAATAATCTGTCAATGGTCAAAAATTGATATAAATCTATGTGTGCAGTGGTAGAATCAGTTGCTCTCGAGAGTCTGATAAAATTGCTAACCTGAATAACATTTGTTTTCCCAATGGTATCAGAAGCTTACATTTTAAATCTTATGACATATGGATGGACAGACAACAGATTACAGGTATCAAATATGGGCAAAAGCTCACATTGCCATGGCATGTAGAAATAAAAAATACAGGTGATTTACAGTTTATGTATTAGTGAATATGAATGTTTTAGACATTTTGCGGTTATTTTGTATTCTAACATGATCTCCTTCTTTCGCTTTGTTAACAAACGAGCGAGTTATCCATTCGGTATAATCTCATTAGCACATGCGCCAGTGAATGTGACTGACTTTTCCATTGGCAGCATAAATTGTGTGCGACATTTTCCACAAATGTAAATATAAATTACCGTCTTCCGATCAAAGTATACTACCGTATTTGTACTCTTAGACATATCAGAATCGAAATAAATCATGGAAGCCAGAATGTGTTTTGAGTTTTAACATGGATTGGCGGGTATTAGTAAATTTTATCTCTCGCTTCTGGCTCGGGATAAAATACTAATATCCGCCAATCCATGTTAAAACTCCCAACACATTCTGGCTTCCATGATTTATTTCTTAATTAAATCATAAAATAAACCAATCTTATGATTGTTTTAACTTATCTTGTTTTGAATTTTCTGACAGTATTATTTTTTCATATTTTGTTGTTTACAACATGTTTTGTGTTTATTCATTTTTTCGTTAATATATATTTAAGCTTATTTCATTACATTTTTTGTATTTTAATTGCTACTGGTTTTTAATTCAAATACAGAATAAGATTGATGGTTTATGGTGCTTTAACTCCACTTTCAACAATATTTCAGTTTTATCAAAGTGGTCAGTTTTATTGGTGGAGAAAACCAAAAAACACGGAGAAAACAACCGACCTGTTCCAAGTAACTGGCAAACTTTATCACATAATGTTGTATCAAGTACACCTCACCATGAGCGGGGTTCAAACTCACAACGTTAGTGGTGATAGGCACTGATTGCATAGGTAGTTATAAATCAAATTACCATACGATCACGACAACGACGGTCCCAAGGGAAAAAGATTGATAAAATAATCAAAGTTGAATAAAGTATAACATAAGAACATTTATTGTATCAAATTGTAAACTGGAAATAAATAATTTAGAATTTGCATAAATATTTTTGATAAAAAAAAAATTACAAATTTTTCAGCAGCATTATCTTCAATAAATCTGGAGCCATGACCTGGTTTTCCTGGACAATGAACTCTGACCCCTGCAATGACAAATACAATTCATTGTTAGATATATTTAAATTTCAATTTTAACATTGCCGGACTTTAAAGAGATCATACATGTATCTAGCAGAAATAAGAAATGTTCTAAAATAAAGGTAGAACCTAAAACTTACAAACCTTGAAGTCTAATTATATCTATAGTGAACAATTTTAGTGTTATGTCTTGTGATTTTGGATTAGGAACAGTCTGTTGGAGTGGAAAACGGCACTTGTAAATTCAATATTATTTAACATTTTGTACATTCAAGTACTGTTGAAAAATGGTGCAAACACATACTACAAAGTCAGCTTAAGTCAGTTATTCTGACAATGCACTATCTGAGTCCGAACTCGACAGGAATAAGTAATGAGAATATTGATGGACTTTGTTCTTACAAAAAATAATATGTAAGAAATACGCTGACAAGTACCCGGTACCCGGTAGTTGGATTTTTCTTGGTATTTTCATATTAACTAAAGGCTCAGTGGGCTGAGCCTGTGTTGCCCACCTCTCATTCTGCTTTGAGGAAACTTAATACAGAACCTTCCATACATGTAGATGCTTCCTACCAAGTTTCGGTTCATTTGGCTAGGCAGTTTCAGAGGAGAAGATTTTTTAGATATCGACCAATCAGAAACAAGAATTGCCTGTGGTGGCCATGTTTGCTAACCGATCGGGACGAAATGAGCAATCTTCATAGAGGACATTCCATAGATGCTTCCTAACAAGTTTCAGTTAATTTGGCCAAGCGGTTTCAGAGGAGGAGATTTTTTTTTAATTGGCCAATCAGAAACAAGAATGGCCTGTGGTGGCCATGTTTGGTAATGGATCATAACATAATATGCACTCTATAGAGAGGACCTTCCATAGATGCTTCCAACTAAGTTTTAAGTTCATTTGGTTGATGGGTTTCAGAGGAGAAGATTAAAATGTGAAAAGTTAACAGATGACAGACAACAAATGACGGACGCCAAGTGATGCCAAAAGCCCACACTGCCTTTGTCAAGGTGAGCTAAAAAAAGAATATTAAAATGTGAATACCTACATGTAATATATAGTATAAACATGTTACACTATACCAGCATTAGCTAATTTCTAAGGGAAATATTGGCAAGAGTTATCTTTCTTTTAACAGTTTAATGGAAAGATTTATCTCTCTTTTAACAGTTTACTACAATGGAGATGTTTTTTTTAGAAATGAACTAATCAGAAACAAGAATTGCCTGTAGCGGCCACGTTTGTTAACGAATCGTGATGAAATGAGCAATCTTTATAGAGGACCTTCCATAGATGCTTCCTACCAAGTTTCGGTTCATTTGGCCAAGTGGTCTTGGAGGAGAAGATTTCTTAAAATCGGCCAATCAGAAACAAGAATTGCCTGTGGCGACCATGTTTTTTAATAGATCGGGACAAAATGAGCACTCTTTAGAGAGGACCTTCCATAGATGCTTCCTACCAAGTTTCAGTTCATTTGGCTGAGAGGTTTCAGAGGAGAAGATTAAAATGTGAAAAGTCAATGGACGACGGATGCCAAGTGATGGCAAAAGCTCACATTGCCTTTGGCAAGGTGAGCTAAAAATTAAGGTTGGAATATCAAACAACGTGCTATCAACCATTTTTAGCATATAATCTACAAGGAAATTGTATATAAATTTAACGTATCAAAATCTACAATACAAATCTACAATACCGGTAATATAAAACAAGATTGATGCAATACTTACACCATGGTGCTCTTTCTCCATAAAACACTGTAAATGCATCAGTTGGATTTGCTAAGCCTAAAAAACAGAAATCATAGAGTCATCAGTTGGATTTGCAAAGCCTAAAAAACAGAAGTCATAGAGTCATCAGTTGGATTTGCAAAGCCTAAAAAACAGAAGTCATAGAGTCATCAGTTGGATTTGCTAAGCCTAAAATACAGAAGTCATAGAGTCATTAGTTGGATTTGCTAAGCCTAAAAAACAGAAGTCATAGAGTCATCAGTTGGATTTGCAAAGCCTAAAAAACAGAAGTCATAGAGTCATCAGTTGGATTTGCTAAGCCTAAAATACAGAAGTCATAGAGTCATCAGTTGGATTTGCTAAGCCTAAAAAACAGAAATCATAGAGTCATTAGTTGGATTTGCTAAGCCTAAAAAACAGAAATCATCGAGTCATTAGTTGGATTTGCTAAGACTAAAAAACAGAAATCATAGAGTCATCAGTTGGATTTGCTAAGCCTAAAAAACAGAAATCAGAGACATCATTGGATTTGCTAAGCCTAAAAAACAGAAATCATAGTCATTAGTTGGATTTGCTAAGCCTAAAAAACAGAAATCAGAGACATCATTGGATTTGCTAAGCCTAAAAAACAGAAATCATAGAGTCATCAGTTGGATTTGCTAAGCCTAAAATACAGAACTCATAGTCATTAGTTGGATTTGCTAAGCCTAAAAAACAGAAATCAGAGACATCATTGGATTTGCTAAGCCTAAAAAACAGAAATCATAGAGTCATCAGTTGGATTTGCTAAGCCTAAAATACAGAACTCATAGTCATTAGTTGGATTTGCTAAGCCTAAAAAACAGAAATCAGAGACATCATTGGATTTGCTAAGCCTAAAAAACAGAAATCATAGAGTCATCAGTTGGATTTGCTAAGCCTAAAATACAGAACTCATAGTCATTAGTTGGATTTGCTAAGCCTAAAATACAGAAATCATACTCATTAGTTGGATTTGCTAAGCCTAAAAAACAGAAATCAGAGACATCATTGGATTTGCTAAGCCTAAAAAACAGAAATCATAGAGTCATCAGTTGGATTTGCTAAGCCTAAAATACAGAACTCATAGTCATTAGTTGGATTTGCTAAGCCTAAAATACAGAAATCATACTCATTAGTTGGATTTGCTAAGCCTAAAAAACAGAAATCAGAGACATCATTGGATTTGCTAAGCCTAAAAAACAGAAATCATAGAGTCATCAGTTGGATTTGCTAAGCCTAAAATACAGAACTCATAGTCATTAGTTGGATTTGCTAAGCCTAAAAAACAGAAATCATAGAGTCATCAGTTGGATTTGCTAAGCCTAAAAAACAGAAATCATAGTCATTAGTTGGATTTGCTAAGCCTAAAAAACAGAAATCATAGAGTCATCATTGGATTTGCTAAGCCTAAAATACAGAACTCATAGTCATTAGTTGGATTCGCTAAGCCTAAAAAAAAACAAAAATCATAGAGTCATCAGTTGGATTTGCTAAGCCTAAAAAACAGAAATCAGAGACATCATTGGATTTGCTAAGCCTAAAAAACAGAAATCATAGAGTCATCAGTTGGATTTGCTAAGCCTAAAAAACAGAAATCATAGAGTCATCAGTTGGATTTGCTAAGCCTAACAAACAGAAATCAGAGACATCATTGGATTTGCTAAGTCTACAAAACAGAAATCATAGAGTCATCAGTTGGATTTGCTAAGCCTAAAATACAGAACTCATAGTCATTAGTTGGATTTGCTAAGCCTAAAATACAGAAATCATACTCATTAGTTGGATTTACTAAGCCTAAAAAACAGAAATCAGAGAGTCATCAGTTGGATTTGCTAAGCCTAAAATACAGAAATCATAGTCATTAGTTGGATTTGCTAAGCCTAAAAAACAGAAATCATAGAGTCATTAGTTGGATTTGCTAAGCCTAAAAAACAGAAATCATAGAGTCATCAGTTGGATTTGCTAAGCCTAAAAAACAGAAATCATAGAGTCATTAGTTGGATTTGCTAAGCCTAAAAAACAGATATCATAGAGTCATCAGTTGGATTTGCTAAGCCTAAAAAACAGAAATCATAGTCATTAGTTGGATTTGCTAAGCCTAAAAAACAGAAATCATAGTCATCAGTTGGATTTGCTAAGCCTAAAATACAGAACTCATAGTCATTAGTTGGATTTGCTAAGCCTAAAAAACAGAAATCATAGAGTCATCAGTTGGATTTGCTAAGCCTAAAAAACAGAAATCATAGTCATTAGTTGGATTTGCTAAGCCTAAAAAACAGAAATCATAGAGTCATCAGTTGGATTTGCTAAGCCTAAAATACAGAAATCATAGAGTCATCAGTTGGATTTGCTAAGCCTAAAATACAGAACTCATAGTCATTAATTGGATTTGCTAAGCCTAAAAAACAGAAATCATAGTGTCATCAGTTGGATTTGCTAAGCCTAAAAAACAGAAATCATAGTCATTAGTTGAATTTGCTAAGCCTAAAAAACAGAAATCATGGAGTCATCAGTTGGATTTGCTAAGCCTAAAATACAGAACTCATAGTCATTAGTTGGATTTGCTAAGCCTAAAAAACAGAAATCATAGAGTCATCAGTTGGATTTGCAAAGCCTAAAAAACAGAAATCATAGTCATTAGTTGGATTTGCTAAGCCTAAAAAACAGAAATCATAGAGTCATCAGTTGGATTTGCTAAGCCTAAAATACAGAACTCATAGTCATTAGTTGGATTTGCTAAGCCTAAAAAACAGAAATCATAGTGTCATCAGTTGGATTTGCTAAGCCTAAAAAACAGAAATCAGAGACATCATTGGATTTGCTAAGCCTAAAAAACAGAAATCATAGAGTCATCCGTTGGATTTGCTAAGCCTAAAATACAGAACTCTATGACATAGTCATTAGTAGGATTTGCTAAGCCTAAAAAACAGAACTCATAGAGTCATCAGCTGGATTTGCTAAGATATCAAATAATTACTACCGGCAGTGGTTTTTTAGTTTGGTTTTATTGTGTTTAACGCCACTTTCAACAATATTTCAGTTATATCATGGCGGTCAGTTTTATTGGTGGAGGAAATCGGAGAACACGGAAAAATCCACTGACCTGCTGCAAGTCACTGACAAACTTTATCACATAATGTTGTACACCTCGCCCTGGGTGGGAATCGAACCCCAACATCAGTGGTGATAGGCACCGATTGCATAGGTAGTTTTAAATCCAACTACCATACGATCACGACGACGATGGCTCCTTACTGACAGTAATTGACCCTGCTATTGTACTGTCTTTGTTAGGGACTTGTTAATGTTCTTATTCATTTTTGTGATAATGTGTGTCTTTTAGAGTGGGAGAAAATCTGTGTAGGGTTTGTTATTGTTTGTTTATATCTGTATTGTCATTGGAGATTCAATTATCAAGAGGGGAGATGTTGGGATCCTATTGTGATTGGAGATTCAATTATCAAGAGGGGAGAGTTGGAATCCTATTGTGATTGGAGATTCAATTATCAAGAGGGGAGAGTTGGGATCCTATTGTCATTGGAGATTCAATTATCAAGAGGGGAGAGTTGGGATCCTATTGTCATTGGAGATTCAATTATCAAGAGGGGAGAGTTGGGATCCTATTGTGATTGGAGATTCAATTATCAAGAGGGGAGAGTTGGGATCCTATTGTCATTGGAGATTCAATTATCAAGAGGGGAGAGTTGGAATCCTATTGTCATTGGAGATTCAATTATCAAGAGGGGAGATGTTGGGATCCTATTGTGATTGGAGATTCAATTATCAAGAGGGGAGAGTTGGAATCCTATTGTGATTGGAGATTCAATTATCAAGAGGGGAGAGTTGGGATCCTATTGTCATTGGAGATTCAATTATCAAGAGGGGAGAGTTGGGAACCTATTGTGATTGGAGATTCAATTATCAAGAGGGGAGAGTTGGGATCCTATTGTCATTGGAGATTCAATTATCAAGAGGGGAGATGTTGGGATCCTATTGTCATTGGAGATTCAATTATCAAGAGGGGAGATGTTGGAATCCTATTGTCATTGGAGATTCAATTATCAAGAGGGGAGATGTTGGGAACCTATTGTCATTGGAGATTCAATTATCAAGAGGGGAGATGTTGGGAACCTATTGTGATTGGAGATTCAATTATCAAGAGGGGAGAGTTGGGATCCTATTGTGATTGGAGATTCAATTATCAAGAGGGGAGAGTTGGGATCCTATTGTCATTAGGGATTCAATTATCAAGAGGGGAGATGTTGGGAACCTATTGTCATTGGAGATTCAATTATCAAGAGGGGAGATGTTGGGAACCTATTGTCATCGGAGATTCAATTATCAAGAGGGGAGATGTTGGGAACCTATTGTCATTGGAGATTCAATTATCAAGAGGGGAGATGTTGGGAACCTATTGTCATTGGAGATTCAATTATCAAGAGGGGAGATGTTGGAATCCTATTGTCATTGGAGATTCAATTATCAAGAGGGGAGATGTTGGGAACCTATTGTCATTGGAGATTCAATTATCAAGAGGGGAGATGTTGAGAACCTATTGTCATTGGGGATTCAATTATCAAGAGGGGAGATGTTGGAATCCTATTGTCATTGGAGATTCAATTATCAAGAGGGGAGTTGTTGGGAACCTATTGTCATTGGAGATTCAATTATCAAGAGGGGAGATGTTGGAATCCTATTGTCATTGGAGGTTCAATTATCAAGAGGGGAGATGTTGGGAACCTATTGTCATTGGAGATTCAATTATCAAGAGGGGAGATGTTGGAATCCTATTGTCAATGGAGATTCAATTATCAAGAGGGGAGATGTTGGAATCCTATTATCATTGGAGATTCAATTATCAAGAGGGGAGATGTTGGAATCCTGTTGTCATTGGAGATTCAATTATCAAGAGGGGAGATGTTGGGAACCTATTGTCATTGGAGATTCAATTATCAAGAGGGGAGATGTTGGAATCCTATTGTCATTGAAGATTCAATTATCAAGAGGGGAGATGTTGGGAACCTATTGTCATTGGAGATTCAATTATCAAGAGGGGAGATGTTGGAATCCTATTGTCATTGGAGATTCAATTATCAAGAGGGGAGATGTTGGAATCCTATTGTCATTGGAGATTCAATTATCAAGAGGGGAGATGTTGGGAACCTATTGTCATTGGAGATTCAATTATCAAGAGGGGAGATGTTGGGAACCTATTGTCATTGGGGATTCAATTATCAAGAGGGGAGATGTTGGGAACCTATTGTCATTGGAGATTCAATTATCAAGAGGGGAGATGTTGGGAACCTATTGTCATTGGAGATTCAATTATCAAGAGGGGAGATGTTGGGAACCTATTGTTATTGGAGATTCAATTATCAAGAGGGGAGATGTTGGGAACCTATTGTCATTGGAGATTCAATTATCAAGAGGGGAGATGTTGGAATCCTATTGTCATTGGAGATTCAATTATCAAGAGGGGAGATGTTGGGAACCTATTGTCATTGGAGATTCAATTATCAAGAGGGGAGATATTGGAATCCTATTAACTGGTTTAACCCTGCCACATTTTTGTCTCTATCTCAAACTAGAAACTGGATTTCCAATGCCACATGGCATGATTTTTTTGGTTCAATGATTTGAGGTGAGAGGTGATTGTTTGTTTTGTTGATGTTGGTGAAATTGTTGACCATCACTGTTTAAACTTTTTGTTTTCATAATTATTGAAATCTGATCAATCAAATCAACAACTGGGTCATCACATCTATTCAGGTTGACTGCAATGGACAGTATCTACTTCATAAGTTTTTTTGTCACATTTATCAGCAGTGGGAAAGAAGAGTCACTCTGTCATATTCACAGAAGAGAAATTTTTCATATCACATTAAAAGGAGAAGGGAAGAGTAGGGATGTTTTAATTTTTATTCTAAATTCATATGAGAAGGGAAGGGTGTGTATCTTGTTACATTTACAGGAGGAAGGAAAGGGGAGATTATTCTGTCATATTCACAGGATATTTTCTGTCCCATTCATAGGTAAACTGAAAAGAAGGGATCTTTTTTACCATATTCATAGGATGTGGTAAAGGCTGCAACTTGATATCACATACACAGGAGGTGAAAAAGAAGGGATTTTTTTTCTTCTACATTTATAGTAAGTGGGAAGAAAGGAAATATTTCTGTCATATCTGTACCAATTAAGAAAGGAGTTAATGGATGTTTGTGAAATATCTATGAAGTCATCTGATGTATTACAATTCATAAATCATTCTAATATTCTTAGTCATCTGATGTATTACAATTCCTTCATAAATCATTCTAATATTCTTAGTCATCTGATGTATTACAATTCCTTCATAAATCATTCTAATATTCTTAATCATCTGATGTATTACAATTCCTTCATAAATCATTCTAATATTCTTAGTCATCTGATGTATTACAATTCCTTCATAAATCATTCTAATATTCTTAGTGTTTTAGATGTCTAAGGATGCAATATACAATTAAGCAAATATTTTTCTTCCTTGTAAAGTAGGTTTACCTTCATCAATAGCACAAGCCACATTCATCTCTTTGAATTCATCCCTCTGTACAAACTTTGCCATACCAAGTGTTCCACCAATCTCTTCATCTACAAAGATACGAGTATAAATACAAATGAACATTCCCTAAAGAGAGCACCCCTACATAACAAATTCCTCTCTCTAAAGAACATTTTCAAATTCCATCATAGATTAATGATATTTACTTTATTTTAACATTTGTATAGAAGGATATTCTTGTATCATCTTCTTTCTCTGTCTTCCAGGTACAGGTTTGGTGTTTCTGACTTTGATTATAGATCCAGAAAATTTTAATAAAAAAAAGAATATATTCGCAATTGCCAAAGAAATTTTCCCCAATCCCTGTATACCCAGTTCTTGTTATATCATGGTTTCAATTGTACTGAGGTATTTCAAACAAATTTTTACATGTTTTAATGATGTTAAGTAATGCAATACAGGTACATCAGAACTCTTTATATTAATTGGTTCATGTCATAAAACTGGTTTTGTGTCTGGTTCCCTGTTAATGATGAATTGATGATACCATATATACCAGATTCTGGTTCATCTTGTTTCAACCCAATGATGGAAATGTGCCCAGAATAGAATTACATTTTGAAAAAGACAGGATCTTTCTTATTTAAAGAGCAATATTTCAAATCATGATACATTGTGTTTGAACAACAATACTATGTAATGATTAACATCATGCTATATATAAAAGTATTTAACTTTGTGTACAAACCAGGAATAAATGTAAGATAAACTGTTCTGTTTATTTTCACTCCTTGAGCCTTCAGTCGTCTTATAGCTTCCAAATACCTACAATACGTAATATACAAAATATACAGTTAAATCAATCTAGCATCAGTGGAGCCAACATAAGATACAAAATAAAAGCAGTCTAGCATTAATACTAGTGGAATCAACAATTTCTTTTCAGAATAGACAAATAGTCAAATATACAAAGAAACACAAAAATAAGGAGTAACCCAGTTAAGCTGCTTTTTGCTTATCACATATATGAATATCTGTGTCACAGACGACCATGGAAATGCTCCGTTTGTCATACTTACATGCTTACACATCCGGAGCACACATTAAATTATTATTTGCAGTATTAAATTAACTATTTAATTATTAAATCTTTAAAGATTAATACATGGTATCACATCATTTCTTTGTGTTTATTTCGATATACAGCTTAATAAAAAAATATTTGTAGTTTCAAATTTGTATTGGTAATTTTGTTAGTTAATTCAATGTACATTCGAGGTCGTCGTGGTCGTGATTGTTTGGTAGTTGGATCTACAACTACCTGTGCAATCAGTGCCTATCACCACTAAAGTTGTGAGTTCGATACAACATTATGTGATAAAGTTTGTAAGTGACTTTCGAAAGGTTGGTGGTTTTCTCCAGGTACTCCGGTTTCCTCCAATAAAACTGACCGCCATGATAAAGCTGAAATATTGTTGAAAGTGGTGTTAAACATCATTAACCAAACCAAACCATCAATGTACATTCAAGTCCCTTTTCAGTAATAATTCTTCCAGTTAAAAGTATTGTTCCTGTTGGTTTTGATATAACATAGTTTGACTGTATTTGTAAAGAATGGTATTGTAACAATCTTCTACTGATAAACTTACAGACATCCATTTGACTTCATGTCCTACAGAAAAAAAATATTAAAAATATAATTAGGTATATTAACGATGTTTTGAGATAAAAACTATTGAAATGACTAGTATTTTTATATCTAGCAAAATGATGATATAAAAAAGAAATCACACATGAAAATAAAGTCTGACCATAAACATTATCATCTAATTCAATAATTAAAAGTTGCTGGGTTTTTTTCATATCAAAACTAATATTCTATTTTTTGTTGTTGTTGACAAGTCTGGTACAGTAAATAAAAATATACCTGTGTTCCCCTGCCATAGATATCTCCATTCTCCATCTTTACACCATCCCAAGGATCACATTTCCAATGTTCCTGAAAACAAAATGTGCTTCAAATATTAGTTTTTGAACTTGAAAATGTATTTTAAAAAGGATTTGTATGCTAATAGGTTACGTTAATTAATAAAATTTGGTTCAAGTAGAACAGGTGACCAACAAGTGGATCCCATCACATATTTTTTTCTAACATTATTTAAAATACAGATACACTGAAACCTATCTTAACCAAACCTCTGTGTGACCAGCTTTTGTGTTCAAAATAGACATGTTTTGGTTTATAAAGGTTAAATTAACAAAGACTTCCTACAATGTGGCTTTAATTAATGATCAGTTTATACATGATTCTGGTTTATTCATGGTTTGGTTTAGACAAGCTTAAGCTTCACTGTACTATAAAGATTCAACTACATACAAATATTAGCCGAGACCTAACTTTGTATAAATCAGTCAATCAGCTATAGTGAAATTCTGTTAAAAAAAAAAATCATGACAAATATTCTTAAAAACACTCTAAAATCTTTAATAAGCCATTGGAGAATAGGCATAGGACAGTAATGTCTTTCTAATGTTATCATACCTCAAACACAGGAACAACATCTGTATGTGAATTCAGAACTACACTAGGTAATGAAGGGTCTGTTCCTTCCCATGTCATAATACATACTATCCTCCCAGGATGCACCTGTATAATGTTCAAAATGAACATATTTATTACTCCAAAAAACAAGTGCACTCCTACATGCAGTAAACCTTGCTAAATGTTGATGAATATTTTCAAATATATATAAAAAAAAGTAAGGTTAGGGTTATGGTGTTTAATGCCACTTTCAATAATATTTCAGTTTAAACATATTTTATTGTCTAAATAATGACAAAAGGATCAGACACAAGTTTTTCAACTTAGTATTGTCTTCTCCATATACATACAATATACAATATGATAAGCATCATTATTACATTATTTCTCTAAAATTATCACATGAAGACATGAAACAAAAAATGTAGCAATAAAGCAGAAAGCAACAATGGAATACCATTAAAGGTAACCAATCAAACAGACCCAAGTATAAAAAAAAAGAAGAAAACTGGGACATAGAGAGTAGCACGTGTTGTTAGTTATTGGATTAATAATACATTATTTCGCCAAATGTAAGTACTTTTAGTTCACTTTCTTTGTGTATTATAATATGGTATTAAAGATGAATTATCCATTGTCGCATACTGTTGTAAGGGAACGACCATTTAACTTGAAAGGGGGGGGGGGGGGGTATGGTTTTTTTCTAAAAAAATATTCTGATTCCCATTGTTTCTGAAAAAAATTCTGATTTTGGTGGAGAAAATTTTTTTTTATCTGAAACAGAGTTTTTGTCATATAATCTAATGTTAAATTCTGGAAAAATATTTTTCGATTTGCACGACAAAAAAATAAATATTCTAACTCTTGTGTTGTCCGAAAAAAAATTTCTGAACGAAATAAAAAACCATAACCCCCCCCCCCCTTTTCAAGTTAAATGGTCGGTCCCTAAACAAAAAGAAAAAAAAGATAAGAAAAAAAGAAAAAATAGAAATAAACTTTCGAGGTCAGTCGCAAACGGTAAACAATATGAACATCAGAACACATTGTCATACAGTAGTCAATTTATTGTGAAACGACCTGTGTCTTGAATGAATTTTTGAACTTGTAAGAACATTTTTGTATTTTTTTCGTCGTTGAGAATTTCATTGCCAAATAATAAAGTAAGCTCATCTATTGGTATATCATTACTAATTTCACGAATTCCTATAAGAAAAATATTTCTTTGTACAATATAATGTTTACAATGTAATAAAAAATGTTTTGCAGTTTCATCCGATTTTCAACATGAACATAATGCTTTCGGAATCAAATTAGCACAATATAAATCACTATTTAATGCACTACATCTATTTCTTAACCTACTTTGCAAAACATTCAAGTATCTGTCACCTGACGAAAAGTAGCATGGTATTTTCTTATTTCTAAAATATTTAAATTGGAGCCTTTTTTTGAATGTGAAAAAGGTTGGAACTTCTCGAATATTTAAATCAAGGGTATTCCAGGTCTTAATAGTCGACGGAAAGAATGAGTTTTGGCATGATGATAGCCTGTTTGCTGGTTGACTTATATTGTGACGATTTTGTAGATTATAGTTATTTGATTCGGCAACTGTTGGGGGTATCAACTCTGATAAATATTCTGGGGCTTCATTATTTATGATTTTATAAAATAAGTTAAGTTTTTTAACTTCCTGTCTTACAGTTAACTTTCCCCACCCAGTTTCACAATAAATAGAATCTAAGCTAGCATATGAAGTAAGCCCTGTTACTATTCGAGCAGCTTCAGTTTGTACCTTTTCCAATCTATCAGAGTTAACAGCTCCACAATTATCCCACACTTCATATCCATATTCTAATATAAGTCTAATAAATGTAATATAGATATTTTCCAGATATTGCCTATTAAGTTTAAATTTTAATTTTCTCAAAATATTTAATTGTTTTGAAGCTCTTTCAATTATGGTATTAATATGCTTAGTCCACTTACAGTCACAACTAAAAATTACTCCTAGATGTTTGTGAGTGTTTACTGCTGATTATTAGCACTGAAAACCATAATACATGTATCAGTCTTATTTAGGTTAAACTATACAAGCCATCTTTTTGACCATTCTTGAATATATTTGAGATCAATATTTATCATATTTTTCAGTGTAGTTTCATCATGCACGTATGTCCAATTGACGTGTCAACAGCAAACAGTCTACCAAGACCTAGCATGTCATCCACTATATCATTTATAAATATAAGAAATAACAAGGGTCCCAATACTGACCCCTGGGGCACACCAGCCTTGAGCTCTCCAACACTAGAAATTGCATCTTTAATAATAACCCTTTGACATCTATTACTTAAGTAACTTTTCAACCAACACAATAATTCTCCCTTTACACCATATCTTTCCAGCTTTAAAATGAGACCTCTAATCCAAACTCGATCAAAAGCTTTGCTCACGTCAGCAAAAGTAATACTAGTCATTTCTTTGTTATCTAATGCAAGCAAAATATTATGATATAATTCCAATAGTTGTTGAGTTGTAGAATATCCTGGCAAGCCGTAGACCGGGTATGAATAAAGTGAGGCAAAGGGGGTGAATTTAGACAAATTTTGAAGACAAAAAAGATTTTATTTGCTTTCAAAGGTTACACTTGCCGTTTCAAAAGTGAGGCATTTGCCTCATTTGCCTCCATTGCGCTACGGCCATGCTGGCTGGAATGAAGCCAGATTGAAACTTATAGAAAAAGCTGTTAAATACTAAGTGGTTGAAGATATATATGAAAGCTATTTTTTTCAATACATTTGCTCACGCATGAAAGGAGAGATACTGGTCTATAATTTGACGGCAAAGACTTGTCGCCCCTTATAAATAACGGAATAATAAATGCAATTTTCCAGTTGTTAGGAAATATTTTACATTGAAAAGATTTATTAAATAGTAAAGACAATGGCTTTGCAACTTCGTTCTTAACAACAATTAGCATTTTATTACTAATAATATCAGGTCCAACAGCTTTGTTGGGATCCAAGATATTCAGAACGTCAATTACATCTTGTTCACTCACTACTATTGTAGTTAAAGTATTACAACCCATATCATCAAAATCAGGGAGATCTATCCCATCATCTTCTAAATCTGTTATAGAACAAAAATATTTATTCAATATCTCACATTTCTCGACGCCTTCATAGGACAAATTACTGGTAGCTATATCATTAGGATTTCGTACGTCATTAGTTGGGCGTTCACTTTTGAGTAACATATTAATAGTTTTATAATACAGCTTACTATTTACAGTTTTTAGATCACTTAAATTGTCATTAACATTTGCATAAAACTTTTCTTTTGCCTGTTTCTTTTTATTATTAACTAAATTTCTCTGTCTTTTATACATTTCTTTAGAAGAATCATTCTTAATTAAAAGATATTTTTTCCGTAATCTATCGCGTTTTCTAATTTCTTTCCGTAAAATTGAATCGAACCATATTTTGTCATTACTCCTAATAGTTACCTCCCTTTTTGGAATACATAATTTTGAAATATCAAGAAAAGCTTTCGTAAAATTTGTACATGCAATGTTCATATCACGCTCATTTTGTATAAGTATTTCCCAATTCTCGGCAGTGATTTTTTGCTTCATTAATTGGAAATTCGCCCGCTTGTAATCCCAGACTGTGCACTGATATGACTTCAAGTTGCTATATCCACACCTTATTGTTACACAAGTCCCATCGTGGTCGCTAATTTTTCTATCAATATGAATTGTATCAGAATCAATTAAAGGTACATTATCTGTGATTAAAATTGGATCCAGGAGAGAAGAATTTCCTGTTCGTGAATCAAAATGTGTGGGCTTATTAATAATGTTTGTTAAGCCATTAATTGAAAAAATACATTATTTGGTAAATGTCCCATGAAATTTTTATTTAGATCACCAAGGCAGTTATATCCTGGCAGTCAGTTGTATTGGTGGAGGAAACCAGAGAACCCGGAGGAGACCACCAACTGCAGCAAGTTACGGACGAACTTTATCACATAATGTTGTATCGAGTACACTTCACCATGACTGGCATGAGCAGGATTCAAACTCACAACTTTAGTGGTGATAGTCACTGATTGCACAGGTAGTTGTAAATTCGGTGACCGCTCGATAGTCCGAAGGTCCATTACTCCGAAGGTACATTAGTCCGAAGGTCCGTTAGTCCGAAGGTTCATTAGTCCGAAGGTCCGTTAGTCCGAACTTTTTAAGGTCCGTTAGTCTTGTTTTTCGACCAAAGGATAGGTATGGAACAGTGTTGAATTGATTTAATATTCAGTCCTTTATTAAATTAAGTAAGAGAAGCAAGATATTCATATTCACATCCTGACTAAGCAGTGGCCTATCCAGGTGGGTTGTAGGCTATACGCACGGCAAAATAAAAATGTGTAATCGGCAAATATAGGTAAAACTTAAAACATTTAGTAGAAAACACGCCAAAAATTGCACCAAACCCCTGTTTTGTAATTATGAATCCAAGCGTGCTAAGTCTAAAAAAAAAAGAGAGAAAAAAAACCGCGCCGTCTCTGAAATATATGAAAATCATTCCAATGAAGTAAACACTCCACTAAAACTCTGATCTTAACCAAATATGTTTAAGCTTAAAACTTAAAAGATATCTAAGTATTAGATTATTTTTAAGACCCGTTGTTGATCCAATTAACAACTGGGATTTTTTTGCTTAACAAATACTTCAGAATAATAATAACTTTATTCAATCAATGCACAATTTTACCCCGAACGGTTGAAGGCATTTACAACTTTACAAGGAATATATACAAATTATACGTACACAAGTCAAATAGACAAAGACATAGTAACAACATACAAATAAAATGAAAACAAATTCAGACTTGTCATTTACTCTTTACGAAATACTGAACGAGTCCCTTTTGGTACTGACACAAAAGAGACGACCTCTGAGAAAGGGATTTGAAAACATAAAAGCACATCTAAAATTAAGTTTTGTGAGTGACAAGTACATTCCAGGGGCGGATCCAGGATTTCAAGTTAGGGGAGAGGGGGTGCACTTAAAAAAAATTGTTTAGGGTATTTCATGTGAAAAATCACGATTTTACGTAAAAAAATCATATTTTTTCCAATTGCGGAGGGTGGTGCGAAAATTTTGGGGGTATTTCGTGTGATAAATCACAATTTTACGCCAAAAAATCTTATTTTTTCCAATTTTAGGGGGGGTGCACGCCGGCTGCACCCCCCCCCCCCCCCCCCCCCATGCATTCCATTAAAAAGAGAATACATAAAATCATTAAACGGACGTTCTAATGAACAACTGATGGTCGCAAAATACGGAGTGTAACCTCAAATATATACCAATTATTATGGAATATTGAAAACTCCAATCAACTACCGCAACAACTTAAGTATGCGTACCAAATTCTACATCTTATGTAATTCCAGAATACCGTGTTCCATGGCTCGACATATACAAGTACCCTTTACCAGATACGTGTACCAGATGGGGGGTCTCCTTAGATATTTTAACCAAGTGGCATACTGTAGAGGAATAAACAGTCTGTTGTTAGTGTAGAAATTCCAAAGATTGGTACTTACACAATGTAGGTATACACGCATCAGAAACAAAAAATAATATAATATCATAAAAGATCATCTAACAAATGTTTTATGCATATTTCATGTAGGAAAAAACGTACGGGTTAAACTAGAAAAAAAATCATTATTGCCTGCAATTTCGGTACTTTGTTGTTTTATACCTTAATTTCTAGTAACACTACTTTAAGATACATGTTTGTTTTGCGGAAGGACGGACGGACGAACGCAGACCATTACTATGTCACTCCATCGCTTCGCGTCAGGGGACAAAAAGGGTATACGGGTTGAATATATACGTTTATTCAAACCAGAAATAACAGAGTTCAAACGTATGGGTGGCCGACATTTGGACAAACGACCCTTCGGACTAACAGACCTTCGGACTAATGAACCTTCGGACTAACGAACCTTCGGACTAACGGACCTTCGGACCAATAAACCTTCGGACTAACGCCACGGAACCGTAAATTCAAATATCACATGATCACGACCATGACACAGGGGCTAGGTGCGTCCGAAAAAAAAAATAAAAAAAAATACTATATAATACTACAAGGGGGCGAACTCACTTGCTCCCATTTTTTTAAGTCGTCGTGTTAAATTGATCGTAACTTCGGAACGCCTTAATATTTTCAAAAAATGTTTCCACCAGTCGAAAGTCAAGTAATTTTCCTTTCCAAAGAGACCCCAACTGTTAGTGTAGGCCTCCGAACTGCTGAGGTATCATACACGAACCAAAACAAAACGGCGTGAAAATCCGAAGTCGTACAAACGCTGGGATGACCACTTCCCATCTGTGTACAGACTTTCCCATGCGTAAACGAGTCATTTTGACTAGCTAAATACTTTCATCCATTCAAATTATGATAAAATTTCTTACCTTACGTCAATTTATATGTCCTTTAAGTCTGTTTTTGAAAGAAATCCCATTTGCATCCTTGACAAACGCCATAGACGTGAAAATTGAGAGAGTTCTAACGGGCTTTTTGATTGGCTGAAACACTCTTGATTGGCTGAAACACTCTGTTTCAGCCAATCAAAAAGCCCGTTAGAACTCTCTCAATTTTCACGTCTATGGCGTTTGTCAAGGATGCAAATGGGATTTCTTTCAAAAACAGACTTAAAGGACATATAAATTGACGTAAGGTAAGAAATTTTATCATAATTTGATTGGATGAAAGTATTTAACTAGTCAAAATGACTCGTTTACGCATGGGAAAGTCTGTACACAGATGGGAAGTGGTCATCCCAGCGTTTGTACGACTTCGGATTTTCACGCCGTTTTGTTTTGGTTCGTGTATGATACCTCAGCAGTTTGGAGGCCTACACTAACAGTTGGGGTCTCTTTGGAAAGGAAAATTACTTGACTTTCGACTGGTGGAAACATTTTTTGAAAATATTAAGGCGTTCCGAAGTTACGATCAATTTAACACGACGACTTAAAAAAATGGGAGCAAGTGAGTTCGCCCCCGGCCCTTGTAGTATTATATAGTAGTTTTTTTGTTTTTTTTCGGACGCACCTAGCCCCTGTGGACCATGACTGACCTCTATAAAAAATCAAACTACTTTCAAATTAGTTTTAAAGAGAATAAAATGTTATTTTTTCTTTGGATAATAAGTTTATTTCATGTCCAGGAGCGTGTTGTGCACACTACATCTGATATCTACGTTTTCATCCCATGTTGGTTTAAGGTAAATTTCACAGACATATCATTGTGCTGCAATTCCTGTGATACATTTCAATCAAGTAACTACTCACCAACATTCCTTCCTCTAACATTTCTCCTGTAATAAATCACCTCAGAGATGTAATAGTTAGTTTGCTCGACTTAAGTACAGTAGATCGTGATTTCGATCACCAATCAGGTCAAACCAAAAACTATAAAATTGGTATGTGCTGTTTCTCCAGCACCAAGGAAAAAGAGCAAAGGCTGGTTGCCTCAGTCAGGATAATGTGTCCAAGTAGTGTGACATGTCTACTTGTGGACTGGTATTTCAATGAGTATCATTATCTCATCAAAAAGTATCTTGAAAAAATGCTGACTAATACAGAAATGGGTACTGGTAACAAAGAATAAATATTCAGAAATAACTCTTCTGTATAGTCATGATATTTTATTACCTCTATAGTTCTAAATGGAAGTCCAATCTCTTCTGCTTGACCTTTAAGGAACTTGATACATCCATCTACAAAATGAAAGTAGATTGCTAAAACTATCAGTCAGTAAACTTGTTACATCCATCTACAAAATGAAAGTAGAATGTTGAAGCTATCACTAATAATCAGTCAGTAAACTTGATACATCCATCTACAAAATTAAAGTAGAATGTTGAAGCTATCAATCAGTAAACTTGTTACATCCATCTACAAAATGAAAGTAGAATGTTGAAGCTATCACTAATAATCAGTCAGTAAACTTGATACATCCATCTACAAAATGAAAGTAGAATGTTGAAGCTATCAGTCAGTAGACTTGATACATCCATCTACAAAATGAAAGTAGATTGCTAAAACTATCAGTCAGTAAACTTGATACATCCATCTACAAAATGAAAGTAGAATGTTGAAGCTATCAGTCAGTAAACTTTATACATCCATCTACAAAATGAAAGCAAAATGTTAAGGCTATCAGCCAGTAAACTTGCTACATCCATCTACAAAATGAAAGTAGAATGTTGAAGCTATCAGTCAGTAAACTTATTACATCCATCTACAAAATGAAAGTAGATTGTTAAAGCTATCAGTCAGTAAACTTGATACATCCATCTACAAAATGAAAGTAGAATGTTAAATTTAAAGCTATCAGTCAGTAAACTTGATACATCCATCTACAAAATGAAAGTAGAATGTTGAAGCTATCACTAATAATCAGTCAGTAAACTTGATACATCCATCTAGAAAATGAAAGTAGAATGTTAAAGCTATCAGTCAGTAAACTTGATACATCCATCTACAAAATGAAAGTAGAATGTTAAATTTAAAGCTATCAGTCAGTAAACTTGATACATCCATCTACAAAATGAAAGTAAAGTGTCATATCTATCAGTCAGTAAACTTGATACATCCATCTACAAAATGAAAGTAAAATGTTAAATTTAAAGCTATCAGTCAGTAAACTTGATACATCCATCAACAAAATGAAAGTAGATTGTTAAAGCTATCAGTTAGTAAACTTGATACACCCATCTACAAAATGAAAGTAGATTGTTAAAGCTATCAGTCAGTAAACTTGATACATCCATCTACAAAATGAAAGTAAAGTGTTATAGCTATCAGTCAGTAAACTTGATACATCCATCTACAAAATGTAAGTAGATTGTTAAAGCTATCAGTCAGTAAACTTAATACATTCGTCTACCAAATGAAAGTAGAGTGTTAAAACTATCAGTCAGTAAACTTGATACATCCCTCTACAAAATGAAAGTAGATTGTTAAAGCTATCAGTCAGTAAACTTGATACATCCATCTACAAAATGAAAGTAGATTGTTGAAGCTATTAGTCAGTAAACTTGATACATCCATTTACAAAATGAAAGTAGAGTGTTAAAACTATCAGTCAGTAAACTTGATACATCCATCTACAAAATGAAAGTAAATTGTTAAAGCTATCAGTCAGTAAACTTGATACATCCATCTACAAAATGAAAGTAGATTGCTAAAACTATCAGTCAGTAAACTTGATACATCCATCTACAAAATGAAAGTAGATTGTTAAAGCTATCAGTCAGTAAGCTTGCTACATCCATCTACAAAATGAAAGTAGAACGTTAAAACTATCAGTCAGTAAACTTGATACATCCATCTACAAAATGAAAGAAGAGTGTTAAAACGATCAGTCAGTAAACTTGATACATCCAACTACAAAAAAGGGGCTGTTGCAGTCGTGATCATATGGTATTTGGATTTACAACTACTTATGCAATCACTGCCTATCACCACTAATGTGAGCTCAAATCCCTCTGAGACAAGGTGTACTCAACATTATGTGATAAAGTTTGTCAGTGACTTGTGGCAACAGCAGGTTAATCTCGTTGAGATTAGGATTCCGAAGAATTTTTCTGTGTGTATCTTCATCCTATCCTAATCTCAACGAGATTAGCGGCAGGTTGGTGCTTTCTCCAGGTAAAACACCATAACCCTAACCCCTAATCTACCAAGTTTATGCTTTGGTGGTGATAGAATATTTCAGATGGTTGTTGTTTAAAGTAGGGAAAATGCTCTAGAAATCTCTGATGGCATGAAGATCATTTTTTATTTTGTTTTAGTCACTGTCTTAAGAATGTGATGTATTTTTTTAATAATCTCGTTGAGATTAGAATTCCGAAGACATTTTCTGTCTGTATCTTCATCCTTATACAGACAGAAAATTTCTTCAGAATCAGGATGAAGATACAGACAGAAAATTTCTTCGGAATCCTAATCTCAACGAGGTTAATTTTTTAATTGTTTTATTTCGGTGTAAATGCATTCGAATACATGTCAAAATGCCCCCACTTTTACTAAAACGCCCCCACTTTTTACCAAAATGCCCCTGTTTTTTTACCAAAACGTCCCCACCTTTTTATTGCCAAAACGGCACATTTAATAAATTTTTTCTACTCAAGCGGAGATACATATATCATGTGTGATGTCTTGCAATTCAAGATTTGTCCAGTAAATTTATATATTGTATATGTATACATGCTTATCTTACATCGGACGACAACGAACTTGTATATACATGTATACGCTCTGGTAATAGTGTTCATAAGTATATAAAACTGACTTATATTCTGGGCAAAGTTTAGGAGTCTATAATGCAAAGGGGGTAATTCAAGTGGGACTAAAAGAAATAATAAGCCATGGTTTGATTTAGAATGTAGAAATGCACGTCAGAAGAGAAAGAGTCAACCTCAGCCCTCAGGTCAATACGTCAAAATTATTTGAATTTAAAAAAAAATAAATGCCGCTCTGGATGCGGGAGAAGATGATCTAGATTTGAATATTGACTCAAATTTTATGGATAATCTCAATGAGAATATCAATCTCTATATATCCAGAGAAGAAATATTTGATTGTATCAAAAAGTGGAAAAACAATAAAGCATCTGGAGAAGATGGTATAATCAATGAGTACATTAAATCCACAGCTCATCAATTCATAAATAGATATTTAATCTGATATTTGATTGTGGAATTATCCCTGAGAGTTGGGTGATTGGCAAAATTAAACCTATTTACAAGAACAAGGGTGACTCAAGCGAACCTAAAAATTTTAGACCCATTACGATATTAAGTTGCTTGGGGATACTTTTTACATCTGTTCTGTGTAACAGACTTTGTACCTATTATTCGGAATACTTTGCTGTATTCACTAAATATTACTTGAAGTCATATGGCCACATCAAGCCATTCTTTTGTTGGCTTTGTACATTTGTTTTTCACAATACCTTGGCTTGTGTGTGTTTTTACTTTATTACCAGTAATTAAGCTCATAAAAGACCGTCGGCACAGATAAAGGCATATAATTATTGTAATAAGTAATGAAACATATAAATTTAATCAAATGCAATCATCATTCATTAAATTTATAAAATTAATTTATAGATTAATAAAAATATAATAAAACTATTAAAACAAAAACCAAATATTCAAACAAAAACGAATTGCGGGAAGACATTAAATTTCATTAATAAACATTTGAATCACATAAAATATTTTTTTAATAATGATTTATTTTGGAAAAAAGTGGGGCGTTTTGGTAATAAGTGGGGTCGTTTTGGTAAAAAGTGGGGGCGCTTTGGTAGGGCCGTCTTGGCTATGGGGGGTTGACCTATGTATTCGTGTTAGTGTCAGAAAATTCATGATATTTAGTACCATAATCTGGAGTCGGATGCACCGATTTTATGCGCAGGTATTGCCTGAATCTTATGACGGCAGGGTCTTCAGTTTTCTGAGTTGTTTCAGGCATTTTCTGCAAGCAGGTCAAGATTGAGAACGTAGACGCAAATAAGACGGATGGTTTTAATGAGGTCCGAGAAGTTGCGAACAGAAACAAAATGTCTGCGCCCATGAAAAGTTGTCGTACCTAGATTTTTTTATTTGTTTAGTGGTAAAAACAAGTTTGTATTCAAATGGTATTTTAAAATTATATTTTTGTGATGTTATATATTGACAATTTGGCGACAATTTACTTTTATCCGCATATATTCCCAAAATTTAGCACATTTTAGGTTCGAGTCATGAAAAAACAAAAACTTGAAAAGTTATTTCAATACAAAATAAAAATGTATTTGCACAAGTAATGCACTGTTGTGGTTTGGATAAATCTAGTTTGGCGTGTCATTGAAAGGACAGGTTAAATACACAAGTATTTTAATTGTTGCTTACTATTGTATAAATGTATTTTTCTCATCTAACATACTCATGGTAATCTCGTTGAGATTAGGCTTCCAAAGAAATGTTCTGTCTCTATCTTCATTCTAATCTCGTCACAAGCCCTATCAAAGGTATTCTGGAAATTTAAAATCTGACGCTCGCTGCAATCCGATGCATATTTGGTATGGACGGATTTTGTCACACCAAGTGCAGATAAGCTGTGATATATAGACACATATTCTAGTTCAAATCTGTGAAAATATTGATATTTTTTTACCTTGTACAGCGTCTATCAGATAAAGTATTTCAACATCCACTTTGAACAGTCCACCATGTTATTGAACTCAATAACTACACCATGTGATCAAAATCGTGACATTATATTTTGTTCTAGTCTGTTTCTAGATGTTAATAATTGGAAAAATTATTTTGTGATTTTTTTTTCATATTGTAGATCATGAATCAGCAGAAGAAAAGAAAGTTTTCAAGTACAATCTGTGATACCTCTCAAAGGAAAAAAGCTAAATTTGATGTAAACAAAACAGACAGTTTTCAACACAAGAAAAAGAAGATAAAAAAACTAGAATCATCTTCAGAGTCAGTTGTAGTGAATGTAAATACAAGCAAACAAAACATTATGGAGAGTAAACCCAATTTTGAAAAGCAGACTGGCAAAAAGAATACAGATTATAAAACAAAGAAAAGACAGTGGCAGTCAGTAAAAGATAAAAGGAAAAGAAATAAGAAGAAATATCTCCCCTTAAAGACAAACCAGAGTAGTACGTCACCAGTCTGTGAGAAGGATATACAGTTCGGTCAAAATGTAACCAGCATAGATAAGACCATTGTGAAACTTCCTCAAGATTCTAGTGAATATTCATCTAACTGGAAAAATCTCATGCAGGTATGTTATTGTTTTATGGCTGACCATAGTTCTTAACATTATCATAATAACAAACATTAAATCAGCCAATAAGCACAACGCTTTTCAGTGGAAAAAAATAAACTTTCATCACATGATTTCTAACTTACGGATTCATTGTAATACAAGTACATTGTACACAACGAATGATGTAAAACTAAACAACTCTTGACATTTTTATTAATAAAAATCATCATTTCAATGTTACTCATTCGAAACTTGTATTTACTCTGGACAGGACTGCCCTGAAAATCATGTCATATGATCAACTGCATTATCTCCGCTTGTCTTTGTGTGGACAATTTCTGTGTGCTTTAAATACACCCCAAAACCCATTACAAAGTTTGTTCCTATTATAAACTTTTATTGTCAATAAAATTGTTTCCAAATCTGCAAAACATCAAGTTGAAAATATGAGGTCAAAATTCAATGAAGAAACAAGGATTTCAAAGAAATGAAGATGGATTAATTCTATATGTAGTAATTACCAAACAAGGATCCAGTACAGTCAGAGACATGGACATAAATCACTGACTGTGATAGACAGACACATGTATTACTCTTCTTAGTGATACTGATACAGTACAGTCAGATACATGTACATAACATGATAAATCACTGTGAGAGATGTACACATGTATTACTTTTCTTAGTAATACTGATAAATCTTTTAATCTGTTTAATCTATTCACTTACTTTCTTATGCATTTTAGGTGATAACAAGGAAAACTCTAAATACAAAGGAATTTGAAGATATATTAAACAGAATAAAGGATTAGAATTAGTGATATGTCTATCACAGTGATATACACTATATAAGTTTACCTAAAGTGTTTTTGCATAATCTGAGTAAATATTATAACTGATTTTAAATGTCAAACATAAACATGATTTAAAGATAATCACGAGTCTGATTAAAAGCCTCACAAACTGCAATATACATTATTCATTTCTTTTATAAATACTTCAAAATTAAAATATTAACATGATCTGATTAAAAGCCTCATACTGCAATAATCATTATTTCTTTTATAGGTACTTCACATCCCAGCAACCAAGAAAAAGAAGAAAATAAAGAATGGAGTAAATGACTCTAGTCCTTCACCCAAGAAGGAAGGAGAGACTAAGTATATTTATTGTTATATTTTTCAATATCTTAAACTTACTCTTTATTAATATTTGTTTTGCAATGTAAAATTGTGAATTACTTGGATCTGGGGAATTAGGGAATCATGTTTGTCATGGAACCACAATAGAATTGAATTATGAGTTTTAAATCATTGTATTATAGAATAACCTTGCTGTAAATGACCTCTTAGGTTATAAATACCTTATACACATTTGAAATACCTTATACACATTTGAAATACCTTATACACATTTGAAATACCTTATACACATTTTAAATACCTTATACACATTTGAAATACCTTATACACATTTGAAATACCTTATACACATTTGAAATACCTTATACACATTTGAAATGCCAGCAATTATGAAATAAGCCTTTTATTTTTTAATGGTTTCTGCATTATAGTAAAGTAAATGAAATAAATATTAACCTTTACTATGAATAATTTGTTTTCTGTATTCTTTATTTAGGGTTCCAGAAATTTGGTTTGATGATGTAGATGATGTTTTGTTAGATAAACAACCAGTATCAACACTGGACCAACCAGATAAACTTATCAAACTTGAGTCTTTTACTGGGTAATTTATTTTTTCAAATCTTAAGTTATAGTATATTGGCACCCATCATGATCCAGAAAACCACATAGATAATGTAATGGGTAGCGGTGCTTGCCTTGATTGTGGTAGATCATGGATTCCAGCCCTAATACAAAGACTAAAAAATGGATATTTGCTGCTTCTTTATTAAGGAGTAAGATAGGCTCAGAATAATAAGTGGAGATATTTTTCTACCCGCAGATTGTTGTTTCAGTGAGTTAGCATATTGGTCTAGTACAAAACGGACATCATCACCAAACAATAACTCGCTGACACTCACTCTTGATTCATAAACCTTTTACACATGTATAATAACATTAACAACACAAAGGGAGGCTATAAATTTATGGGTTTCAGACTTTTTGAGAAAAAAAATTCAATATGCAGGACATAGGTCCTGCACCCAATAATTTTCTGCAGGACCTACTGAAATTCTGCAGGACCTGAATTTAATATTTTAAGAACAACCACATTTTTCATTATTTTGAGGTTATTTTTTAGAACTGGAATTTACAAAATTCTAAAATTTAAACGGAATCGGTGATGGGAACAATAAAAACCCGACCCGCCATGTTTTCAAATATAAACACACGAAATGGTCGTGTTGATGCATCACAGCCAGTTTAAACTATAAAAATACAATGATCAATAGAATTACCATGGAAACAGTTGCATGTTTATGAAGCAAATGTCATTTGAAGCAGAATCTAATTCCGAGTTGACCGTGATCGTTCCGGCATACCAGTTATATTTCCGATTTCCGGTGCAAAACAAAATACACAAGCAAAAAAATTTGTCGGCCACCGGGACCTGCATACTTGGCAGTATTGTCGGTCCTTGTGATTTTCTGCCCGCTCGGTCCGACGAATTTAAAAAGTCTGGGGTTTCATTTTTTCCTGCTTATTGAAATGTATCATAAATTCTTTTATATATATTAGGTCTAATTTAAATAGAATTGTATGTGAAAATGTGAAGTCATTTGTCATTTGTGCAAACTGGATTTAAAATGTCAATAAACATTCGTTGTCTTGTCCCTGGAATAGCTGTATAAATGTTTATTTGCATGGATAATGGTGAAATCTTGATGTTTTGTTTTGTCATGTTACAGTGAATTCTAGACACTTCGGCACCGGGACAAATCGGCACCTGTGTGAGACATTTCGGTACCAAGACAAATCGACTCCCGGACAATTCGGCACCTCAATTAGACAAATTGGCACCTCAAAAAGACAAATCGGCACTTGTGTTTTTTTGTTTGATTTTACGTACAAAACTTCCAATAGCCTTGAACCAATTCCAAATTTTAATCATGTCTGTTCCGGAAAAGATCTCGATCATGCAGATTCTAATCCTGATCCATGTTCAGTTATTGATGAAAAGAAATAATAATTTATAATAATTATAAAACAATACTTACCAGTGTTGCATATTCTGTGCTACCACCTTTGACAACCATCACACTGGAGTGCTTCCTGCCGAGGGCGGACAATACTGTTATATTTTTTTTTTTATATTTTAAACATACTGTTACACTGTATACAACTGTTGTCTGACATTGTGAAATTGAAAGAAGTTTTTTTCTGCCCCATCCATTTGATCATGTTTCTGGGCTTTTACTCAAAATTTTCTCAATATGGCTTGCACACACTTTAGGAAGTGGTATGGATTTTAAAAACAATAAAAATCCATACACAGTAAATTTCTTTTCATTATATGTTTAAAGATCAAACAATCATTAATGCAAACACAAGCTGTAAACATTTGATTACTGCTTTTGATCTTAATTAAGAGAGTTAATAATGGCTTCTTTTAAAGAATATTTAAATCAATTATGTTTTGATTGCATTTAAACGATTATTGATGGGTTTTTTTTTAACTTTCTTTGATTTTATTTTAAAAAAGCTAATCACGTTTGTTTGAAAAAAAATGCAGTACCGATTTGTCCTGGTACCGATTTGTCTTGATACCGAACTTTCTTGGTGGCGAACTGTCTTTTTCAACGGGTGCCGAACTGTCTTGATACCTGTTACAATAGTTCTAGATTCTGTTTAGGTTTTGCCAATAAAATTTTAATCACTACCTTTATGTATTATGTTGTAAATGTTGATTTATTTTTTGCAAGAAATCGATTCTGTAACAATATATTTTGTTTTTATTTCTAAGGGTAAGCAAACTGTCAAACTAAATTTGGAAAGGTATATATTCTTTTTTGTCTGTGCATTGTAAAATGGTTATTGATCGTTTTGATTGTAGAAATTAAAACAGTTAAATGATGTGCCTATTGCTAATGGCCATGATATATCTGAAATATTGCTTACTTAGCATTAAACAACACCGACTCACTCACTCCTAACCAATCCTTATTATTTTCTTTAGTTTAACCAAAGATGTTTCGATGGATTGTGAAATGGTTGGTGTTGGTTGGGATGGTAGAGATAACCAGTTAGCTAGGGTGTCCATTGTTAACCATTATGGTAACTGTGTGTGTGATAAGTTCGTAAAACCTAAAGAAAATGTCGTGGATTACAGAACTCACGTTAGTGGTATCAGACCTGAAGATTTAGAAGATGGTTAGTATACTATTATTAAAGTAAACATTATACAGTTAGTCTTGTTTAAGCTGCTATTTATGAGCAGGTGACCCTTAATAAAACAAAATGGAAAATAAAACATATAGTTTGCTTTAATGGTGAATTGTACTGCAACAATACCACATGGAGTGGGGAGAGCTATTGACTATTTGCAGATTTCTTTAATGATAGCATCTGAACACTATTTTGTCACATCAGACAAGTGTTTAGGATTACCTCTTCTTTGCATTAATGAATAATTATTTACTTTAAACATATTGTATTGTTCAGAAAGACAACAGGATAAGACTCAAGTGAAACAACTTAGACAGTCTTCACCCGTTATACAAGTTAAACAACTTAGACAGTCTTCACCCGTTATACAAGTTAAACAACTTAGACGGTCTTCACCCGTTATACAAGTTAAACAACTTAGACAGTCTTCACCCGTTATACAAGTTAAACAACTTAGACAGTCTTCACCCGTTATACAAGTTAAACAACTTAGACAGTCTTCACCCGTTATATGTTTCAAAATACACAATTGAACATTATAATATTTAATTACACAAATTTATAGTAAATAATTATTTTATTTTACATATATAAATTCAACTGGTCTAGGACATAAGCCCCTGGACAAAAGTCCCCCAATAATGAAAAGTATATGTTAATGTTTTTTTGTGTCTTTGTTTAATTGTTCGTATATGAAAAAAAAAATTGATTCAAGATTTTTTTTACCTCTGTATTTTAATTCATTGTAGGCTGTACATTTGTCTCTCTGTATTTTAATTCATTGTAGGCTATACATTTGTATCTCTGTATTTTAATTCATTGTAGGCTGTACATTTGTATCTCTGTATTTTAATTCATTGTAGGCTGTACATTTGTATCTCTGTATTTTAATTCATTGTAGGCTGTACATTTGTATCTCTGTATTTTAATTCATTGTAGGCTGTACATTTGTATCTCTGTATTTTACCACAAACCACATTTGTATCTTTGCACGCATTTTGGACTTATTGTACTGCTATTTATGTATTTACATTATTTTGAATACCATTTTTCATAATAAGTTACTTTTGGAACATGAAGATATCATAAACAATTGAAGTATTTGTTTAAGAATTAATTTTTAATTTACACTTTATGAATGAAATGAACAATGAACAAAATGTGGAAAAATATTGTATTAAGTATTTTATTTTTTTGTATTAATTCTTTAAGATATCTTTTAGTATCACTATCAATATAAAGCAAATATAATAAGCTTGTATAATTATTTCAATATTGGGGGGCTTTTGTCATGTTCCCAAATTCAACTTAAAAACGTACTTCCGGGATATAATAGTAATGCTAACAAAGTAGCCATGGTGAATTCATAGTGCCTTTCATGATGCACATTGTACTACATTGGTTGATTGATTTCTGGGTTTTTTTTGTATGCATAAATAAACCTTAGACTATGAGCAACATATATCACAACAATCGTGAGTAAAGGAATTCATTATACAAAATGTACATTGTACTAGGTTTACAATCTTTTTAGTATTTTTTGTATTTAACAATGGAAACAGATATGTAGTGATGCATCACCATACACTGTTAAAACATAATTCATCAAAGATTTATTTTTATTTGATAACAGGTGAAGACTTTGAAGTTGTACAAAAAGAAGTATCAGAAATACTTAATGGTCGATTATTGATAGGCCATGCAATACACAATGATTTAAAGGTAAATAATCGTGACAATGATATGTGTATTTTGAATTTTATTGATGATTGGACGAGTAAAAATTATTGTTTTAGAATTAGTTTAACTTATATTTACAGTATTCCTCTTCTTACAACTTGTAATACAAGGCCATCCATCCCTTTTACAATGAAAATGTGGCCTCTTATGAGAGGGATGACCTCTTTTGAATGAGACAGTATAACATAGATATAACTATCTAACACTGTGACAGTTTTCATATAATTTTAGGTGTAATACACAAGGGTTAGGGGTTATTGGTATTTATCACCACTTTCAGCTATATTATGAATATTGTTGAAAGTGGCATTAAACACCATAATCCTTCCTTGAAACTGTCATAAGATTCATATAATGGTCAGACAATATATTTACAGGTGTTGTATATAAGTCATCCTAAACAGATGATTAGAGATACATCAACATATAAACCTTTCCGTCAGCTGTTTAATGGTAGGAATCCAGCATTGAAGAAGTTAACAGCTAAAGTTCTTGGCGTTTCGGTGCAGGAAGGGGAACATAACTCTGTAAGTTAGCTACAAAAATAGAATTGAATTTCATGTAAAAAAAAATGGCAAATCAGTAACAAAGTCATGATATATACATGTTTGTATGTCAAAGTTCACAAGATATTTAACAGAAAAAGGGTAATAAATCTACAAGTCATTAACAAAAATCTCATTAAACTACAGATCAGGGAATTACTGTATAAGATGGGTAGCTTGACTAAAGGTCATCAAAAAATAAATATTAAGCGAGAGGTCAAAGTTTAAAGGTAAATGGTAGAGGAAGAAAAACAAACATTTTTATAAGTTAGCTCCATAATGTCATTAATGTTGAGATATGAATTCAGGAATAAATTTACAGGAAGGGAAGCATCATTCTAGTTTCAAAAAAGTATTTAAACTAGAGGTCAAATTTTAGGGGTTAGTGTATCATAACAACAACAAAAATTAATTTAACTACAGGTCAACATAAGAATCTTTATTCAATCTTCAAGATTATCTACATACATTGACTGTATGTGTTCATGTACATATAATTTCTTTACTAATAGGTCATATCTTAATTTACTTTTACAGATACAAGATGCACAAGCAGCTATGAAACTGTATACCATGAATAAAAAAAATTGGGAGAAAGACATGAAAAATAAACATAGACATATTAAGAAAGGACCAAAGAAAAAAAAGAAGAAATGATACCCAAATTATTGCAAATAAACAAATATTGTTATTTCGTATTGAAATTATTAATTAATAACTTTTCATTTTCTGTTGAAAATGGGATCATTTATTAGCCTCTCTCTCAAAACACCTGTCCCAACTGTTGTTAAACTGAGAAGTTTACTTTTAAACCCCTCATACAGAATCAACCAATCAACTCATCAGCTTTAGTAATAAGGGATAAAATGAGTATTTTTGAAAATTATTTCTTTAAGTCCTTTTGAATTTGATAGAAAGAGTAAAACAAATCATAAACATTACATACATAGTGTGTTATTACAAGACTTTGTTGTGTGCCGTTCATTCACAAATGACGCATTACAGTTCAATATTACTTTCAGTGTCACTATGTAATCATCCGACAACGCTTCTTGTGGAGAAAAGTGGACCATTGGTTTACTGGAAATAGTGAAACTATATCCTTGGAAATGATAATATAACTGTGAATTCATGATAAATAATATGAATGGATGAACAATAAACAGTCACTTTGTTTACATTGCTTATATTGATGCATTTTTCCTCCTATTCCAATGCTATTATGCAATGACAAAGTAGAGAACATCTTGTGTAATGTTGCACCATTTTTTTTATCACCACAGTTATTTTCTTAATTTTCAAAGGAAAACATTATACTGTACATAAAAGCTAGATAAAACACTTTATTACCCCCATCATCGGTAACCCAGATTTGATCACATCCTGATTCTGTCCACTCATCTCCCGTTAGTCAACTGACAGAGAAATCCTCGTAGTCATGAATTGTTCATTAGTCATTTGAAACATTTTGATTAGTCCCTACCCACTTTTCAACAGCCAATCAAATCACAGTGGTTATTTTAAAGAAAAAGATTTTCTTGCAAATTAAAATGATAATATGAGACGAGCTGGTTGCAATTGCCCATGGGTTTTCGATGATGAATGCTATATCGACTGGTATATTATATCCTGCATAATCTGTTCAAACTATTAAATACAGGTCAATCACTGAACCAATGTGAAACTGTGGAGGTTTTTTTATGAATTGACTCGTGTATGATGACTGGATAGTATGTGATCAGCCATGGGTTACCAATGATGCAAAAGCTTTATATTATCCAATTTTGTCATCCATATCAGTGTAGTTCATTATTATCACTGAACATTTAGGTGTATTGTCTTCTGTCAGTCCATTCAACTTCTGTGAACATTCACATTATTTCAGTGTTACTGAAGAACCAATTGTCATTTAAGAATGTTCATAGAATGTTGTTTAGATAGGATATTCAGCATTCCTGTCAGAGTTGATAATGCTTTCTGGTTGTGGGTGAAATAAAAAAAAATCATTTTTGTGTGTACAATCTGGGATGTAAGTGTTATAAAGAAAGGGTTCAATGTGGAGATGGTAGTTGGTGTTGAAGTGACTCTGTACAATTAGGGTTGTAAGTTATAGTAGACGTTCAATGTCTGGGTTATGATTCAGTTGAAATCTAGGATGTGAATGTAATTGTAACATGGTTCAAAGTGTATGTTATTTTGTGTTCTATAGACTTTTTTCCCTACAAGACCACTGGAACAGGGTGAACCAAATAAGTTCTCAGAAACTACAAACTTGATTGAACCCCCAAACTGTACATGAATAATTATTGGATATAGTTAAAAAAAAAAATTCAACCAGTTTGTGGTTTTCGAGATAAGGGTAAAGGGAGCCAAAAGGGACCAATCAGATTTGTGTGCAGTTTCTTTTCTATTGAAAATCTTAGAAAAATTCTCATCTGGAATATGGCAACATATTTATTGTAGCTTTTACTGTTTCAGAGATGTGAGAGGACCAAAAGTCACATTTTAATGGATAAAAGATTAACATAAAACCATATGTGAAATGAAAAACATATTTTTTTTCTGAAAATCTGGACTTGATTGAACATAAATTGTATGAATGAACAGGTGAGCCTCTAGTTACACTTGGCATAAGGCATAACAAACAATCGGGAAGCCAAATTAGACTGAGAAGGGCAAATAAATCTAATGGAAGAAATATATGAAACCATACCAAATATTAATAGTAAGAAGAGTTTGAAGATACCAAAGGGGCAACCAGAATCCGTAAATCGAAGGACAGACAACACAATGGCAAAAAGGACGAACAACTATCTACAAAACATACACATAAAACTAAAGATCAAGTATGGTAACACAAACCCCACTGAAAATCAGGGGTGAACTACAGATATTCCATAACGGTCAACCAAGCCATGGTGGCGACCGTAAAACCGTCGAAGTGATGACTTCAACTTAACTAATAGGAACCCTTGGTTCAATAGCTTCCTTGTTAGCAGGAACCCTCTATCAAGGAAATCCTGATATGAACCACAAGCTCTGGAATATCAATTCGATCCTATTTCTAAGTACTTGCAATCTGACAAATAAATTGTTATTAAAAAATGTTAACCATTGATATACTTTTTATTAAAAGTAAACAATTCCATCAATATATCAACATAAGGAATGGCTAACTTTTCACCTCAAATTATTGAACATATTAATTTAGGTAGTTTTGTAATAGAGTAGACTGGTCTAATAAATCCAGCGGGGTGTGTATTAAATACCCATGCAAAAGCCATGTGTATTACAAAATTCATTCAGAAACAGCGATTTATTAGAAATTGTAACAGAAAAGGATATTCAGTTGTTTCACAAAGAGGGATATGTACATACTTGGGAGCACCAACGCATGATGTATATAAAAATGGTGACGGTATCTGATATTAATAGGAATCGAAGTGGAAAATGGTATGGTTATGGTAACTCGACATGCTCTGCATGGTTATGAAGGATGTACAGAAGAAGAAAAGTAAAAGATGTCTTTCATTGGCTATGCAGTGATAAAACTCCCGATATCTTTTATTCGCATATGCGTATTGTTTGCCAAATTAAGGATAAAACCACACCACCTAACATTTTAATTCGCTGATATGGATATTGGTTCTCTACTAAAGAGGAAGGCATTACACAAAGTTCCACATCACCGCCTTCTACACATGTTAGAATAAGTACTATGGGGTCAACCTCAAAACCAACAGATGGATTCGCTCCTTAGAGAACAGAAAGCAAAGCGTTATACTTCTTCTTCTTCTTTCACTACGGAAAATCTTCAACTTGATGAAAGTTTCTTTTCGGCGCATGCCTGGCATGACAATTTTTTTTATTCATTTTCATTATTTACAATTTTTATTCATTTTCCTTTTTACAATTTTCCTTTTTCTTTTTATTTATTATAAGATAAAAACATGTTGTAGACTATTTCTGTAATATGTTTGTAATATGTTCAGGTAATTTATTTCAATCTTTGATAGTTCTGCAGAAGAATGAAAATTTGAATGAGTCTTTGTTGCACTGTATTTGTCTGATGATATTTGAATGGGCAGATCTTGTTCTGGATTGGCTAGGTATTAGGATGTTATCATATGGAACTGCAATTTTGTTGTTGATTATTTTGTAGAATATATGTAATCTAGTTTTTAGACGTCTTTCTTGAAGGGAGTAGTGCCTGTGGCGTAGGAAGGAGTTATTAAAAATGCACGCACTGGGGGTTTGGAGTTTTCCCTCAAGGTATAAGGATACCGAAAGAATTTTGCTAAGTTTGATATATAGATAGCAGGAAAATCTATTTAAAACTACTTTTAATATTCTTTAATCATGTTAATAATGTAATGGATGTTTACACACAATCAAGCAAAAGGCATTTTTCTATGTCTGCAGGGGCGTAGATGAGGCTTAATAGTGTGCACGCCATAATTATTTTTGACGAGATGCAAAATGGTGCGATCTGGGGTCATTTCAAGGTTTCATATAACATAGAATCAAGCACAATTTTAATGACTGATAGACAAGAATATCTTAAAATTGTCAAAAATCTGCCCTTCGTGTCTTGGCAGATACGAACACTTCCATTGCTTTGTACAAGTCCACTTCAAAATCTCGGTGAATATGCATCAATCCCAGAGAAGATAGCCTGTCATTCTTCATAGCCGAACTAACACAAGTTTCCAAACATCTCAGTACACTAAACGACATTTTAGCAGTAGTGCTTGCTGCTGGCATGTTTAACAAAACACATAATATTGTATCTATAGAAGGATAGAGAACTGTATTTACAGAATCTAGTGTGGTACAAAGTAGGGCCTTTTAGAGGGGGTTCATCCGGTGCATCGGTACGGGCCGCGGAGAGCCAAGAAAGGGCCCGTGAATCTCTGAAGTGTCCCATGGACTTGGCCATTGACGTTTTATTTTGATCTGTTCATTATTTATTTGGTATTTTCAACTCAAATCCACAATTTTGAGAGAAGTTTCAGCCTGTCCTCAGGCCCTAAAGCAGTATTGTTCCGCCTTGCAATATTTCTTTTGGAGGCCCTGTTGCCGGTACATCATCATAATACTTTTTTCACAACCTATAATAAAATGAAAAA
The DNA here is from genome assembly GCA_963680875.1 of Bathymodiolus brooksi. Classification (NCBI taxonomy): domain Eukaryota; kingdom Metazoa; phylum Mollusca; class Bivalvia; order Mytilida; family Modiolidae; genus Bathymodiolus; species Bathymodiolus brooksi. The sequence continues at coordinate 12,875,668 of OY804575.1, read as the reverse complement.
AAAATATCACACTGTCGGAAAAGTTCCAAAAATTCAATAGAAAAATCGTAGAAATAGGCAAATTCGATATCCCTAACACACATATACATGACCTCTAACACACATATACATGACCTCTAACACACATATACATGACCTCTAACACACATATACATGACCTCTAACACACATATACATGACCCGCTCACTTTCCTGACTGATATCCCTAACACACATATACATGACCGCTCACTTTCCTGACTGATATCCCTAACACACATATACATGACCGCTCACTTTCCTGACTGATATCCCTAACACACATATACATGACCTGCTCACTTTACTGACTGATATCCCTAACACACATATACATGACCTGCTCACTTTACTGACTGATATCCCTAACACACATATACATGACCGCTCACTTTCCTGACTGATATCCCTAACACACATATACATGACCGCTCACTTTCCTGACTGATATCCCTAACACACATATACATGACCGCTCACTTTCCTGACTGATATCCCTAACACACATATACATGACCGCTCACTTTCCTGACTGATATCCCTAACACACATATACATGACCGCTCACTTTCCTGACTGATATCCCTAACACACATATACATGACCGCTCACTTTCCTGACTGATATCCCTAACACACATATACATGACCGCTCACTTTCCTGACTGATATCCCTAACACACATATACATGACCGCTCACTTTCCTGACTGATATCCCTAACACACATATACATGACTGCTCACTTTCCTGACTGATATCCCTAACACACATATACATGACCGCTCACTTTCCTGACTTAGTACAGGTACCTTAGTAAAAAGTGACGGGGTTAAACTAGTTGGATTATAACTTGCCATTGTCTTAAGAAATACCAGTATAGCCACATCTCCTCTGAACTGTCGATCGAGGAAAAAAAGATAATATACTAGACAGGTAGCACGTACATCGTACTTGATAAATCCTAAATTTGGTTGTCAGTTGCATATTATTTTAATTAACAGCAAAATAATTAGATTCCGAACGCCTATCAATGGGGTTCGCAATTAATATTTCGAATGTACAATAGCGACATCCGCCCAACATAAAAACAGGACAGATTGATGTACTTGATAAATCATTCCCTCCCCCTCTCCCCAACATGTGAAAAACAGAAATATCCTTATGTGATTTAAATACGTGCTAACTGCATTACATATAAACTGCATGATGCCGTTTGATAAAGACCTTTAACTGGAACAGGAAAAAATGAACATCTGAGTGAAATAGTGTTGTAATTAAATATCGTGTACGTGATGTATGTTTATTTTAAATGAGGTTGAAACAAGTCACATTTTGATATCAAGTAGGTTGTATTTCATTTTGACGATTTTAATTACGGAAGACGGACCGAAACCATCTATTTTGAGTGATTACAATTTTAACTCATCTGCTGGAGAAGTAAGCGGTACACAGGGCCTATGAGAGGGGGATTGAGCCAGTACATCGGTACGGGACCTGGAGACGTGATTCAAGTTCTGTAATCAAATGGTCCAAAATGGATAGTACAAAGAAATTCGCCAATACTGTTTTGGCGCTTCCGCGGTGTGATGGACTCTTAATAGTCTGTCTACCACATCAGATATATCAAATGATTTGGCTAAAGTAAGTGTTGACTGATACAACTCATCCCAAACCGATTCGTCCTGTCGCTTAATAGGGATGTTGCACAATTTGACATACCTACATTACTCGACGTACGTACTTATGTAGTCCGAGATTCCTCTGTCGTTTAACAGCATTGATAATCTTGCTGTAGCCGTTCAACGACAGAGGGTGATACATACGGAAACCATCAAATTTGCCTCACAGCCATAGTATCGGCACATTTCCACGTTTCGTGGCTATCGGATTTTATTTTCTATCATAAACCTTATATAAATCGCTTCACCAATCATTTTTCTATTCATTCATAACCATCTTACCCTCAGAAAGTGGTGTTACACTCCATTACAGCACGATTTTGCCTTAGATCCTATTATTCCGCCATTTGACTTCCATTTTCGAATCTACACACGTGATCTCGCGATACTAACTGAATGATGACAGCAACGCATTGCATGATGGGAGCTAATTAATGCAGCGTGCCAAATTATTTGGAGCATTATTTGCATACGTAAACAACATTCAAATCACATGGAAGACGATACATTTAAGCGTATTCTGCAGGACAAACAGTCCATCTACAGATCAAAGAAGAGCAGAAGGAAATTATACAGAATGTGTTGGAAAGAAAAGATTCAATGGCAGAGTGTTACCAACGGGCTTCGGAAAGAGCATGTGTTACGTTCCCCCTTTTTGTTTTTGGACAAGGTACTACATTTTTTTCTTTCTTATGGTTATCTGTAATTCACTAAATTTGCTGTTAAAATCATTACCCATCAATATAATCAACCGTATTAAATTTTATGTTAATTGTTCTGCCTTAACAGGCGCCTATGATTGGCAATAAAAATATTTGTTTGTTTGTTTATATGCAAATTATCTCCCATGATACATTGCGGTAATCATAGTTTTCTCGTAGTCACGTGACAAATGTTTGAAAAATGGAAGACAAATGTCGAAATCATAGGTTCTAAGGCAAAATCGTGCTGTAATGGAGTGTAACACCACTTTCTGAGGGTAAGATGTTTATGAATGAATAGAAAAATGATTGGTGAAGCGATTTATATAAGGTTTATGATAGAAAATAAAATCCGATAGCCACGAAACGTGGAAATGTGCTGACCCAGAGTTGGAGAAGCAAATCCGCTGTTTTCCGTATGTATCACCCTCTGTCGTTGAACGGCTACAGCAAGATTATCAATGCCGTTAAACAACAGAGGAATCTCGGACTAGTACTTATGGGGATCGTTTATTGATAGTTTTTTTATGAAGGCGAGATGCGTGGTTTTATCGTTGTAATATACAATTCTGAAGTATATATACTAGAACATATTGTTGATGAAATACAATTTCCGTTACTCATGTTTAACAAAACATGATTTATCGATAGAAATAACTGAGGTGCACTCTTTTGGGTAAGATGAAGCTAGTTATGTCAAGATTTCCCGCCAATTCTTTTACTTATCTCGACTTAAGGTTGTGACCTTGACCATAACAATATATCTATTTATAGATTTTAAAACACCAAATAAGTCATTTGATACAGATACAAAACTCCCAACGAATTATGAATATTTAATATATTTATTTAGTTTGGAAGGATTGTAAATTAAAGAATATGTTAAAAATATGTTAAGAAGATTAGAAGAGACAGTTTGTCGAATGGAAGGAAATCGATGCATCATCGTTTCCAAAATATGTCTACTTTACAAGGACATATCAGATTGCAGCAAAATTAACACAAAAATTTAAATACACGTGCGAACACAATTTAATAACTGTAGCCGGATGGAAATTTTTTTATCTGTTCAGGTCGATATCATGATGTCAATATTTACAAAAACATACTCGGTCACCAAAAGAAATCTCAGTGAAAAGACGTTTTGAACATTTGTTCATGTATTTACGCTTGATGAAAAAACCATATTGACTTTCGTTATAAGTAAAAAAAAAATGATTTACATCAAAGCTTTAATGAGAATTTGTGAAAAAAAATTTATAATGAGGATTAGAGGACGACCATTTAACATTTAAGAGGTGTCTATGTTTTTTCCAGAACCAGAAATTCTCATGACACCAAACAAAAAAACAATTTTTATATGAAAAATCGGTTAATTTTATTCAAATTTTATCAAAATTTATTTTGAAACTGGAGGGTCATATAATTCAAGGTTTGAATCTTTCAGGTGAAGATGTTTTTTCTTGAATAAAATTTGGCGACATTTTTTACAAAAAAAAACCCCATACCCCAACTCCTAAAAGTAAAATGGTCGTTCCTTAAGCAAAAATTGAGAAAATAGTAATTATTGGGGGGTTTTTTCAAGAGAGACAAGAATAAAGAATCATCAATATATACACAAAATTCATGATTTATGGACATTTATTTGGACTTTTGTAATTGAAAAAATGTGGTTACTGTTCAAATGTTGAAATAAAATACATGTATTGCTTTTTATTACAAATTTTCATGTTCCAATTATCATCAACTTCAATCTACGGACTACACACCAAACACGCCATCCCAAGCAATGCATGTCTGGACCCACTTGAAACCTCCGAAGCCCATTGCGCACCTCGTTACATTTTTAATGCACTGCATTTCAACAATGAGCATAGGAGGACACCCTCAACGCTTTGGCAAATGGGTGAAAAAAAGGGGGACAAAACTATTTTAATTTTATGTCAAATTAGTAACTGAATTTTCGGCATAAAAGCAAAAAATGTTAAGCTACCAAGAGGTTTGAAGCCTTCTTTTTTTTGTTTGTTACTTTGCGATTTTTTTTCCTTGCTTGTCAGTTTTGTAAGCTTTTCCCCCTTACTGTCCACTCCAAAAGATTATGATGTCGCAGTTTTTTTGACTTAAAAGAAAGTCGCAACTTTGACATTTAATATTTTTATGAGTGTTTCCTAACACGCTTCCTTAGCTCGTAGATTTCATCACATTATCATTTTAAGCAAACGATAACGATAAAAAAAATATATATGTCACCATCTTAGATAACAACTGACCATTTGATTCTCTGGAAACGGAATATAGACGATTACAAAATCATGATGCATTATTTGAATCTCATGCTACTTAAATTGTGTGTGGGGGCCGTCGTGGTCATGATCGTATGACAGTTTAATTTACAACTACCTATGCAATCAGTGCCAATCACCACCGATGTTGTGAGTTCGAATCTCGATCAGGGCGAGGTGTACAACATTAAGTGATAAAGTTTGTTAGTGACTTGCGACAGGTCGATGGTTTTCTCCGGGTCCTCCGGTTTCCTCCACCAATAAAACGGACCGCCACGATATAGCTGAAATATTGTTGAAAGTGGCGTTAAACACCATCAAACAAACAAATAAATATACTTAAATTATGATATATTTTTATGTGAAAGCAAATTGTTGTACATGTATTTCGCAATGGACATACTCTAACGATTCCTTTGTTATCTGGCCTATTCCACTTGTACTTTCTCATTTTGCGAATTCACAGATAAGACGTTAAAAAAAATGCATTCCATCTAGTTAATTTTTCAAACAGCTGTATTTCCAAACATACGAAAATGCTGTTGAGATGGTGAATATTCACACACTTCATCTATTTATTATCTATATATAGGTAAAAGGTGTGCTCGATACGATAGATAAATAACAACTGATTGTTCGAGCTTTTGTCTGACCAATTTCTATTATTTTTTTAAGCTTGCTTGATATTCGCAAAAAATATATTATAAATAAAAACTTGTAATGTCCTTTAGTTTGCATTGACATATGATCAATTATATTAACCCAATAATTAACAATATGTGATCCCGTGTGTCATGCGCAGTGGATTTAAGTCGAGTAATGTAGGTTATGTCAAGTAATGTAGAGTAATGTCATTTTGTGCAACATCCCTATTAAAAGTAGCAATAAAAATATTATTATTTTAAATTTTATTTCCCAATTATTTTATAACCTGACGATGTGCACGCCATGGTGTGACAACGTATATGCAGCTACGCCTCTGGTCTGGTATTATTAAACTTGTCTAGCTACGACTGCATCCAATGGAAGCTGAAGGTCTCTATAAATATATAATACTGCCAAGGCCGATATTCCAATTGTGGCGCGTAATTATGTATTTATGCACGTTTCAAAACACTGAAAGATATTTCGGCTGTTGCTGTAGAGGGTGGTATTGTAAGCAAAATTTTCAAAATAAAATTGGTGATCTCTTCCCGCAGATCTGCCCTATAAACATCAAAAATATGCAATCCATTCTCCTGTTTTAGATTGTTTAAATTGATCGGTATCAATAACTGTGCCATAAATCGACCACTAATGTCATTTCTCTCAGTCTCAAAATGTCGAGTTACGGTTTGACATTCACTCGCAGCTGCTATCAAATCACAGGAGATACTCTGCAACATTGCTGTAATCGGGACAACAGCGTGCAAAATGTGAGAAAACCACTAGTGGTAAAATAAAGTCAAATCGCAAAAGGGCAGATAAATGGACACCCGAGTTGTCGTCACCATTGTTTTTAAATACTCTAGGCCACTAAAGACATTTGCACGACAAAACCACTGAGTTTCAGAAAAAAAAGTTTTTAGTATACTTTTCCCGTCTAACTTGCCCCTTTACGACCAGTACATTCTACAAACCTTGCACTCGCGGAGATTTGTTCATGTGTTGAAACATCAGTTGCTGCATCATCAATTAAACCAAAGTATTCAAAGTCATTACGCGCTCTTACAATTTTTTCACCTACCATTTCACCGTTAATTTCGATTATCTTGTTCTGTATATCTGAGGATGTGTAGTTTATCCTCGAAGTAGGGAATAGGGTATCCAGGTGAGACTAGTATTTCGTCGTGTTTAAGTAGTTTGGATACATGACGAAAAATTGCCATGGAATTATTTTTGTCTTCGGTATGCCCCCCCTCCTCCCTAATTGCAATATTTTGACGACTGCAAAGAAGCAATACATCGATTATCTCCTTCACAATGTATTTGTTTCTGGCAATATCCTCTTTGTGCTGAGACGATAGCATTGAAGTAATGGGATCCGTCTTTGATGTTTTGAATGCAACATCAAGAAAATGAGCGGCTGTCTGTTGACTAACTATATGGTAACTCAGTACTTCGTGTCGTTTAATATGGTTATGAATGTGTGACCAGTCGATTAAGGGGGTAGATACATTTTTTGTTTGTCTCTACTAGCCTTATTTAAGAAATAAATCATGGAAGCCAGAATGTGTTGGGAGTTTTAACATGGGTTGGCGAATATTAGTTATCCGCCAACCCATGTTAAAACTCAAAACACATTCTAGCTTCCATGATTTATTTCGATTCTGATATGTCTAAAAGTACAAATACGGTAGTATACTTTGATTGGAAGACGGTAATTTATATCTACGTTTGCGGAAAATGTCGCACACAATTTATGCTGCCAAATTAGAGCTGACGATAATTCATCAACATGTACATTTACGACAGAAAAGTCAGTCACATTCACCGGCGCATGTGTGAATGATATTATACCATCGATCAATCGCTCGTTTGTTTACAAAGCGAAAGAAGGACGTTATGTTAGAAAGCCAAATATAACACAAGCAGAGCAATAAACAACATCCTTTGAAAATGAATACTGCAGCCAAGGAGTCTTTTTAAGCCAATGAATAGGACATTTCCTTTTGACTGCACATATTTACAACTTTTCATTAAAACCCGTACAATTAGTTAATATAGCGGTTTATTTGGATATCTTACTGCATTTTGTTTTGGCTGATTTGTTTGTGCACGCAAGTGCGTCGTTGCGTCAATGGTACTGCTACGCCACTGACAGGGGACTGTCTCCAAGCAAGTTCCAGTACTCTCTGGTGTACCCCAAGGCACAGTTCTTGGACCTCTACTGTTCCTTCATAATACAACAATTATAGGTCTACCAACACATTTGCATACATGTCAGGGGCGTAGCTAGCCTTTTTTGCAGTGCAAGCAACCATACCTTAGAGAGGGGTCTTTTTTTTTACTAGATGCAAAATGGTGCGTTCTGAGGTGTTTTCATGGGTAAATTGAATACATAAGCAACACATTGATTTCATGATTTTGTTAGACAGAATTTACTTAGAATTGCCCAAAATCTGTTCTTCGTGTCTTAGCAGACACGCACTTCTCCATAACTTTGGTTAAATCCACACTGAAATCGCGATGGATATGCCGATGATTAATGCTAGCGATGACAACCTATTGTTTTTCATTGTTGATCGTTCATATGTCTTCACCCGACGTAGTACACTGAACGATCGCTCTGCGGTAGCACTTGTTACCGGTGTAGCAGGCAATTTGTTCCGACCCGCCAGATGGGCCGGCCGGAATACATAGACTAGGCTAAAAGGGCCGGTCGGAATGAATAGCCTAGGCTGAATGGTCCGGGTCTAGGTAATTTGTTCCGACCCAAGTTGAATGCAATAGCTAATGCAACAAAAGTATCATACTGACGTAAATTAAGGCACAAGAAGAAATAACTTTTATTACAAACTCTACAACATTCTTGTATGGTTTTAAGAGTCACAATATTCACAAAACCACGTTTTTGACTTTGGTTCCTTGGTTAGGCACAGACACTTAAGGTGATACCACTCCATGCAATTATCACATCCAACGACATCTTGAACTGATGGTTTGTTGCACAATGGACAATGGTATGCGCCTTCAACGTCTTTTAATTTCAATTGATTTTTGTTCCTGCAGTGATGATGAAACATTTGTCTGCTTTAAAGGACATTTTCCATTCATTCTCCAAAGACTCAAGTGCCCTTAGATCATTTTGCAAATATTGTCCATCAGAGATATTGTTAATTTCTTTATATAGGAGGCAATCATCAGCAAACAATTTTACATTGGCTTTTACATTTTCAGGTAAGTCATTTATGTAGAAGAGAAAAAGTAACAGCCCAAGGATTGTTCCTTGAGGCACGCCTGAATCTACTGATGTAGTTGATGATTTTACGTTGTCCAAAAGAACTAGTTGTGTACGGTTGTGAAGAAATGAGCTGATCCAATTAAGGGTGTTGTCACGGATACCAAATCAATTTAATTTGTTGTTGAGCCCTTGGTGTGGAACTTTATCGAAAGCTTTACTGAAGTCAAGTAGTGCAATATCTATTTGTTTTCCTTTTGATGTAGTTTTTAGAATATCTTCCAAAGTTAAAATAAGTTGAGTCTCACAAGATCTTTTAGTTCTGAAACCATGTTGTGAATCTGTGAGAATTTTATGAGTGTCAAGATGTTTCATGATGCTTTATTGTATAATAAAGGACGAAGTCCTTCTAACGGTAAGCTGTCCGATTTTTCTTTCTATATTGATAGCTAAAAATCTGCTCACCGGAAGTTTAAAAAATAGATCAATTGATAATTTAGAAACGCAAAAGAAATCTATTTCAATGAAAAATTCCCAATTCTTTGATTATTTACTCTATGCAAAATCGAAATAAACTTTTAATAAAATTCTAATAAAAAAATCTCTTTCTACGAAACTCCCGATGGAATTGTGTCCGGATCTAGGTCACAGAGTGACTAGAACGGGGTCATGAAAATCTGTTCTAAGCTAAAACCCGTAGCAATGCATTGAATAATATATGGACTATGATTCAAAAGGAATATTGGTGTTTAATCTGAAATATGAACATGCAATCAGCTTCATCAATTTGGTCAAATTTATTATCAAATGCCACGGTCAATATCATTGAAATTGTTCGTAATTGCGTCCGCGGCGGTGAGGCTAATGTGTACGGATCATCGTATTATTGAAATTTTAGGACTTCGTCCTTCAAACAGGTTGCCTGTCTCATATTATGCTCCAAAATTTTACAGGATACAGGTGAGTGAAACTGGCCGGTAATTTGATGGTGTATTTTTTCGTCCTTTTTGAAAACTGGTACAATGTGTGCATCAAGCCAGTCTTTTGGCACTCTACCAAGTTCTAGTGATTTGTTGAAAAGATATGTGATTGCTGGTGTTATCTCAAGTGCCATTTCTTTTAAAAATCTACCTTTGAGACATAATTTTTTGCTTGCTTCCTTAGCTTCCTTTTTTCACTTTCTGTTAAATTTTCAGTATATTCTGTATTTTCAACGTATTTCAACAGTGTCGAGTACGCACTCTCGTTCCATGTTAACGTGCAGTGAAATATTGTACAAATGAATTTAATAATGTGGAACTGAGATGACAAGTGTTCACGTTCATATATATAGTATTACGCATGGGACACTCGCGACTATTTTATCAAACCGTTGACCAACATTTTCGATTTTAGTGAGCTTGCCAACAAACACACGAATTACGAATTAAAAAATATATACACACATAGCCGAAATGAATATTTTTATTGATAATACGTTGTAAATTACAATATTTATATAGGTTTATAAATGTAAAAGCAGGTCGGCCCATATTGCCTGGCATCGGAAAAAATAGCCTAGGCTAAAAGTTCCGAACCGGAACAAATTGCCTAGGCAATTTTGGCCGTCCGGAACATCTGGCGGCCGGACCATTCAGCCTGATACACCGGCATTGTCAACATGATACACAAGATGGTATCTATAGAAGGACATAGCACCGGGTTTACTGCATCAAGTGTCTCACAAAGTGAAGTTGGCATCTGATCGCGAGGTGTTATACTCCAGCGTGTTCGCCATCGAGCGACCTCCCTCTTGAATTCGTCTAAATTACATGTCAGGTCAGTCTGGTATGTCTCATACAATGTCGCGATTTGTTCGTTCGTAATATTTCCTATAACACGAGGAAGCAGATACTGTGCATAAAAGAGATTTTCTGATTTTATCAGACGCGACTCCAATTCCATTATCATGTGGTCTATAAACGCATAGTACAAAGAAACTTTCCAATACTGTTTTGGCGTGTCTGCAGGGTGATTGGCTCTGGTAGTCTGTCTTCCACATCGCCTCGGCATATTTTCAACGATATCGAAAGATTCTGATAAATCTAATGCCGATTGATACAATTCATCCCAAACTGATTCATCGAGTCGTTCAGCTCGTAACAACTCAATGACAGTTTTACATTCTTTTGTAGCCTCCAGCAGGTCACATTCGATACCTTGCAGGAATTTCGACAGAAACACCGTACTCTGTAAAATGTGTTCTGATACTACCAGAGCTATAACAAATCATATCCAGAAATCATGGGTAGTTTGCTCATTTACATATCCAAGATGGCGGTTTCTTCAAGCCAACAATGTTTACAAAGATTTCTAAAGAAATATTTTGTTCGGGGGTGCGGGCATTTTTCTGAGGTGAAATATTTGACATTACACCGGTAGAAACAAGCACAGCAAATTTTAATTAGATGTATAAATTATTCGCGGTTCCCACACTATTTTAAAAACAAGGCATATTTCTGTGAATTCTAATATGGATATCACTGCAGAATTAAAATCTTAGTCGACTTCTGACCATTTTTTTAATTGTTTACCATGGATGCACACTATTTTCTGAACCAAATACGGAAACTTCCGGTGTAGATCTATCTCTTTTTTCACACATTATTTGAATAAAATTTATTTCCACGGTTCCCAGGAAGATTGAAATGGTCAGATTTTGGGAAATGTCAGCTTCTGTAAGGGCCACTTGAAGGGTAACGAGTGTTTTCATTAAAACTCGAATTGTTATCTGCTGAAAAATAGTCAATCATTGTCGACACCGGTTTAAATATAGAAAATAATTAAGTCGAGGCTCCATGAAAGGTGAATAAACTTTTTATAATGATACATTTGAATTCGATGAATGTTTATTACACAATATCAACAAAACATTGAATACTTGTAGTAAGCAGTGCATATATTTTCGATCTTTTACACACATCATCGAGTTCCTAATGAACATATGATGACAATTAATTTTGATACGATCACAAATAATTATATGATGTTATTTATGTGATCAAAACTGATGAAACATTATTAAAAAAAATAGATACGAGTTTTCATCAGCGTTCATTGATCAGCGTCTTCCAAATATGGTTCAACGTTTATTTGCTGACGTCATTACATGACGCGATTTGGCTTATGAATATTCATGAGCAAAAGTACCATGATTTCTGGCTATGTACAAATCTGGTAATAGATGCAAGGTATTGTCCGGCTTTGTCATCTCCTAGTCCTTGTAATCGTTCCAACGCATGAACCACTACAGGAAATGATGTTTTAAATGTGTACAGTGCGTTGGTTCGACTCGTCCATCGTGTTTCGCAAAGTGTGCGCAGTTTGGTCCGCTTGTCCATATTTTCGATGTAACTCATACAAATGATACGGCCGTAACGTCATTTGAATAAAATTTGAAATGCCGTAATTTTTATGACATTGAATTTTCACAAAAAGCCACAACACTTTTTTCTTAATTTTTATTATTCCTTATTTTTTTAATTTTTTTTGCTCTTTATTTTTTCTTCTTCAGCACGCCGATGTGCACGCAACTGCGTGTTGGCGTATAGGGAGCTACGCGCCTGCATGTACGTTTATCGAACAATTTCATGGGACAAAAGATATCAATACTGTTGGCTTTCATTAATATTTAACCAATAACATTTTGAAATTCAAAATCGTGATACTGGTTCACACAACAGGCGTGTCCTGATACAAAGTATTGTACCAACACAATATTATCATGGGTATACAGATACGTGTTGCTGCTTCAAATCAAGGATTTGTATAGTTCCAATATTTAAATCTTGTTCAAATATATATGATTGATTGGGTAGTTAATTTTCCAGTTCAGTATATATATTTTTTTTTTATATTTTCTTCGACTTTCGCACCTTTTTAGTCACGATAATTTTAAAATGCATTTAATGAAAATAATAAACTTTGCACTAGGGTGAATTCTTACGTTATTTCGCGCCGTTAGAAACTTATCCCAAAGAAATCATGTGACACTTGTCGATTTTTTTATTTATTCACGTGACCTCACCGGAAATGGATTTGCAAAACTAAAAGTTTCAAAAGCTAAATTTGTAGATGTGTTTAAATGTCATTTTTGAAGTCTCCTTTCTTTGTTTGTGGTGGAAAATGATCATACGAAGAATGTTTGACAATCATGGGAGATACGATAAATGGTAAGATAAAATCCAATGTCGTATGAGATAAAAAAAATTAAGAAAATTATAAGAATCAACCACTAGATACGATAACGTAACCCTCAGTCCGCTTTTGCTCCAGCGAGGACAAGAAACAATTTTCGAATACGAAATCGATCGTGAAGGTAGAAACAGGTATTGTTACACTTATTTCGTATCACCAAGGACCACCAAGGGCAAGGACGTATATACGTATATACGTCCTTGGTATCACCATTACTTAAAAATTGTAGGGAATAATAAGTTATGACCACATATGCAAAAGGAAAGTTGAAATATTCACGGAACGAAAATTTTAATTTGCTCCATTACGTTGAATGGGGCCAATTCGTAACCCTTGCTGGAGCAAAAACGGACTGAGGGTTACGTTATCGTATCTAATCAACCACCTGTGCCAGTGCAGTGTCGGTGGAACATTGTAAATACACATAACTTCATAAGGTTACAGTACGTTTACGATTTATCTTCATATAGAATCAAGCAAATGCAATATAATATAAACTAACGCGATCAGATCAGTGTAATAATGTCGCCACAGTCAAAGAGGGTAATCTCGTTAATAAAGGGAATGATTGCGATAACTAACGCTGAAACAACGTACAACAAAAAGTCAACATTACTATGTCCCAAACATCAAATATATCCTGTTAGCAGGGCCTCCAAGAGAAATGATGCAAAACAGAACAAGACCGCTTTGGGGCCCCGTGGAAAGACATTGAGATCCAATAAAACCACTGGTAAGCTTTCATAAATGCTATTTCCTGTGCAGCAGAAGGTCCAGATAATATATTCTTTATACAAAGCAGTGACAAACATAATCAATTAATGCAGAAGGTGTTACTTGTTTAGTTGGTCCTTCAGAGATTCACAGGCCCCTTATTGGCTCTCTGGGCCCCGGACCTATGTACCGGCTGAACCCATCCTCTCATAGGCCCTGCATGCCTGTTAGTGTTATAAATAGTATTGTAGCATCACTGTGGTGGGGGTCGTCGTCATGTTCGTATGGTAGTTTGATTTAGCAATCCGTACCTATCACCACTAACCGTAAACGTTGTGAGTTTGAGTCTCGCTCATGACGAGGTGTACTCTAACATTATGTGATAAAGTTTCTCAGTGACTTGTGAAAGGTCTATGTTTTTCTCAGGGTCCTCCTGTTTCCTCCACCAAAAAAAAACTGACTGCCATGATATAACTGAAATATTGTTGAAAGTGCATTATTCACCATAACCATAACCTCCCCCCCCCCCCCCCCCCCCCCCCCCCCCCCCAAATATGGTAGGGACTTATTTTTATATGCCCATTCCTTACCCTTTTGCATTGAAAATCAAATACTGTACTCCATCACAAGGTAAATGATCCACATATTGTAATCTTCCTTGACAATTTGAATGAATGCAACATTGACTTTCTCTTCAGGTGTTTTAATATTATACAGTCACCATCTTATGTTTCTCTACATTTTTATTAAAAGCTTTCTGTTTATGTTGAGCCATATCTAAGTTAGATATATCGAAAATATCTAACATTGTCTGCCAATATTTCATATAAATCTTTGCCCAACGGTTGACATTAAGAAAAATTCTGGGAACATCAGACCAAAAATTAAGCTCACAGGTGCACTTTAGTTTGACGCAACGTGGTAAGTTGCTTTCATTTCTAATCTTGTTGGAACTCAGTGACACAGAGTATAGGCGGATGGTTCATTTTGTCAATTTAAACTGGTACCCTTACTTTTGAAACAAACCTGATGGGAGATGCATGCTTTCATGTTGTCTAGATCACACATATCCTTTAAAATGTACTGGGTCCTGATTGTGGTATCACTATCTTGCATAGGAGACTTGGGATACCAGTCCTCTTACATCATCTTAGTAATAGTCCATGACACGGCTCACCAAACCAGGTGAAGTGGGCGAAATTGTCGCCCTATATCAGCTGAAATCGCCCTCCCTCGACTCCAAAGCGAAATTAAAGTCGCCTTGTTTCTTTTTGCAAGTATCTCCTTTCTTGCAAATAATCTGCATTTTATGGTAAAGCTGATTGACAAAGCAATTGTTATCAATCTTAAAAAGGCTTTTTTTTTTTAGCCTTTATTAAAGCAATAAAGAAAATTTATCTTATTGAGACAAAAGTATCACAGCAATTTTTTTTTTCTTCTAAATTTGTACTGATGAAATTCCAGGTAAAATTTAAATCCCAAATCTAAAAATAGTCAAACAGACACTTCCTGTACCAAATGTGTTGCAGGGTTGTGTTATATCTTTTATTATTTTAACACAACTTGAATTATTTGTAGCTTAATCAACAAGTTTTAACTGACGAAATTCCAGGTAAAAATTAAATCCCAAATCTAAAAATAGTCAAACAGACACTTCCTGTACCAAATGTGTTGCAGGGTTGTGTTATATCTTTTATTATTTTAACACAACTTGAATTATTTGTAGCTTAATCAACAAGTTTTAAACATGGCAGTATTTTAATAAAACAAAGGGAGGGAACTCACATTTTGATGTAATATATATCTTACAGATTTCAATGCGAAACGAATAAAATTTAAAATCGACAAATATAAGACCAACAACAATAATGCAAGTACGAAGCATAGATTCAAAGTTAAATATGAAGGATATTAACAAGATATTAGCAAAAGGCACACTTCAAATGCAATTTTTTTTTAAATGATGTGAAGAAACAACACATTTTTGTGGAAACATGTCTCTATGAAGCTGTTGGAAGTCTCCCTGTCATGTCTTCACTTCTCCCTTATATTCTCTGAGGGAAAGGTCAAGTCTCCCTGTTTTTTGCAAGTGTGGTGAGCCCTGCATGACATCCCCTGCATAAACTAATTATTTACAAAAATGCTGCTACAGAGATTCTGATTTACTCTTAATCAACATGAATGCAACAAGCGACCAAAGTAAGGTGCTTAAAAACTAACTTTTTTTGTGACATTTTAGCCGTCCATTTTGGCATTTGAAGCGGCCATATTGGCCAGCAGCCAGTTCAAGTCAGATTTGTGTGCAGTTTTTCCTGTTGAATTCCATTGAAAAATTCCTGTCTGGAGCATGGCAACATATTTGTTGTATAGCTTTTACTGTTACAGAGATATGAGAGGAAAAGTGTTATTTTTTTATTTAATTAAAGACAATTAATATTAGATCTTGCCCTTTCTCAAGCTCTCACCTATCAACAAAATGAGCAATTGCAGAGATCTAATTTTAATTAGATTGAAATAAAGATTAACATAGGACCATATGTGAAATGATTAAAAGCATTTTTTTGAACATGTAGACTTGATTGAACAATTATATGAATGAACAGGTGAGCTTCTAGTTTGTGACACTTGCTACTTTTTATTGCTGGCAAGTGTCACATAGATGTTGCTTTTCTGCTAATCAATGTTGTTATGTTTATGTGATTAGTTCTGTTGTCCAATTTCTTGCTGTATATTTGTCCATGGTTTACTGTGCTTGTTTGTTGAAGGTCCATGTGTATGTAAGAATCCACATGTACATCTTATATCAATATATACATAAAAAGCAGTCCTTGAAATGAAAATTTGAATTTACTGATCTGAATAAAATTCTTGAATTTATTTTTATATAGTTCTAAATAAAAACTGAAAAATTTACTGGTGCAAACAAAGTTTTACTGGTCTTGAGCCTTGTGACTTTCATCGATTGTTTTCATGGTACACTGACATTATAAATACTGTCTACATATATGTATGCTTCCTGTTTTCATGGTACACTGACATTATAAATACTGTCTACATATATGTATGCTTCCTGTTTTCATGGTACACTGACATTATAAATACTGTCTACATATATGTATGCTTCCTGTTTTCATGGTACACTGACATTATAAATACTGTACATATACCGGTATGTATGCTTCCTGTTTTCATGGTACACTGACATTATAAATACTGTCTACATATATGTATACTTCCTGTTTTCATGGTACACTGACATTATAAATACTGTCTACATATATGTATGCTTCCTGTTTTCATGGTACACTGACATTATAAATACTGTCTACATATATGTATGCTTCCTGTTTTCATGGTACACTGACATTATAAATACTGTACATATACCGGTATGTATGCTTCCTGTTTTCATGGTACACTGACATTATAAATACTGTCTACATATATGTATGCTTCCTGTTTTCATGGTACACTGACATTATAAATACTGTCTACATATATGTATGCTTCCTGTTTTCATGGTACACTGACATTATAAATACTGTCTACATATATGTATACTTCCTGTTTTCATGGTACACTGACATTATAAATACTGTCTACATATATGTATGCTTCCTGTTTTCATGGTACACTGACATTATAAATACTGTCTACATATATGTATACTTCCTGTTTTCATGGTACACTGACATTATAAATACTGTCTACATATATGTATGCTTCCTGTTTTCATGGTACACTGACATTATAAATACTGTCTACATATATGTATGCTTCCTGTTTTCATGGTACACTGACATTATAAATACTGTACATATACCAGTATGTATGCTTCCTGTTTTCATGGTACACTGACATTATAAATACTGTCTACATATATGTATGCTTCCTGTTTTCATGGTACACTGACATTATAAATACTGTCTACATATATGTATACTTCCTGTTTTCATGGTACACTGACATTATAAATACTGTCTACATATATGTATGCTTCCTGTTTTCATGGTACACTGACATTATAAATACTGTCTACATATATGTATGCTTCCTGTGAAGTTTTTGTGACTAAAGTAGACAGATTTATTTATCTGAGGTTCACCATATTTGATGGAACCAAAATCAATGAACATTTAAATAATAAATGATCATGAATTTGGGAAAATGTTGATACATTGGTTTAAAATTAGATGTATTATACATGTACATGTTGTATGAAGTATACAAGTGCATATTAGGTACTCTGGGCAGAAGAGCATGATCAAGGGTGGGGACACACTCCTAAAATGCAGTGGCGAGTGGTCTGCATATGTACGTTGAATTTTGACTCAAAACAAATAATAATGGCCAATTATTTATGATATGCAATATGCTTTGGATGCATATTAGATCTACAGTGAGGTTGGGACAAAAGTGCACGAATGTGTGTGTGTGCATTTAAAAACAAATACAAAACATCTAATTTATTACATATTTGAATATTCATTTGGTAAATTAATTTTTGAAAAGATGTCATGGGTAAAACATATTTAAATTAAGTTTTATTTTTAATTAAAAAAAATCAATGTTTCAGATTGCTACATTTTGTATTTTAAAAATGTGTGTATTATAATATTATAGTTACATCTACAGTGAAACCTGCTCTAAAAGGACACTTGTATATAGCAAGTCACTGTCTATGATAATCAATTTCATTTTCTCCATTTAATGAATAATGCATATTGTATATTTAGAACCTGTATATAAAGGGCAACTGCTCATAAAAGGTAGAATTTCAGGTTCCCTTCGATTCAGTGTCCTTTATAAACAGGTTTGACTGTATGTGGCTATCTAAGAGGTGATGTAATATATGATATAATTTACTCTTATCCTTTGTAATCATTTCTATGTCAATTGTCCAGTCAGTGGTTGACCTACAGTATAGCTAGACAATAGACATAAAATCTGGTGAATATTGAGTCATGTAGGGTAAGGTAATCACCTTATATAAATATAGATATAAGTATCCTCAAAGTGGTTGCTTCCTGATATCAACTTGAAGTACCAATACTACAATGTATGTAATAAATTATTGTTGAAATTTATTCTTGGCTAAAGTGTAAATTTTGTTTTCTCATTCAGTCATTGTTATGAATACTTTCTAGTGTCCTTGACATTTATAACGGCCATATATCAAAAGAAATTAAAACTTATATAATAGGTAGGGAATTCTTTAAGCCATATTTTTATTTTCTGATTTGTAAATTGATAGATATAAACACACATTTTGACATCTATTTACAATGTATCTTTTGTCAAAAGATACATGTGGAAATGTGTAAACTTTGGGTTTTTTTTAAGAAGAAGAAGATAAGAAGGAGATACTCTTATTTACAATTATGGGCCCATGAGGGGCATGAATATTCACATATATAATTATACCAGGGGCATGAATATTCACATATATAATTATTTAAAACATAACATATGTTTAACAAAGACAAAGATACAATAACATATATGTCATTTATATGCTCAGTGTGGTTGATATGTTTTAATACATCCAGCTATGATATATGTATCATATAAATATGATGATAAATAAATAGATAGAGCCGACTATTTGTATCCTACCCGTGTCTGAAACAGAGAGGCAAACACAATGATAACCTTTCTGCAGGAGACACCAGGTGACGGTGCTAAAAGGATGATAGTCAACCCTTAATTTTGAGGTATGAGACGTCATTTATAACCTCCCTGTGTCTAAAGCAGAAAGGCAAGCACATAGGTTGCCCTTCAGCAGAAGACACCAGGGGATGATGCTAAAAGGATGTTAGCTCATACCCAAATATTTAATTGTATGAATTGATTATCCTTCCAGTGTTTAAAGCAAACAAGTTAGCGAATAAGGTAGCTTGAATGCAGTAAACACCAGGGGATGGTGATATATAATTTATTTACATATATTGTATGATCTAAAAGACTTAATTTATTAATTAATTGACATCATATATAATATCTGTCACACACACCTGTACATGCTTATATAATTAAGGTAACACTATTTCTGTTCGAAAATAAAGACAACCTTAATATTTTTGTTTGTTGCAGATATAGCTTAAATATTGTTGAAAGTGGCATTAAACACCATAACCCTAACCCTTGTTTGTTGCAGATTTAATATTAGTTACTTTAATTGTATAAAAAAAATGGGACAATGCAATTTAAAATAAAAAGTAGGTATTTTAGGCAAAGAATTTTAATGTGTGGCAAATGATCATATATCACATCTACAAAATGTATAATATTACTCCCGTGTGTGTAACAATGTACTTGAGGTATGCCATGATTGTAAAGTATTCATTTCATTCTTTCCCTACGTGTGTGTGTAACAATATACTTGAGGTATGCCATGATTGTAAAGTATTCATTTCATTCTTTCCCTACGTGTGTGTAACAATGTACTTGAGGTATGCCATGATTGTAAAGTATTCATTTCATTCTTTAATATTGTATGAAATATTCATAGGGAGGGATGTTCAATATCTTTATCAGTTTATATTGGAGGGGAAAAACCTAGGAATAATTATAGTATAATAAATAGTTTCACACCTGACCATGAATTAATTGATGATTCATATTCTTCATTGATTGTCCATGTTTATTTTTGTTCAACATCTGACCTGTTGTATTTACAAGAAAATGGTCAATTTGCCTTTCTTTCTGAAATAATTAAATCTTCTGAGTTTTGAAAATTGTAAATTAGTAAGGAAGGATATATGGATGTGAAATTGTGAATGAACATGAGAAACTACAGTTAGAAATTTTAAGGGAAAAGCACTTTTTTGTTGTTCTAAATAGTAAAATATAGATTGTTTAATCAGAGATCCTTGTACATGTAGTATTACATTTTGATGAGCCCCAATATTAAAGTGATGAGTCCACAAGTTAAAATGAGTTGTTGACTGCTTCTCCTGTAAATCTGTTTCTTGATTCCTTGAAAAATTTACATGTGCATTTTACGTTGTATATTGTGTGTGTCAGATTCTGGTCTTCAATGCAATATAAACACAATGGTTACTGATATAGAGGGCAATATCAGGATAGACAGACTGCCCTTGGGTAATAGTATGAACCGTGAAACTGATATTACTCTTGCTTTCACATTCAATTGTTTAACTCGGAAAACCATAGTATAAATATTACTTGGATCACATATAGGTGGTCAGACTCTGTGACTTTCCACAGGTCGGTGGTTTTCTCCGGGTTTCCTCCACCAATAAAACTGACCATGATATAACTGAAATATTGTTGAAAGTGGCGTTAAACACCCTAACCCAAACCCCCCATATAAAGATTTCCTCCACTTTCTCTCGGTACTTTTCTTTTCTGGTATTTGGTTTCTAATGTTGCCCAGTTATTGGATATTTATTTATTTTATTTTTGTTCTTGTTCTTAGAAACGATGACATTTAACTAATTTTTATTTAAAACCAAATGTATTTATAGTTCCTTTAATTATGGAGAAATTGATTTTTAATCCGATTAACAAATTTTGTGTACAACATATCTGGTACATTTTGTACTTATTATTTTTAAAACCCTTTGAAGATTTCTTATAAATAAATTTAACAGTAGTAAAATAGTGTACAGTTGGATTACAAATTACTGAAATATTAGATTGATTGATTGATTGTTGCTTATCACCCTGCAGCAGATATTTCATGCATACTCAGGAGATCGGTGCATAAATGTAGTCAAACCTGTATTAGGAGGTCACATTTGGGATGAAGAAAAAGTGGCCTTATAAGACAGGTGACCTCTTAAAAGAGGTTCAATTCATATGGAACTTTCTATGAAAGGACAAGAAAAATATGACCTTTTAATACAGGTGACTGCATAATAGAGGTTAATGCATAGGCAGGTTTCACTGTATATGATAAAAGTTAAAATAAATTTTGTTATTTAAGAGACGGTTAACCAACAAAGTAAGAGCCGTCATTGTCCTGAACGTATGGCAGTTGGATTTACAACTACTTATGCCTAACACCACTAAAGTTGTGAGTTTGAAACCCGCTCATTACGATGTGTACTCCGACAGGTCAGTGGTTTTCTCGGGGTACTCTGGATTCCTCCACCAATAAAACTGACCGCCACGATATAACTGGAATATTGTTGAAAGTGGCTTTAAACACCATAACTCCCTACCCAACAAAGTATTGTTATAAGCTGGTTAATAACTTAATAACATTCATGTCAAATGATTCATAAAATCTACAACACAGTTGAGTTCTATAATGAGATAGTTTTGATCTCAACAAGACAACTTCAAATACATTTGTATATATGTATTTGATTATGTACTTAGATGGTTAATTATGATCACTGTACAATACAAGCTAAGTGTTATGAATATACTAACATGAAGGGCCAATTTGTACAATTTTCTAAATATAACATCAGGAGTCTCTTGTCACAATATTGTTGTGAATCATATGTTTTTAGCTCACCATGCCAAAGGCAATGTGAGCTTTTGCCATCACTTGGCGTCCGTCGTCTGTCGTCCGTTAACTTTTCACATTTTTAATCTTCTCCTCTGAAACCCCTCAGCCATAGGAAGTGAAACTTGGTAGGAAGCATCCATGGAAGGTCCTCTCTAAAGATTGCTAATTTTGTCCTGATCCATTAACAAACATGGCCACCATAGGCAATTCTTTTTTCTGATTGGCCGATTTTTAAAAATCTTCTCCTCTGAAATCACTTGGCCAAATGAACCGAAACTTGGTAGGAAGCATCTATGGAGGGTCCTCTATAAAGATTGCTGATTTAGTTCTGATCCATTAACAAACATGGCCGTCGCATGCAATTCTTGTTTCTGATTTGTTGATTTCTAAAAAAATCTTCTTCTCTGAAACCACTTTGCCAAATGAATCAAAACTTGGTAGGAAGCATCCTTGGAAGGTCATCTATAAAGATTGTGCATTTAGTTCCCATCTGTTAATAAACATGGCCACCACAGGCCATTCTTGTTTCTGATTGGTCGATTTCTATAAATCTTCTTCTCTGTATATACCCTTAATTTACGGACGATAGGTCGATATTTTTTTCCCTCAACACGCTGGCTTCGACCTATCGTCCACATCGACCTATACAAGGATGAAGTTAAAAAAATCTGGAATCCCTAAAAAAAAATCTCGATAAAAATGACGATTTTGTTTACAGTATACCTTGAATTTGCTGTAGGTTTTTTTTCTGAATAAGAGGACTGAAATCATCGATGTTCTTGGGGAATAAAAGTATACTAACAAGGGGTGCAATTCCGGGGGAAAATTGTTCAACATCCGAAAAAAATCAATAATATTCAATGATTGAAGTGTTAGCGAAAATCTGTTCAATATTGAATTGTATAATAAAATATATACTATAAAAAATGTATGTTGTTGAAAAAAAATCACAGGGTGGATCGTTTTACAATATAAAATTATTGTCACAAAATATCTAAATATAGCTATATAGGTTTTCCATCTACCACGAGCATGCGCACGGGGTTTTAGTAAAAAATGGCGGTTGCATTACATCTCACAATAATTTGAATACATGTGGAGAACAAGCTTTTTATACTAAATATACTGGAAAATAATTATCGATTTCGTTAAACTAGAATGTTCTACACTTGAATTGGTCAATTAGGAACAAATAAAATAATCACCATGAGATAATCAACACAGGTGAACATCAGTCAGCACTTAATTATCCTGATCAGCTGATTGAAAATTTACTGGACCGAGACGATCACATAATTTGTGTACTACTAATTAAACACAGCTTAAAGATATGTCAATAAAACTGCACAAGGTGATACATTGTTTTGACAGCTTGATTATTTTATTGTATGAACATCCGTTTACCATCTATTGTGACACCCACAGATGGCCTGATTTGAATGTCATCGATGTCTGGCTACCAGACTCCCCGTAAAAAACAAGTTTAAAAACAAAATTTTATTTAATTTAATTTTCATAATTATTTCGTTTATGACACATAAGAATAGTATTCTTGAGTTAATACTTACATATACTTACCGAAGAACATCGTTATAGGGCAAATGTTTACCGATGTAAAAAAAAAAAACACAAAAAAAGTTTGATGTGACGATACTTACCCAAGTTGTCATCGGCATCCTCGACCTATGGAATGCTTCGACCTATCTTAGTATTTCCCAAAAAATTTAGCCGAAAAGCAGCAATTCGACCTATCGTCCCCATCGACCTATAGTCCGTAAATTACGGTAACTGCTTAGCCAAATGAACCGAAACTTGATGGGAAGCACCTATGGAAAGTTCTGTATTAAGTTTCCTCAAAGCAGAATGAAAGGTGAGTGACAAAGGCTCAGCCCACTGAGCCTTTAGTTATATTTGGCTTTAAAATGACATTGTAAGAATAAAAATGATAACTTGAGGCCTTTATTAACATCCTATAGGTATGTTGATTTTTTTCATAATCTTTACTTTCCAATTAAGTATAATTCGGATTATCCTTGACAAACTGCTATGCTCTCCATTGATATCTTAAATGAGGAAGTGTAAATATTTTCTGAAAATTTGTTTTTCTCTAAGTCTGAGAACTCAATATCCTCCACCACTACATAATGTACCTAGAAAATTGTTATTTCTTGATATTTTTGCATCATATTTTAATCATGTGTTTGTTTCTAAATGGTACAATGTTTTGGTACAGAGTATAATGTACAGTATGATGTAATAATAAAATTCATGTTTGAAGCCCCACGTTGAATTCAGAATCAGATCCACCTCTATATTAAATGATGGAGATACATTACAGCTAATGGGATGAATCTCGTAGTTTACTGGTTAGGGGGAAATGGTCCTACATAGGTACTAGGTGAAAGTATGGTGAAAGGCAGAACAATGACAAAAACAGACCCTTTGCCATTTGTTACTTTTGGAACATTTCACTTAAAACTTTGAAGTACAAAGTAATCTCTAGTCATGCCTTATGTTTTTTCCCACAAATATCTGTTTAAAATTTATTAGAATTTTATCTTTAATTGTAATGAAATATGTATTGTTGTAGACAAGTGTGTTTATCTTTATCTGTAGGTCTGTGGAAGAATTTGAATTTTAGAGGGATTAAAAGGGAGTCTTCATATGTTGTATGTCCTTTTAAAAAGTGCTCTAAGCCTAAAGGTTCAAAATTAATAATCAGCTTCTTTTTAAAGACAGATTAAACAAATTAGAACACTTGCTCATTATCTATCATACTTGTTCATTTTGAGGTAATTCATTTTGGGGAAAACCCTATACACCCCCTGCTTGCTAAAAAAAAGTAACAATATTTCACTTCATACAAAAACATTTTTCATTTTGGGCTGAAGAATGGCTAATGATCACAGGCACTAAATTTAGATGAGTGTGGAGGGATTTTTTTTTAACAGAGACAAGCGTTTTGTGCACAAATGTATCCCTTCTCCCTTGAATTGGGCTATAGTCCTACAATACAAGACTCGTTACAATTCCAATTGTTTTCTTCAAATAGTTTTATTTGATTTTGTCCTTTTTAGCTCACCAGGTGAGCTATTGTCACCACTGAGCATCCGTCGTCTGTCGTCCGTCCGTCCGTCCGTTAACTTTTCACATTTTAATCAACTCCTCTGAAGCCACTGGGCCAATTTGAACCAAACTTTGGTGGAATGGTCCTTGGATGGCCCCCTTCCAAATTTGTGTCCGGTGATCCTGACTTCCAACCAAGATGGCCACCAAGCTAAAAATAGAAAAAAGGGGGGATGAAATTTTAATTGTCCATTGCTGCTTTAGTATAAGTCAAAATGAGCTCAAATTTTAACTGCAGCTACATGGCAAAGAGTAGTTTAACATGTATTCCGGGTTTTTCTGTGGAATATTTCTTTCAGCCGATTTATGCCGATTATGCAAATTGGGCATATTTTGATAAAAGATCACATTTAAATCTTCTCCTCTGAAACCGCTGAACCAAATTAAACCAAACCTGGCAGGGATGGTCCTTGGGTGGGTCCCTTTCAAAATTGTGTCCGACAGCCCCGCCCTCCATTCAAGATGGCTGCTGTTACTAAAAATAGAAATTTCTTCAATTGTCCATTGCTGCTTTAGTATAAGTTAAAATGAGCTTAAATTTTAACTGCAGCTACATGGCAAGGAGCAGTTTAACATATATTCCGGGTTTTTCTGTGAAATTTTTCTTTTAGTCGATTTATACTGATTATGCAAATTAGGCATATTTTGATAAAAGATCACATTTAAATCTTCTCCTCTGAAACCGCTGAACCAAATTAAAACAAATTTGGCTGGGATGGTCCTTGGGTGGATACCTTTCAAAATTGTGTCCGACAGCCCCGCCCTCCATTCAAGATGGCTGCTGTTACTAAAAATAGAAATTTCTTCAATTGTCCATTGCTGCTTTAATATAAGTCAAAATGAGCTCAAATTTTAACTGCAGCTACATTGCAAGGAGCAGTTTAACATATATTCCGGGTTTTTCTGTGAAATTTTTCTTTTAGTCGATTTATGCCAATTATGCAAATTGGGCATATTTTGATAAAAGATCACATTTAAATCTTCTCCTCTGAAACCGCTGAACCAAATTAAACCAAACCTGGCAGGGATGGTCCTTGGGTGGGTCCCTTTCAAAATTGTGTCCGACAGCCCCGCCCTCCATTCAAGATGGCTGCTGTTACTAAAAATAGAAATTTCTTCAATTGTCCATTGCTGCTTTAGTATAAGTTAAAATGAGCTTAAATTTTAACTGCAGCTACATGGCAAGGAGCAGTTTAACATATATTCCGGGTTTTTCTGTGAAATTTTTCTTTTAGTCGATTTATACTGATTATGCAAATTAGGCATATTTTGATAAAAGATCACATTTAAATCTTCTCCTCTGAAACCGCTGAACCAAATTAAAACAAATTTGGCTGGGATGGTCCTTGGGTGGATACCTTTCAAAATTGTGTCCGACAGCCCCGCCCTCCATTCAAGATGGCTGCTGTTACTAAAAATAGAAATTTCTTCAATTGTCCATTGCTGCTTTAATATAAGTCAAAATGAGCTCAAATTTTAACTGCAGCTACATTGCAAGGAGCAGTTTAACATATATTCCGGGTTTTTCTGTGAAATTTTTCTTTTAGTCGATTTATGCCAATTATGCAAATTGGGCATATTTTGATAAAAGATCACATTTAAATCTTCTCCTCTGAAACCGCTGAACCAAATTAAACCAAACCTGGCAGGGATGGACCCTGGATGGGTCCCTTTCAAATTTGTGTCTGACAGCCCCGCCCTCCATTCAAGATGGCTGCTGTTACTAAAAATAGAAATTTCTTCAATTGTCCATTTCTGCTTTAGTACAAGTCAAAATGAGCTCAAATTTTAACTGCAGCTACATGGCAAGGAGTAGTTTAACATATATTCCGGGTTTTTCTGTGAAATTTTTTTTTCAGCCGATTTATACCGATTATGCAAATTGGGCATATTTTGATAAAAGATCACATTTAAATCTTCTCCTCTGAAACCGCTGAACCAAATTAAAACAAATTTGGCAGGGATGGTCCTTGGGTGGTCCCCTTTCAAATTTGTGTCTGACAGCCCTGCCCTCCATTCAAGATGGCTGCTGTTACTAAAAATAGAAATTTCTTCAATTGTCCATTGCTGCTTTAGTACAAGTCAAAATGAGCTCAAATTTTAGCTGCAGCCACATTGCAATGAGTAGTTTAACATATATTCTGGGTTTTTCTGTGAGATTATTTCAGCCAGTTTATTCCGTTTAGGAATATTATGAGATAAAAATCACATCTAAATCTTTTGCTCTGAAATTTGAGTTGAAATGATCTTTGGGTGGCCCACTTTCCAAATTACGTGCAGCACCCTTATTTTCTATCAACTTTAGATGTCAAATTGAAAACCAGGTGAGCGATTACAGGCTCCTGGGAGCCTCTAGTTTTTTTTCACTTTGGATAGTTTTAGGACTACTCCTGTGTCCATTCCTTCTATTGGGGAAGTTTGAATCCTAAACTTCAAGGTGAAATATTAGCCAGGTGATACAATCAATATTGGTAGATTCCCTCCTGTTCTCATTGAGTTCAGAAGATGGTGATCATTGATATTAACTAGGTGGCAATACACAGCTATTTACACCCTCTTTTCTCTATCATTAGGAACATTACCCCCCATTTATTCCCTGCTGGGGAAGCTGAGGACATTTGATGATAATTCTATCAGATATTTATCTACTAGACCAGTGATAATACCAGGCTATTGACACCCTCCTTCCTCTATCAATATGTTATCTAAGTCTCCTAATTACCTTTTACACATTAATATGCCAGCGGTATAATGAGAGCTGATATCTATGTGTTGTGTATACTCATATGACTCTGTTGAAATGAAATAATTAAGACAGGAAATATACATTTTGAAGCTTTGAGCAAATTATAGAAAGTGTGTTGTTCCTTTTCATGAAGTAGAATGTTAATTAAGTCAGAGTTTTTGCATGTGGACTGCTCCATGTCTGTCTGTAGATTCTGATGCTGGTTTTTATTTTGGAGAGGAGTTGTTTTATGCGAGTGTCATTTTGGCAGGTTTGATCAATAATTAAGCATGTTTTTATTGAATATTAATTATTATTATCTTCATTCCATAATGTACATTATCATATCATATGTTTTGTATTGATACTACCTTGTATATGATATACATTATCATATCATATGTTTTGTATTGAGACTACATTGATATACAGCTGATTGTACATGTCTCAGTTATTATACTCTTTTTGACCTTATGTGACTATGGTATATTGGTCAATTAAATGTGTTGCTCCTTTAATCTTTATCTTATCAGATTGATGTTCTATTTATAAACTATAGTTAATGCTCATTGTTATTTTTTAAATGCCAGAAGACAGCTTTTGTAATATGACTTTACCTATATCAATGAATATTAAAAATTGCAGATGTAGCATTTATCGTGTTATAAAATAAAGAGTGCCATTCATCAGCAGGATAAATAACGTCTGATCATGGGGCTCACTTTGATAAATGAGTGATTCTTGTCATTGAAGACCTGGCAGTGGCTTTGAGATGAAGAACAACAATAACCGTGCTGTTTTCTAATTTCCCACCTAATATTATGGATTGTCATTCATATTCTCATTACACATACTTGATTTTCCTTATTTCAATGTACATAATATCAAAGGTTATAATTACATGTACAATAATTGAATATTTAAACTGGCAGGAAATTTGAATTGGGTTTAAATTAGGTCATTTTGGGAAAGGAAATATCTTCACTTCCTGACTAGCCAGTATTTACTACAATCAAAATTTGTTTACAAATACGCAGAAAGATTTGTTCTTTAATTTCAATTATTCTTATTTGATTGAATCTTCATGTATAAGCAAAGTAAAATGCAAAATAATTTAAATTGGATTATTAAATTTTCTTCTGAAACTGAAGAATGTGTATGTATACAAGGTGAGTTCTTTGATGTCTGATCTATATCTCTTCATATAATAAATTGGAGTGTTTTTTTCATAAATTTTACAAAAATAGTACACACTGTCAATGTTGTTTCAGTTTGAATGTTTAGATAAATCAATGGAATTCTTATTCATAAAGATAACAAACCAAAATTTATGCTAAGGGAAAGCAACATTCACAAGAGAAAGAAAACGATGAAAGATTGTTGTATACATATCTATTTTTAAAGAGTTGATTATCAAGATTATGTCATTTTGGAAGAAGAATTTATGTAGATTTTATTACCCAGTGCATAAAAATAGAATCTGCAGGGTTTTGAAACAAAATTAGATATTTTTTATACATTCAATTTGCTGTCATGGTGTTGATGCTGAAATGGTTGTACATGTATATGCAACAATGTACATCTGTAATACATGTTGATACATAAATGAAATGCATGTAACCTTCCTTTGTACTTGTGTATAATATGCTCAAACAGACTGATCAAATAATTTTCTGAGAAAAAAAAGTCAGGACACACTTGATGTCAGTGTTTGGTAGTTGCATTAGTCCATCTGTGATCTTACAAAGGCCGGGTCCGTCGTGGTCGTGATCGTATGGCTGTTGGATTTACAACTACCTATGCAATCGGTGCCTATCACCACTAAAGTGTTGAGTTGAATACCGAGGTGTACTTGATACAATATTATGTGATAAAGTTAGTCAGCGACTTGCAACATGTTGTTTCTTTTCTCCAGGATACTCTGGTTTCCTCCACCAATAAAACTGACTGCATTGATATAACTGAAATATTGTTGAAAGTGGCGTTAATCATTATAACCCAACCCTTACATAGGCCCTTGTACAATTTGGTTGTTGTCCTAGTCCTTTAGTTTCCTAAAGATAGATTTTCATGATCAATACATCCTGTAAAGAATTTAATGATATTTTAAGGGAGTCATCTTCAATTCAAAATAAAATATTAATTAAGGTTCTGCTTGCTGTCCCTTGGAAAATGGGGGAAAAAAATGGTAAAGAGTGTGTGACCAAAGTTTGTAAATCTGATTCACCCTGTGGTGAGGTTATAGGGAGGTGTACCCAATATGCCATTCAGTGTTAAAGGTTGTCAGTGACCTGAGAAAAGTGTTTGATTTGCCACAAGTTCTATGGTGGTTAGGGTTTCATACACTAACAAAGCTGACACTACTCTGTAATCCTATGATCAATTTTCAATAATTTGGTTAAAAATAACATTTACAGTATATCAAATGATTTGTATTGAAAGGGAGAAGTAACTTCTTGGTGTATTTCAAATCCATAGACATTATAATATTGTTACTAGAGGTACATGTATACCTGAGTGAAAAGCAGAAAATGGTAGGTCTAGCTACATGTATTCCATGTAGGTATATTGTATATCTGTGAATTTGTAATTAATTTTTCAAGTCATTTTTTTTTTGTCTATCTGTCTATCAGTGTTAAAAGTTGTCAGTGACCTGAGAAAAGTGTTTGATTTTCCACAAGTTCTATGGTGGTTAGTGTTTCATACACTTCATGACAATCTTAGCTTAATCTTTTATTGTCATGTTTAATATAAAAGTAATGAAGACTTTGTAATATCAGATATCTATCCTGTAATACAAAACTTACCTACACATGAAAAAGAGGGTCCAGAAGTGTAATATCAGATATCTATCCTGTAATACAAAACTTACCTACACATGAAAAAGAGGGTCCAGAAGTGTAATATCAGATATCTATCCTGTAATACAAAACTTACCTACACATGAAAAAGAGGATCCAGAAGTGTAATATCAGATATCTATCCTGTAATACAAAACTTACCTACACATGAAAAAGAGGATCCAGAAGTGTAATATCAGATATCTATCCTGTAATACAAAACTTACCTACACATGAAAAAGAAGGTCCAGAAGTGTAATATCAGATATCTATCCTGTAATACAAAACTTACCTACACATGAAAAAGAGGATCCAGAAGTGTAATATCAGATATCTATCCTGTAATACAAAACTTACCTACACATGAAAAAGAGGGTTCAGAAATGTAATATCAGATATCTATCCTGTAATACAAAACTTACCTACACATGAAAAAGAGGGTCCAGAAGTGTAATATCAGATATCTATCCTGTAATACAAAACTTACCTACACATGAAAAAGAGGGTCCAGAAGTGTAATATCAGATATCTATCCTGTAATACAAAACTTCCCTACACATGAAAAAGAGGGTCCAGAAGTGTAATATCAGATATCTATCCTGTAATACAAAACTTACCTACACATGAAAAAGAGGGTCCAGAAGAGCTCACTTTTCTAACATTTTAAAACCCAATATAAAAGAATATTTTTATATGTATGTAATACAATACATGTACGTATGTACAAAAAATGTATATACCTGTAACTGGAAAAACCAATTAGAAATAGAAGGGCCGTCATGATCTTGATCATATGTATGTTAGTTGGATTTACAACTACCTGTGCAATCAGTGCCTATCGACACTAAAGTTGTGAGTTTGAATCCCACTCAAGGGTTTCGTAGGTAAGTTTGTTATATTTATTCAGATTTTCATTCCCCGTCTAGAGGTCACAATAGTATTGTCCACAGATTTTTCTCTATCTCCTACGAATTTGAAGATAAACTCGACCAAAAGTGGCCAAAAAGTCAAAAATTTAAAAATTTGGTCTTTCTTATTTTTCATCTAATTTTTATGCACTTTTTCTTGACAAAATGCTCATCTTTATAAGAATAAATATTAAGATTATTTTTTACTGGTGCAGAAGGATGCTCTTGTCGTACCATGCTGTGCCAGTTCAGTTGTTGTCTGATTTTGTTAGCGCTATTTGCTGCAGTCATATCATGTTCACAATTACAAATGTATATAAGAAACAGAAGAATTTGGTCTTCAATGACTGTTTTTCTCTTATTCATTTCTTTTAATGTATTGAAGCATTTATCTTGTAAAGATGCCATGAAATGTTTATTTGAGTATATTCATGTAATTTATAAGTGTTTACTGAGTTAAAACGATGATAATACTGTAAAATGATCCAAAATTCATTTATTTTTGTATGCATTTTTTTTCACAGAAGAAATTATCATGATCTTCTAAGTTGCCACGATATCCTGTAGAAATATTTCAATGAAATCGATATACTGGCACATAATAGAATATATACCTTTTTGTATTACTATATGAAAATAAGGATATCTCATGAAAAATTGATTACTATAGCATATGTGTTTGATCAAAAACAATGTTTGACAGATCTGTTTCCTCATCTAAAGAGTAAGATTAAACTTATTACAGCCTGGCACTTGTCCCTCAGTTGATCAGAACCATATCTATAGGCCAATACATGCTGTAGACTGATACCTGTCTTTTCTTAATCAGGATCATTTCTTTAGGAGGAGGATCCCTACAGTCTAACATACAGTTGTCTCCCATTTGATCAAGATAATTATGTCTCCCCTTCGAACGAAGGAAGACATATTGTTTTAGTCTGATTTTTTCTTCCGCTTCCGCTTCTTCTCAGCGAAGCTTGTCCAGACCATAACTTTTTTGTCTTTCCAGATAGGTCAATTATATTTGGTATGTGGGTGCATGACCATAAGGCGGTGTGTCTCCTACCGTAATGACCTCCGTGGGACCTTGACCTTTGACCTCAAGGTCAAATAATTGTTTTTTAAATAGTTTTTATTTGGTATGTGGGTGGATGACCATAAGGCGGTGTGTCGCATACTGTAATGACCTTCGTGGGACCTTGACCTTTGACCTTAAGGTCAAATAATTGTTTTTTAAATAGTATTTACTTGTCCAGGCCATAACATTTTTGTCTTTTGAGATAGGTAAATTATATTTGGTATGTGGGTGCATGACCATAAGGCGGTGTGTCGCGTACTGTAATGACCTTCGTGGGACCTTGACCTTTGACCTCAAGATCAAATAATTGTTTTTTAAATAGTATTTTCTTGTCTGGGCCATAACATTTTTGTCTTTTGAGATAGGTCAATGATATTTGGTATGTGGGTGCATGACCATAAGGCAGTGTGTCGTGTACCGTAATGACCTTCATGGGACCTTGACCTTTGACCTCAAGGTTAAATAATTGTTTTTTAAATAGTATTTTCTTGCCCGGGCCATAACATTTTTGTCTTTCGAGATAGGTTGTTGTACAGATGGCCGCATTAAGGGGAGGCATAAGATTTAGGTATCTAAAACAGTTCTTCCTAGTTTCTATTGGATGATACACACTACAAACTGGCACCTGTGCTTCCTCTGGGAGGATCATTTCAATAGGATAGTTCCTTCCAATTCTGTAGTATGCTACATTTTGTATCGAAGCATTGAATCAGAATGTCCTCTGAAAGAATTTGTTCCAGCTTTTTTAATATGATATGAGCCATTCATGTGATCTTTTGTCATCACTTGTCACTGACCTCTTCCTATACAGTATAGTTCCCTTCTGATGGCCACTCCCACCAAAGGCCTCCCCCTCTCACCAGGTCAGATTTCAGATGTTGTGAGAAAGTAAAATTTTCTTAGCAGAAGGTGTGACCTTATTAAAAGGGGATTACTGTATCTATTTTCTCTCCTTAACCACTGGGACAAGAGGAGTAAAATGGGCAAGAATCTCATCAATTGAATTGTCTTCAATAAGATTCATTCAGTCCCACAAAACATGTTATCTGAAATTTGAAAAATCAGATTCGGGGAAATCATATTAAAATTGAAATGTTTCAGTGTAGATATATTACTTACATTTTGATGTGTTCATGCCTATCAGAAGTTGACAACTACCATCATCACAACACTATGAAACAAATAATTGTTTTACTCTGTACACAATATGTTTTGGATATCCAAGCTGTACATTGTTATCATTGATCAGACCTCATTTATTCAAATTGTGTGTGTGTGTGTGTGTTTGTACACAAGAATCTATGGAGATACCAGTGAACTAATTACAGAAGTCCCCCCTTTTAAGACCACTCCTTCTACAATGAAAAGGTGGCCTTTCTTTAGGTGGACAATTAACTAGTATTTAACTTGAAATCTGACCTGATAAGAGGGGTGGCCTTTAATTTTGGTGAGAGGGGTATTATAAAGGGGGGACTATTGTGTATCCCTAAATACAAGGATGAAGCCAAGATTTTTGTGCCTGTCTCTAGCCAGAACTTAGATTTTACCTACTTCTGTTATTATCATTTCTGTGTTTTGGGGGTTCAAAGTTCAACTGACTGATGAGTTGTTTTGTTAGTGTTGGTTATGTTTTTGACCATTTCTATTTGGACGATTTTTTATGCCCCCGCGACTAAGAGTCGGGGGGCATATTAATTTACCCCTGTCCGTTCGTCCATCCGGATGTAGATACATGGTTTGTCCGGCTATCTCCTACAGTTTTGGAGCTACAGCTTTAATATTGTGTATGATGTTTAAACACATAATGGAGGTGTGCATGTCCATAGGATTTTGATTTTCATCAAATATTTGATAATGACAGGTAGTTGGACTTGGTCATTTTTTTATGCCCCTGCTTTATTTTTGTTACAACTGAAGGTAGCTGAAGTTAACTCTGAAATGCTGTTCACAAAATCTTTTCAAATTTCATTTCATACATTGTGTATAAGAAATGACAAATCATTAGAGAAATTAATTTATATTTGTTGTGGTCTTAGTCTACCAGTAAAGCATTTCTCCAGTAAAACATTAATATAAATGATTTTCCTGCAATCTCATGGTTCTATGTAACTAATGAAGGTCATAGAGAACTCCACACATCTTTTCTCCCCTTCATAAATATTGTTGCCATTCCTGATAATATATACAATAATGACCCCAATGTTAAAGTTGACCTTATAATCTTTTGATTAATGAGGTGATTAGCATGGTGGTCAATGGAAGTGCATCAGATTATTTATTTCCATTACAACTTGCTTATCTGTGCATCAAAAGTGAACACTGTGTTTGATGAGAGAAGATAGACATCTAAAAAAAGCAAAAAGGATGTTATGATAAAGATGTAAATACAACATGTGTGTTTTCAATCATTTAAACATTTTCATATTTCTTCTTCACAGATGAGACAGTACTTGGTAGAATGGTACAGACAGACTCTGAATGTAAAAGGTAGGTGATTTATTTACCTTGCTCTATTCTACTTTGCGTTTATTGTTTCCCAAAATCTATTGTTGTTTTAACATGTCCTGTGTACTGGAACATTGTCCAAACCAAACTTAATCAATAAACAGCAAGGATGCCAATAAAATTTGTATGTGTAAAGTTTGAGGGATACATTTTTAATATTTGCACAAATGGGGCCATAACCTATGATACCATACTTGGTTATATAATGTGTATATTGTGCCCATAGACTAGACTGTAGACAGAGACAGTTTGAAAAACTATTGACGGTCAACAGATAGATTGGGGTTGGTTTATTGTGCTTTCAATAATATTTCAGTTTTATTGGTTTCCTGTATCTGGAGAAAACCACCGACCTGTCTGTCGCAAGTCACTGACAAACTTTATCACATAATTAATTTATGTTGTATCGAATACACCTCACCATGAATGGGGTTCAAACTCACAACTGTAGTGGTGATAGGTACTGATTGCATAGGTAGTTGTAAATCCAACTCCCATATGATCACCATTACGACGGCCCCCAGATTGATTGGAATTAAGGTGTAATTTAAACTAAAATGAAGATAGAAATGTATAATAATCTCAAATATTTATCTTGTTAAAAAATTATGTCGATGATCAATACAAAAAATAATGGAAATATTTTTGTAGTTTTTAAGTATATTATTGTGAAGCTTTATTTTGTTAGAACTATCTACAAAATATAAAATATTGTAAAAGAAACTGTTATGAAAACATAATTGAAAAATAGGCAGACAAAGTGCACCAATTTGAAAGAAATATATTCTGCCAAAGAAAAACAGAAACTATCTGCTAATTCAGTTTTATATGCTGAACTGTTAAACACCTTCTTCAACTTACTTGTAATACTGGAGAACTGTAACTATCACCTAAAATAAGGAAGGAACGGAGAAAATAATATTACAGAATAAAGTTAGGATTGATTTTCTGTCAGTGGTACCATGTCTGAGGTGTCGATATCCATGATGTATTTTTTATATATATCAAAATATTTATATATCCAATTGGCTTTTTTTATCAGCCAAAATCATTTATGGTTGTTAAGATTCAACAAACAAATTACTTTTCTTTTTCAAACAATGGTTTAGTATGTCTCAAGGATGTAGAAAATCGTTACAGTTTGATTAAAGACATGCAGTGACTTAATGTTACTAAAAATAGCTCCATTTGTGCACCATGGTATATTCGGTTTCCAATGCACTTGTTTGTTTTTCAGATTTCCAAACTTAAAAACAATAGGTCATTGAGAGTTCATTGATTGATAAGAATGGAGATATTTGAAGTTACTTAGTGTAAATATATATCAGTAATATTTATGTAGATATATTTGAGATTTTGCCATTTTTTCCTCATTTGAATTATGTAATTGTGGTATTTCACATCTGCATTGCAGCTTTAATAAGTGCTCAGTGTCAGATATAAATATTAAAGATTGTTCATTTATTTTTAGAAATTCTGTGATCTCTGGTAAACCTAAGCCACCATTGCCCAAGAAACCACCAGTAGCTGTCAAACCAAAAGTAATCAGCAGAGGAGAAAGTCAGAACAAAGGTATATTTGCCTGAATAGGGTTATAATGGTAATTGTGTTTAACGGCACTTTCAACAATATTTCAGTTATATCATGGCCATCAGTTTTATTGGTGGAGGAAACTGGAATACCTGGAGAAATCCACTGACCTGCCACAAGTCACTGACAAGCTTTATCACATAAATTTGTATCGAGTACAGGATTCGAACTCACACATTTAAGCACTGATTGCATAGGTAGTTATAAATCCAACTACCATGCGATAACAACCAGGACGACCTCCAGTCTAATTATATATAAATGATTCTTGTTTTTGAGATAAATTTGTGTTAAAATTAGATTTGACTTTTATTTCTGTACATGGGAAAGTTAAATTGACCTTTTGACAGACAAGCCAATATAAATCATTATTCTCCTATTATATTACAAACATTTAAATTTAGTTGACAAGAAAATTGATGAATTTATATATATATTGATGATTATTAATGCTAAACAAGCTTATTGTAGTAAGTATCAGTATCTACAAACTTACTATAAAAATGTTGTGACATGAACAAATCAAAGTTCAAAAAGTCCTGACAAATTAATTACTAGTACAGAAACTGTTTATATACTGGTAAGTAGAATATGATGGTATGAATTTGACATGTAGTTATTTCAGGATAATAAGTCATTGTGGGGCACTGGGCTATCAGTATCGTGAGCAAACTTTCCATACACTTGTATTGGGAAGATCTTCTGTTTTAGAATAATCTTTGTTAATTTAACTGGTATAAGTAGATGATGATTTTGGAATTTTAATATAGGGAAATATTGCTCACTTGACATTAAACAAAAACCAATCGATCATTCCTTCCTATGATTGAACTGACAAAACTTATTATACAATGGGAAAAATAGATGTTCATTTTAGTAATTACTGTTTTGTTTCAATTTACATGTAAATTTGATATTGGAAACTTGAAGAAAGAATTGTTCAAGAATATTAACGTTGAAAGATTAATGATCGTCAGACATCTCTGACTTTTCATCAGCATATTGCATTAATTTTTTTATCACATGGAGGCCAACATTGTATTATGATATCAGTGTAATGCTATCTGACACGGACACCATGTTTACTGTACTGGTAATTTAGTATAAATAAAGATGCTGTTTTCTGAATTATGAAATACGAAATACTTTATTAAAGAAAGCTCAATCATTGAACATTAAGGTTGACAAAGATTATGAGATAGAATTATAGTTTGCATTAGTTTCATTGATAAAATATGATAATTTTGAAAAAAAAATAAAGAGGCTGTGTTCTGAATTACGTTAGTTTCATTGATAAAATACATGGTAATTTGGTAAAAATGAAGAGGCTGTATTTTGAATCACGCTGGTTTCATTGATAAAATTCATACGGTATGTTAAGGACAAGTTTATGAAAGGGATAGCATTAGTATTGCACTTAAGATCACATGCACACTAGTAAATAAACACCATATTTAAATCATACAAAACTGACTCACTAATATTTGTTATGACTCTGCTATAGGAAGTTCATTTGATCCAATTCATTTAAAATTACTTGATAAATGATAATAAAACATGTGATTCTCATTATTCTATTTATTTACAACAAGAAACACATGAAAATGTATATATTTTATAAAAACATCTGGCAGAAATTTGTCTATCTTAATATATTAATTGGAATTGCATAATATAGTTTTTTTCCCAATTTTACGCTAAATAAATGATATTTCCTCCTTTTTTGTTTGCTATTTCCTGTGTACTATTACTGTTTTTCGTTATTTTCTTGTAAAAGAATATATATTTTCATTTTGCCCGAAACACTAGGTTTCAGGGTCATTAAGTTTTGCCCATGTCCATTTGTACCTACTGCTTTTAGTTTCCACTCAATTACAAGTTCCCTTTCCTGTTATGGAGTTATGCCCCTATATTTGCCAAGCAATGCCGATCAAGTTTGAATTTGTCTGTTCCTTTTATATTTTACTGGGCTATGTCCCTAAATTGACAAATGACATTTTTTTTTGTCTCCAATGCTCTAACTTTAGATTCTCTTGGCCAAATGTTTTGAGATTTTTTCATAATATTCATGTCCTCAATACACAGGCCAAGTTCAAATTTGGTTAATATTCCTTTCATGGTTCCAGCATTATGCCCCTTGTTAACTTTAGCTAGAAGTGGGGACATTCATGTACATGTCCTATTGACACATTCTTGAATTTTTAGCTCACCTATATGTAATATGTCCTCAACTGTATTTGATACAGAACAGCCTCATATCTTCTCAACTGTATTTGATACAGAACAGCCTCATATCTTCTCAACTGTATTTGATACAGAACAGCCTCATATCTTCTCAACTGTATTTGATACAGAACAGCCTCATATCTTCTCAACTGTATTTGATACAGAACAGCCTCATATCTTCTCAACTGTATTTGATACAGAACAGCCTCATATCTTCTCAACTGTATTTGATACAGAACAGCCTCATATCTTCTCAACTGTATTTGATACAGAACAGCCTCATATCTTCTCAACTGTATTTGATACAGAACAGCCTCATATCTTCTCAACTGTATTTGATACAGAACAGCCTCATATCTTCTCAACTGTATTTGATACAGAACAGCCTCATATCTTCTCAACTGTATTTGATACAGAACAGCCTCATATCTTCTCAACTGTATTTGATACAGAACAGCCTCATATCTTCTCAACTGTATTTGATACAGAACAGCCTCATATCTTCTCAACTGTATTTGATACAGAACAGTCTCATATCCTGAAATTGTCTCAACTAACCTTCTAGAGTACGATTTTCACTGATTATTATAAGTTATGACCACTTGATTAACTGGTTATTGGTGGTTGTTATGATTCACAACAAAAAAACACAAAAAATTGTAAAACAAGATTTGATTTTTAATACAATCGTTAGATATTTAGCATG
This sequence comes from Bathymodiolus brooksi, assembly GCA_963680875.1. Taxonomy (NCBI): domain Eukaryota; kingdom Metazoa; phylum Mollusca; class Bivalvia; order Mytilida; family Modiolidae; genus Bathymodiolus; species Bathymodiolus brooksi. The sequence goes on along the minus strand of OY804575.1, from coordinate 12,835,968 downwards.
CATACATTTTGTACATGTATTTCTACCATGACAGATAATTTTTAACATTTTCTTATATATGGAATTTAAATGTAAAAGTATTTTCTTTACAGGTGTATTAAGTACATCAAAATCACCTCCACCATTGCCAAAAACACCTCCAAGAGGTCTAGGCAGCACAGCAGTCAAAAATGCACTTCAAGTTGGGCCATCAGCATCACTTGACAGGGCATGTAACATAGCACCATCATTGTCAAATCATGTAACAGAATCATGCAGTAAAGAACTAGATTCATCCAATCACATTTCAGGAACATCCATTGCAGCACCATCATTAACCAATCATGAAACACAATCATCCAATATAACACTTTCTAATCATCATGTGGAGGGAGAAAAGGGTGGTGAAAAGGTTACTGCAGCACACAATATTCCTACTCCATATCAAACAAAAAGTAGAACTCTTGAAAGAACTTGTGAGCAAAGACAGAGTCCAACATATTTAGCGGAACGTTCAAATACACTTCCGAAAACTCCTCCAAAAGTCTCCCCTAAACCAAGCAAAAAACCTCCAAATGTCTTGCCAAAACCTATACTTTTGAAAAAATATTCAGAATCAGACCTTAATTCGAGCAGTGAGAGTGAAAAATCTGTTTTATATAATAGTAATACATTGGATTCTTCTCGCAGCTCATCAGTGAGTGATAAGGATGTCTGTCGTTGTGATGGAATATCATCTACTTCTGATGTCAAGGTCGACAAAATGACAGACGGAAGACAATCAATTGTAAATAATGAACAATTGATAAATTCACTGAACTCTGTTTTACAAAATGGTCACTCCAGACCACCTCCTGAAAAAATGGACACATTGCATTGTGATTCTGAAGATGGCTTCAAACAAGTACTAAGTAAAGTTGACCAAAGCAAATTTCAAAATTGTGATAACGTGGACAGTAACACAGAAATGCATAATAATTTAGATGATAAAACAATAAAAAATCATAATGATAGGGTTTGTATGGAGGACGATATAAAAGAAACTGTCAAAGATTTAAGTAGTGCTTGTAAAATGTCATCAAAAAATGTTCATCAAAATATTAACCAAGAAATTGAGAACAAATCATCACCAGAATTAAAAGAAGGAACTAAAGAAAATAATCAACCATCTGTTGATTATCTGGATGGCAATAAGTCTGTTGTAAATAGTGGAAATTCACCATTAAAAACCAAAGTTTATTTGGAGAACAACGAAGTTTTATCAAATAATGACATTGCTGATGAATCAGTTTGTAAAAATGAAAATTTATTCAAAGAAACTGAACAAAACACTTGTACACCAAAGCTTACAGTGCCATCTCCTGCTCCCAGAAAATATTCCCCTAAGCCTCGTCCAACACCTCGTAAAAGGTTGTCTATATCTAAGAGTTGTGAAAAAACTGACAATTTGACAGAATATACTGATTGCATAAGTGCTAAATCAAATGCTGCAAGTAGTGAAAGTTTATCTCAAAGTTCAGCAAAGATTGAACTGGAACATTGTGTGAATACGGAGTCAAAATCAGTCTGTGTTTCTGAGTGTGCTGATTTATCTCAAAGTTCAGCAAAGATTGAACTGGAACATTGTGTGAATACGGAGTCAAAATCAGTCTGTGTTTCTGAGTGTGCTGATTTATCTCAAAGTTCAGCAAATGTTGAACCTAAGCCTGAACATTCTGTGAAAATGGATTTGAAATCAAACTGTGTTCCTCAGAGTGCTGATTTATCTCTGCGTTCAGCAAAGATTGAACTTGAACAATCTGTGAATACAGAGTTGAAATCAGTATGTGTTTCTCCAAGTGGTGATCAATCTATAGGTAATATATCAAAGATAGATAGTAACTTAACAGAGAGCTTAACAGATAGCTCAACAGGGAGTAACGAAAAACTGAGTCAATTATCAAATCAAAAACTAAGTGCAAGTCACAATTTGTTGCAATTGGATGATAAAAATTTGCAAAAACGCACAGACTTTTCGCCAATGACAGAAGAGGCTTTGGGTGAAACATCTTCTCTATTGGATGAAATTGAGCAAATTGTTTCTAGAAGGATTAGTGCTTTAGGTGGACTTCCTTCCGATGTTACATTTAGAAAGGCAAATTCTATTGAAACATCAACTCCTGTTCGACCACCTAGAAGAAAAAATAGAAATCGGAAAATTGATCAGTTTCAAGATTCTAGTGACACAGATTCTCTAGTTGGAGAGGCTTCCTTTAAGGGATCTTCATCTTCACTCAATTTTTTAGAAGATGGTGACCAATCATTTAAAGGATCAAATTCATCGCTGGCATCAAATCAAAGCGAATCGGCAGGCCGAAGACCATGTCCTCCTAAACCGCCTCGTAAGAAATTGTTGAAATTAAACAGAAGTCAATCTGATGTGAGTGCTTCTAAATTTTTAGAAAGGAATAAAGAAAATTTTGATCAGATTGAAACAAAGGAGACTGAAGACAATATTCATAAAAAAAAAGTTGGTGGAAGGTCACCAAATCTACCACCAAGAAAGGGGAGGAGCCTAACAGTTGATTTTCATGTGCCAGCCAATCAAGAACCACTATTGAGGGAAATTGAAATAGCCAATCAAAGAAATGCTAATGCAAATTCTAATGGACAACAAATTAAACCAAAAAGAAAACCTCCTCCACCTCCTCCTAAGGTGAAGGTCACTGGACCTGTACAAAATAACCTGATACGAGAGGCTGAATATAATGTTATTGACGATGATAAACCAAGAATCCCGTCTCTTGGTGATCAGAATTATGTAGAAATTCCTGAGGAATTCATGAATGCAAATTTTCAAAATATCATGGAAGAAAATGACACTTTCCAAAGAACTTCTAAGTCTCCCTCACCTCCTGAATTACCACCCAGAAATTTTAATCCTGAGACACCTGTCAGCTCTCCCCAACTTTCGATAAAGTCGTTTAACCCATCTGTAACTGTGACAACACCAAAGCATACATTGCTAAGAGATCGACCCATTAGCGATGTCAGTCAAAATAGTAGTCTATCTAGTCAAGAATGTCCTGTAGATGATGAGTTATCTAGTACTGACTCAGAAGGATATGATGAGGAGAACAGGGTGGGTATAAATACATCTTTGTTAAATCATTTAGGGTTAGGGGTTATGGTGTTTAATGCCACTATCAACAATATTTCAGTTATATCGTGGCGGTCAGTTTTATTGGTGGAGGAAACCAGAGAAAACAATCAGAGCTGCCGCAAGTCACTGACAAACTTTATCACATAATATTGTATCAAGTGCACCTCGCCATGAACGGGATTCGAACCCACAACGTTGGTGGTGATAGGCACTGATTGCATAGGTAATTGTAAATCCAACTACCATATGATTATCACCATGACGGATCTTGTGATAGGCACTGATTGCATAGGTAATTGTAAATCAACTACCATATGATCATCACCATGACGGTTTCTGTCAATTCCTTTAGAATTTCATATTTGGTGACTGAGTTTAAGTGGGTTATAAATATAACTGATTAGAACAACTGCATTGTTTATAGGCTTACAAAGGTAACAATATACTTTTGAAGTAACAATCTGTAGTTAGAAAAAAAGTACAGTTTTCAAATTGTTCAAAATGGTCAAATTTCCATCTTCCATTTGGTTACCTTTGTAGACAGGTTTTACTTATAGGATATACACTTCAATTAAACCTGTCTGAAGCAAACATTGATAGTGGAATTGTTGACCATCACTGTTTAAATGTTCTTTTCATAATAATTTTATTTTATTGTTTCGATTAGACAGTATAAACATGTATAGAAATTCATATATTTGTTGCTTGGATTATACATTGGTCACAAGATAAAAACTTAAAAAAATAATTTATTAGTAATTATATGTAAGTAATAAAGCATAAAAAGATTAACAATTAATTTTGTTGGTAAGGGTAGGGGGGGGGGGGTATTTTAGTTCTCCTATCATGGTAGGTTCTCAGTCAACAAGCGTCATGATTTAGTTGAAATGGCCATTATTGCAATACTGTTAAGCATATTTTGCAGGTACATATATCAAACTAATGTTTTTAATGACTATTTAGTTTTTGTTCATAAAATGTAAAAAGTATACAATATTATTTTTAGGCTGCTAGAAAAAAAGCCAAGAAGATACTGTGTATAGCCAAAGAAATATCCACATCAGAGCATGTGTTTGTAGATGTTCTTAGACTTCTTAATGTGGTATGTTCTTCATGTTATAAATGATTACTTATATATAATATGTAATGGTATACATCGTATTCATCAAAAGCAGCATAAATTTAGAATATTAAGTCAAACCTGTCCATGCGGTCACCTCTATTAAGCAGTTACCTGTATTAAAAGGTCACCTTTTTCTTGTGACTTCTAGGAGTTTAAATACCAGTTGGTCAATATTCATTGAGCAATTGGTAAATACATTCGTTAAATGGTACAGGAAATCCGGTATAACTATTAATTGTATATCATGAAAATATAAACATAATACAGTCAATGTAGTTTGACTGCTAAAAATAGAACAAATGTAGGATGAAAAATACATATTTATTATTAAATTGAAAATTAAATTTGAGATTCAATACAAATAGGATAAAACCAAGTTTGAATACCTTGTAAGCTATTAGATAAATCATGGTGTAGACCACTATTAAAAAACAGGTTTGTTGAATATTGTCTATACAACAATATAGGGGATGGTAGATGAGCATTTATTTAATTATGATAAACATACAGATGTAAATACATTCATGTATGTATAATGTCTTATTTGATCATAAGTTACCAAGCACTAATTAACACATGCAATGAGTGCTGAAACAGATTTTTCTAAAATTATTTTTGAATGAATAAACAAAATATAGGAATGTGCAATGAGAATTCACGAAGGTCATTGATGAATGCCGACTAAGAAAGTGTGTGTAGTTTAACAGCCTATCAAGGACAATGACTAATGAGAACATATGGCAAAAAAATGTGGTTTCACCTTTGAAAAAATAGTTAGATATGAATTCCTAAATTGAGAGGGGACAGGCAAGGAAGGGTAGTGTTGGGGGGGGGGGGGGATGTGTTCAAGCAGACTTTATAACACATGAAAGTCCCACTAGTGAATCTATAGTTGAACTAGTCAATAGTAGATTCAGACTAGACTTGACATAATCTGTATAAATTCGTTGAATTAATTAGTGAAGAAACCATTAATAATGTTATTAATATGTTTTACTTGTCATGACAAACTAGGTAGCTATTTTTGAGTAAACTACAAAACATGGAATTATTTAAGAAAAACAACTTTTTTTTCATTAGAAAATGTGTATATTAACATCTCATCACAGACTTTATATAATAATGCATAGTAAAAAAAAGGTTTCAAGACACACACCAAAGGATAATGAGAAGCTGTAAATCTAAGGAGAACAGACAATACAATGACCAAAAGACAAATGGCAAAAAAGACAAACGATATTCGATAAAACTCTACATAGAAAACTAAAGAATAAAGAAGACGAACCCCACTAAATATGAGGGGAGTACTCGGTGCTCTGATGGGTAAGGGAGTTCCTATCTACTAGTGACATCAATCGTGCTACTCTTGTAACTAACCTAGGGATAAGTCATGAGTCTGGTACATGATGTAAATTAACACTTGAATACAATACCTAAGCAACAATCCCACTGTTAGGTACAATCTCTCTTCCTCTCCACAGTCTTATCAACATTTCATCTTTAGAAAGACCACCTTCCACCATCTCATCAAAAGCTTCTGTTTATAAAGACCACATCTTCTTGAAAGGCAACCATCTCATGATAAACTTCTTCATAGACAGGCAACTCTCTAATCAAGGCCCCATGCAGAAAGACTACACTATTATGTAATGGTCTTTTCTATAAAGACCACCTTCACCTTAATAGTCACTTCATTCTGTAGATGTTATTGTTTTATCAATGTATCATTTACTCTTATAATTCTTTTTCATAGGATTTTCGGCTACACTTATCTAGAGCTACAGAGAAAGCTGGAAGACCAGTTATACCATCAGAAGTGTTGAATAGGATTCTGAAGTTTTTACCACAGCTACAAAACTTTAATGAAGACTTGTTACGTGACCTAGAAGAAAGAGTAGCAAACTGGTACGTAGAAACTGTTATTTACCACGTAACTTCTGTTAATTTTTAATCAATATAGCCTCCTTGTTTCATATGGATCATAACGTAATATAGTCAAACTTGTCTTTCACCTTGAATGCTGCAAATCATTGACACCTTCACAATTGGCGGTCACCTCACTTGCAGTCAGCAGTCACTCAAAGTTTATCCCCTTGTATCAGTGTACTAGTATTTATTGGTCATTTTTCATTCCAAACTTTAAAAAAAAACATTGGTAATTAACTCTTGAGGTATTCTCAGTACATGATTGGACCAATTAAGCTAACAACTAGTGATCAGCTATAAGTTACCAACAATGCTGTATGGTGTTCTGGTGTAAAGCTAACAACTAGTGATCAGCTATAAGTTACCAACAATGCTGTATGGTGTTCTGGTGTAAAGCTAACAACTAGTGATCAGCTATAAGTTACCAACAATGCTGTATGGTGTTCTGGTGTAAAGCTAACAACTAGTGATCAGCTATAAGTTACCAACAATGCTGTATGGTGTTCTGGTGTAAAGCTAACAACTAGTGATCAGCTATAAGTTACCAACAATGCTGTATGGTGTTCTGGTGTAAAGCTAACAACTAGTGATCAGCTATAAGTTACCAACAATGCTGTATGGTGTTCTGGTGTAAAGCTAACAACTAGTGATCAGCTATAAGTTACCAACAATGATGTATGGTGTTCTGGTGTAAAGCTAACAACTAGTGATCAGCTATAAGTTACCAACAATGCTGTATGGTGTTCTGGTGTAAAGCTAACAACTAGTGATCAGCTATAAGTTACCAACAATGCTGTATGGTGTTCTGGTGTAAAGCTAACAACTAGTGATCAGCTATAAGTTACCAACAATGCTGTATGGTGTTCTGGTACAGAGATCAACACCTCTGTGATAATGTCATCTCTACAAAGGTTTTTTTTATAGTGTACCTCTCAATAAAATAAAATAAAATGATAGTTTCAGTTGTAGTAAAATATTTCTCCACTTGGAAATGTAGAAAATAAATATAGAAAATGGAACAATAATTCAATTAACAAGAGGCAGAATTTGATTTTTCAAGATTTAAAAAAAAATGGAAAGATTATTTTTAGTACTTGTAATAATACAACAGGCTCTCTAACAATAAATATAATGTAGAATTTATGTTCCCTTTATTTATTTTGATGATATCGTAGTAGTAATAATTTATAACAGTAAAATAATCCTGATATAAGAAAGACTGTCTTAATCAATAACAATGAGATTAAACAATAAGGAAGTGTGATGAGACAATTGAGCTAAAGTATGGGTTAAGTTATTTATGACCCATTACTAGACTACTGGTTAAAAAAGTAATTCACGAAAATTGTCATGTTGACAGTTTCAGGTGTTTTGTATATTTTTTATTTACCTTATGAAAAGAAAGTTTAAACAGTGATGAGGCCAGACTTAAAAATATTTCTGTTTGCCCAAACCGTACCCACCATTCTGAGGTGTGGGTAGGTAGGTAGGGAAATTCTTTTTTTTTTTGCTTTAAAAGAAAAAAAAGGGGGTCAAAATTATTGTACCTTATAACGTGATAAATGCTTTAATAATAATAAGCTAAGTTTGGTATTGACACATATATAGATCTATCTGTACTAAGAACCTTTCTTATAACTTTCGTTAATTTTTCCACTTCAATGTCCCGATTTTTTTTCTCAATGTTTACTTTGTAAATACAGACAAATGTTTTAATTGAGTTTATTTGAATACAAAATTCATTGTTAATATCATTTTCTTCTGAACTGGAAGCGTATCTATTTACAACAAATGTAGCAAATTTTAACGCCAAGTCAAATTCTTGAACAACTTGGATTGGTTCCTCCAAATCGGGCTCAAACGAGTGTCCCGATCGGTCTGAGACAGTCACACAAATTTCATCAGTTTTCCTCAGAAAGAAATCGTCGTCACACACTTCAACGAATACTTCGTGCCATGTTTTTGTGTTTTCAAAACGATAGAGTCTGTTGGAAACTATCGATCTTGATTTCAATCCAATTTTTACGTGCACAGATTACGAGAGGGTAAAAAACCAAAAAGCCATTATGTCATGCTTCATCCGTATCAATTAGATGCTTTACATAACACAAATTGTCGTGTGATAAAGCGCTGAACGGATAAGGTTAAACTATATAACAAAATCAATAAGGACACGGATACGAAAAATATCCGTAAAAAAAAAATCTGCGATTTTTGAACCAAAAAAGATTTTGAGTCGGGCGCTTTTTTATGAGTCGGTCGGGTTCGGGCAAACAAACATATTCTTTTTTATGGCCTGATCATCAATTTCGCCAATATCAACAAAACAAAAGATCCCCTGTCACCTTATCTTATTGAACATAAAAAAGCCTATGACATATGACTTTGGACATCCATGTCCTGGTTTTGGGACAGACACAAACGTGGCATGGTTAAACTGGTTAATGGGATCCCAAACCTTATTCACTATATATACATGTGCTTTTTTTCAGGGAGAAATGCAAACAAGTAGCAGATATTTTTGTCAGAAAGGGACCATTTTTAAAGATGTATACATCATACATCACAGACTTTGAAGAAACAAACAAAGTATTTGATGATTCCCTGAAAAAGATACCAGCCTTTCAACAATGTGTCAAAGAATTTGAGGTAAACAGCCTTAAAAGGACTAAATAATAATGAAGGCCATTTTTTCCCTTCAAAATATCAATAGAATAAGGGCAATGAAAAGGTTTGAAGTGTTGAAATGGTGCTTGAGGGAGATGATCCTTACTTTTACAAAATAAAGAAATTAAGCTTGTTAAAAAAGGAAAGATTACCTTGTTTCAACACTAGTTTAAACATAGTGATGTATACACTAGAGTGAATGAAGAATTGAATTGAATATCCATTCATGTTATGAAGCCATTTGCATATGTTTACTTTTGCAATATTTAATACAAAAAAGGTCCAACAAATTAACAATTGTCTAATGTTTTTAAAAACAGCTGCCATGGTTATCTGTCCCTACAACATATTGTTAATTTTGTAATGACATTTCATTGGAATCACAATATCACATTTTTGTCTGAATTTTGTTTCTGTTCTTTGAAGTTTTGGTGGCTTTATATTGTCATCAGTAAAACTAGTTTTCATTCATGTTGTTTCAACCCGTATATTCCTATCACCATTGGATCTTTTTAACAGTTTGATATAACCTATTTTCAGATGTCTCCACGATGTGCTAGTTTGGGTATAAGACATTATTTACTGAAACCAATACAAAGAATTCCACAATACAAACTATTGTTACAAGGTATGTTATACTGTAAGGTATAGGGTTGCATATATAATCAGGTAATAATCTGTCTGATACAACATTGTACAAAATAAATATCGCTGGGATTGTTAGGGTTACGGTTATGGGTATTTAACACCACTTTCAACAATACTTCAGTTATATTTTGGCAGTCAGGTTTATTATACCCCCCCGCAAACAAAGTTTGGGAAGGTATATAGGAATCACCCTGTCCATCCGTCCGCCCATGTACCTTGTAAGCGCAACTCCTCCTAAACCGCTAATTGGATTTTTATGAAACTTTACACATTTGTAGTACACTACCTGCAGATGTGCATGAAGGAATATGGTTGCTATCCAAAATTTAAAAGGGGAGATAATTCGACTGTACTTTCACGAAAAGGGGGGGGGGGGGGCATGTACCTTGTAAGCGCAACTCCTCCTAAACGGCTTATTGGATTTTTATGAAACTTTACACATTTGTAGTACACTACCTGCAGATGTGCATGAAGGAATATGGTTGCTGTCCAAAATTTGGAAGGGGGGATAATTCAACTTTACTTTCACGAAAAGGGGGGGCATGTACCTTGTAAGCGCAACTCCTACTAAGCTGCTTATTGAATTTTTATGAAACTTTACATAGTTGTAGTACACAACCTGCAGATGTGCATGAAGGAATACCGTTGCTGTCTAAAATTTAGAAGGGGAGATAATTCAACTTATACTTTCACGAAAAGGGGGGTCATGTACTTGTGGCGACCCCTAGATGTATGTTCTTGGTTAGTTTATTTTGGAGATGGGATGTTGTCTCCTTGACATAGCTCCATATCCATTCATTTTTCATAGGTAACTTGCTAATATACCTGTATTCCAAAGTTTGAACATCGTAGTATTGCAAGTGGGGGGTATCACTCAGTGAGGTCACTCACAGTTCTAGTTTATGGAGGAAACCGAAGTACACCAGAAAAAAAAAAAGACTTGTTGTAAGTCTCTAACAAACTTTATCACATAATGTTGTTTCAAGTACACATCACCATGAGTGGGATTCAAACTCATAACTTAAGTGGTAATAGGCACTGACTGTAGGTAGATGTTATCCAACTACCATAGGATCACTGCTATGACAGCCTTTTATACAGCATGGATACTTTCATACATAGACTCAATAGACCAGACTCTGAAAATATTTCCTTTCAAATTGATCTAGCACTGTATATAATGTCATATAAGGCAGGCAATATCTTCTGAAATACCGTGATCTCATTTTCATCAACCATTTAGGGTAAGATAAGACACCTTTGTATATCCACACTTTTGTAATTGGATGATTACTTTATGATTATTTCCCTTAACAAAGTACATAAAGGGAGATAATTAATTTTTGACACTTCTGTTCTTTAGTTTCGGTTTATTACCAGAAACAAAGCATTTTCTTGACTTTACTATAAAACTTTTCTATTATATAAATTCATTAATTTACTTATAGATTACTTGAAGCATCTTACACCAGAATCAGAAGATTATCAGAATACATGCAGTAAGTATATTGAGGGTTCAAGATCCACGTTATCATTATACCCCCCGCAACAAAGTTGTAGGGGAGTATACTGGTTTCACCATGTCCGTCCGTCTGTAGACAAATCCTATGTCGTACGATAACTTGAGTTGTGTTTCTTAGAATCTTTTAAAATGTTATCAGCTGTTTACTGGTGAAGAGAGGAGGATCCCTTTCTTTTTTGAAGATTTTCATTTTTGCCGTTATTGGACTTGATATGACGGAAAATAGGATTTTTACCCTATATGGTATGATAACTTGAGTAGTGTTTTTTAGAATATTTTGAAATTTTATCAGCAGCTTACCGGTGAAGAGAGGAGGATCCCTTTCATTTTTGACGATTTTCACTTTTGCCGTTCCAGAGTTATTGGACTTGATATGACAGAAAATAGGATTTTTATCCTATGTCGTATGATAACTTGAGTAGTGTTTCTCAGAATGGTTTGAAATTTTATCAGCAGCTTACCGGTGAAGAGAGGAGGATCTCTTTCATTTTTGACGATTTTCACTTTTGCCGTTCCAGAGTTATTGGACTTGATATGACGAAAAATAGGATTTTTACCCTATGTCGTATGATAACTTGAGTAGTGTTTCTCAGAATGTTTTGAAATTTTATCAGCAGCTTACCGGTGAAGAGAGGAGGGTCCCTTTCATTTTTGGTCGGAACAATCAGTAATGTTTTGGTTATGGAAATAGGTTGGACAGATGTGGGGAGCAGGGGTATATCTTAGTGAGCTGTGGTCACAGTAATACTAGTTTTAAGTTTATACTGCATTTGTAAGGTCTCAGTGGTAAACACATATACACACTCACAAATAAAGAAGAAATACAACAATTTCCGATATTTTTAAAATCATTTCATCTTTCAATATTAATAAATATTTTCTCTGTGTACATTATTGTATATTTCATATATGTAATGTCAGTCATATTGATGACAGAATTTGTAACATTGGTTTGATGACCTTGCGTATAGAAGATGTAGAGGTTGAATGTTTTGATTTACAATATACTGCTCAACTATAAGCTTGGAGCCATTTCACTCACTTTAGGTACAAACTATGCTCATTGTTGAAGCCCCAATCATGACTGTTTTAAATGAAGAACAGCAAAAAACATGAGTGAAGGTTGTAAATATGTGTATGTTGTATTCCTTTCTGTATGTAGATAAATATAATGTCATACTTGTTATTTAGCTCTTTTCTGATTTCTTGTAAATAAATGGAGCAAAAATAAAATTTAAAACAGATGACTTCAGCATTATTGAAGAAATAAATTAGACCGCCAGATTTTTCTGACAGTCAATTTTGGTTTTGAACCACAAAAAAGTATCTCATGTATTTATCTATTGATTTTCAGCTGCTTTAGCAATTGTCAGCGAGGTCGCTGATCATGCAAATGATAGCATGAGACAAGGGGTAGGTATTATTGTATAATTAAAACAGATTTATATTTTAAATGATAGCATGAGACAAGCTGTAGGTATTATTGTATAATTAAAACAGATTTATATTTTAAATGAAAGACAATCTGACTAAAAATCTTATGTTTAATACACAACATAATACATCTTACACAACTTAAATTAACCTTATATCTAGGTGAACCTTAGATTAACCAATGAAAATGCTGCTGACAAAATCTTGTCAGTAGGTTCAGTTACAGGAAGTAAATGAAACCAGAGAATGATAGATTTCACTTTGATTAAAAGTTAAATTGAATTTTCTCAGAATGAAAAATTGAATGGAATGTTAAATTGTTAAACACCAAGCTCTCAAGAAACAAAAATCTGTTAACATTGGTCCTTGTCACTATGGTCCTTTTGTCCATATTTGATGGACTATTTGTTTTCCCAGTGACATGCTCACACTGTGTATATCTCAGGTATTTGACATATTCCATTTAGAACGCACTGATACCGTATAAATGTTATCAACTTCACTGATTCAACTTTTAATGTTTTCTCGTTGTGACAATCGGGTCAGTATTAGAATAAGTAACCGGTTAATTCATTATAACTGCCGAGGTTTTCCTTCCCAATAAGTCTGGTAGTCATATTATAGCTGAAACTTTTCTCAAAGTAATGATAATCACCTACAATCCAACCAACCAATTTCAAACTGACTTTTGAATACATACATTTAATAAAATCTGAAATAATAAATTTGTGAGTTGGGAAAAGGTTGATATTGTTTGAGGAATTTTTGACTAAATGGTCACTGTATTATTGATGAAAATGAGATGTCTTATATGTGAAATGTGATGTTTTATATGTGAAATGTGATGTCTTATATGTGAAATGTGATGTCTTATATGTGAAAATGAGATGTCTTATATGTGAAATGTGATGTCTTATATGTGAAATGTGATGTCTTATATGTGAAATGCGATGTCTTATATGTGAAATGTGATGTCTTAAATGTGAAATGTGATGTCTTATATGTGAAATGTGATGTTTTTTTACATTTATGTTATATGCCCTCTTTTGATTTTTGACAAACAAAATAATATACAGTATCTAATATTAGTTGATTTTATACAAAACTGTTAGCCTGGAAAGTGATACCTATCAATAACAATAAATTGGTGATTTATATAATAGTTTTTTTATTTCCATGGTTTCTAGGACCAAGTTCAGAAGATGTTAGAGATACAGAAAAGTTTAGATGGACATTTTGAGGTCATTAAACCAGGAAGGGTGAGATAAGTTTTTAATATAGAAAAAACTATAATGTACCATGTTGAAAGGGGAATGCTGACAAATTTTCCATTTGCTGCCTCTGTGCTTTATCACCACTCCTAATGGCCCTTTCTAAAATGTCAGATACTTGATATTCCCATCTAAATTAAGAAAAATGAAATGACATAGAAAATTGCAACCAAATAACTCCCAAAGTAATTTTAAAAACCAGACAAGTTCTTTCATTTTTACAGGTTTATGTATGAATGAAAACAAATTGTGAGATTTTTACTTGTTTGTTGTAATGACACAGAGTTCTTCCTGTGATTTAAGAATGTCAGAATTAAAAAAAAATATGAGAAACATCGAATGCTCCTGTATTTATTCAACAAGAGAATGAGATGTGTCCTAGTAACCACATCCCTATTATAATAGTTAGCATGCTTGCCTTGAGTGCTGTAGATCGGTGGATGAGCCCCAGTCGGGTCAAACCAATATCTATCAAATAGGTATTTGTTCCTTCTCCACTAAGCACACAGCATTAAGGAGTAAGATCAAAGACTGGTTTACTCAGAATCAGGATAATGAGTAGAGCAACATGTCTGTGTCAGTGATTTTGTACTATAAAAATCCAATTAAGCAACTACCGTATTTTACGGACGATAGGTCGATATTTTTTTTCTTCAACACGCTGGCTTCGACCTATCATCCACATCGACCTATACAAGGATGAAGTTTAAAAAATCTGGAATCCCTAAAAAAAAATCTTGATAAAAATGACGATTTTGTTTACAGTATACCTTGAATTTGCTGTAGGTTTTTTTTCTGAATAAGAAGACTGAAATCATCGATGTTCTTGGGGAATAAAAGTATACTAACAAGGGGTGCAATTCCGGGGAAAAAATGTTCAACATCCGAAAAAAATCAATAATATTCAATGATTGAAGTGTTAGCGAAAATCAGTTCAATAATGAATTGTATAATAAAATATATACTATAAAAATTGTATGTTGTTGAAAAAAAATCACAGGGTGGATCGTTTTACAATATAAAATTATTGTCACAAAATATCTAAATATAGCTATATAGGTTTTCCATCTAACACGAGCATGCGCACGGGGTTTTAGTAAAAAATGGCGGTCGCATTACATCTCACAATAATTTGAATACACGTGGAGAACAAGCTTTTTATACTAAATATACTGGAAAATAATTATCGATTTCGTTAAACTAGAATGTTCTACACTTGAATTGGTCAATTAGGAACAAATAAAATAATCACTACGAGATAATCAACACAGGTGAACATCAGTCGGCACTTAATTATCCTGATCAGCTGATTGAAAATTTACTGGACCGAGACATCACATAATTTGTGTACTACATGTACTAATTAAACACAGTTTAAAGGTATGTCAATAAAACTGCACAAGGTGATACATTGTTTTGACAGCTTGATTATTTTATTGTATGGACATCCGTTTACCATCTATTGTGACACCCACACTGGGCCACAGATGGCCTGATTTGAATGTCATCGATGTCTGGCTTTACAAACCAGACTCCTCATAAAAAACAAGTTTAAAAACAAAATTTTATTTAATTTAATTTTCATAATTATTTCGTTTATGACACATAAGAATAGTATTCTTGAGTTAATACTTACATATACTTACCGAAGAACATCGTTATAGGACAAATGTTTACCGATGTGAAAAAAAAACACAAAAAAAGTTTGATGTGACGATACTTACCCAAGTTGTCATCGGCATCCTCGACCTATGGAATGCTTCGACCTATCTTAGTATTTCCCAAAAAATTTAGCCGAAAAGCAGCAATTCGACCTATTGTCCCCATCGACCTATAGTCCGTAAAATACGGTAATAAGTTTTTTTTTTGTCACATCTAAAGTGTCTGTAGTCTTCAGTTATCCTAAAATGATAATTAAAGTATGTATAAATGATGAAATTAAAAAAGTCGCAATGTTTATATAGAACATAATCATATGATATTTCAAGTGATTTCTTATAAAGTGTTTTTATATTGTAGGATTTGATTAAAGAAGGAGAATTAATGAAGTTGTCTAGAAAAGAAATGCAACCCAGGATGTTTTTTCTTGTAAGTACAATGTATATAAATATGGTGTTTCAATAAATTTACACAAATATGATTATAAACAAGACCAGATGATAGTTTGACATTATAACTAATGACTAAATAACTGACTCAAATTACAGACCTTGATTAGCTTTGTAACTCTTCTTTAGTGTGGAGTGTGTTACTGAAGATCAGTTACAAAGTACTGTATTACTAAAATTACAGACCTTGATTAACTTTGTAACTCTTCTTTAGTGTGGAGTGTGTTACTGAAGATCAGTTACAAAGTACTGTATTACTAAAATTACAGACCTTGATTAGCTTTGTAACTCTTCTTTAGTGTGGAGTGCTGTTGTTACTGAAGATCAGTTACAAAGTACTGTATTACTAAAATTACAGACCTTGATTAGCTTTGTAACTCTTCTTTAGTGTGGAGTGCAGTTGTTACTGAAGATCAGTTACAAAGTACTGTATTACTAAAATTATAACATTTATTGCTATTTCTTATAGTCTGTTCATTCAGATTTTTCCAAATTATCATACTCGACCTCTTTATACATGTAAAGGTTAAGCCAAATTTTCATTGCATACAATGTCAGCCATATGGCCACAAATCTTAAGTAGAATTTTCTTTACATGCATCGTAACCACATATTCTGTTCAATATTGTGATTTTTCCATTGTAGTTTAATGATGTTTTGTTATACACCACACCAACACCTACTGGTGGATACAGACTGAATAATGTTCTTACACTAGTGGGTATGAAGGTATGTATCACAATAATGTTCTTACACTAGTGGGTATGAAGGTATGTATCACAATAATGTTCTTACACTAGTTGGTATGAAGGTATGTATCACAATAATGTTCTTACACTAGTGGGTATGAAGGTATGTATCACAATAATGTTCTTACACTAGTGGGTATGAAGGTATGTATCACAATAATGTTCTTACACTAGTGGGTATGAAGGTATGTATCACAATAATGTTCTTACACTAGTGGGTATGAAGGTATGTATCACAATAATGTTCTTACACTAGTGGGTATGAAGGTATGTATCACAATAATGTTCTTACACTAGTGGGTATGAAGGTATGTATCACAATAATGTTCTTACACTAGTGGGTATGAAGGTATGTATCACAATAATGTTCTTACACTAGTGGGTATGAAGGTATGTATCACAATAATCTTCCCAAGTCATGTCAAGTACCCTTGTGTTAAAGGGTTGTGGGTTATGCTTGTTTAATGACATTTTCCACATTATTTTAGTTATATCTTGGAAGCTAGTTTTATTGGTAGAGGATGACCACATCGGTGGTGTAATGGTTAGCATGCTCACGTCATGTGCGGTAGATTGTGGGTTTGAGCACAGTGGAACCAAACGAATGACTATAAAATTGGTATATGCTGCTTATCTGCTAAGTACACAGCATTTAGGAGAAAGAGCAAAGACTGGTTGGCTCAGGATCAGGGTAATATGTCTGAATGTAGAGACATGTCTATCCTTGGTCTGTTGTTTCAGTAATCTAGCACAATAAATTCAACTCAACATGTTTATCTAGTACAAAGTGGACACCATTATCACCATGGAAATGCAACTTGTTCTCGCCACGATATAGCTGAAAAATTGCTTACTTGGGGTAAAACAACAATCTCTCACTCACATATAAGTAGGAGAAACAAAAATACCTTTAGAAAACCACTATCCTGATGAAGCTTGCTACACATGGGTATTAATCAATAAAGATTAAAGAAAGGAATAAATCTTTCATTATCCTAGGATTATCGTAAACACACAAATGTACATAATTATGTTGGATATATCTTTTTGGCCCACCCTCTATTGTTGTTTCAAAGCAAATGTATTCCATTATTGTATGTTTTGTTGGTGTCCTACCTTGTAAAAGGTGACATTGTTGATGATAGTATATATTACCTGTGTTTTTCTCTATAGGTAACTTTACCAGCAATAGAAGAATACAACACAGAATTTAACATTGTTGGTTTACAGAGGTCATTTGCAGTTGAAGCAAGGTAAAACAAAATAATTAAGTTAAGATATGAATTGAAAGGACCAAAAGAGAAAATCTTATCTGACACTTGAGTGTGGGTTATGGTATTTAACGCCACTTTCAACAATATTTCAGTTATACCATGGCGGTCAGTTTTATTGGTTTAGGAAACCGAAGTACCCGGAGAAAACCACCGACCTGCTGCAAGTAACTGACTCACTTTATCACATAATGTTGTTTCGCCTGAGCAGGATTCGAACTCACAACATTAGTGGTGATAGGTACTGATTGCATAGATAGTTATAAATCCAACTACCATACGATCACGACCACAACGTCCCCTCAGACAATTAGATAAAAAGAAAAAGATATGTTTTTAGTTGATGTTCTTCATCATACATTTACAGGCGGTCATTTCATATACAGTTGAATCTCGTTATCTCGAAGTTCACGGGACCGTTCAAAAAGGTGCACCGATGCATCATAATATGGCCATTTTATTTGATTCAGTTATCTATCAAATTTTTTTTTTTTTAAATTGTCCTCATTTCTTCCTAATAATGATTTTTTATTATAAAAAAAAAGGTTTTAGTACAAAAAATAAACAGTTGATTGAACCAATAAAATTCACGAAAATGATATTCCACAAAAAAACTGTTTTCATAGAATGTCAATATGTTGATATATTTGATTATAGTTCAGTAGAAGAAAGAGATCAGTGGATGAAAGCCCTGTCTGGTGCTATTGAAGAAAATACACAGAGGAGGAATACATTTGAAACTGTTAAAGCTGGTAACCAGGTAATATATAGTTACCATGTTAACTTGCAAATTAAAGCCTTAAATAATTGCTACTCTTTTATGCGATGTTATCTTACAAATGAAAGCTTTAAATAATTGCTACTCTTTTATATGATGTTAACTTACAAATGAAAGCCTTAAATAATTGCTACTCTTTTATACGATGTTAACTTACAAATGAACGCCTTAAATAATTGCTACTCTTTTATGCGATGTTAACTTACAAATGAAAGCCTTAAATAATTGCTACTCTTTTATATGATGTTAACTTACAAATGAAAGCCTTAAATAATTGCTACTCTTTTATACGATGTTAACTTACAAATGAAAGCCTTAAATAATTGCTACTCTTTTATGTGATGTTAACTTACAAATGAAAGCCTTAAATAATTGCTACTCTTTTATGCGATGTTAACTTACAAATGAAAACCTTAAATAATTGCTACTCTTTTATACGATGTTAACTTACAAATGAATGCCTTAAATAATTGCGACTCTTTTATGCGATGTTAACTTACAAATGAAAGCCTTAAATAATTGCTACTCTTTTATGCGATGTTATCTTACAAATGAAAGCCTTAAATAATTGCTACTCTTTTATGCGATGTTAACTTACAAATGAAAGCCTTAAATAATTGCTACTCTTTTATACGATGTTTACTTGCAAATGAAAGCCTTAAATAATTGCTACTCTTTTATGCGATGTTATCTTACAAATGAAAACCTTAAATAATTGCTAATCTTTTATGCGATGTTAACTTACAAATGAAAGCCTTAAATAATTGCTACTCTTATATACGATGTTAACTTACAAATGAAAGCCTTAAATAATTGCTACTCTTTTATGTGATGTTAACTTACAAATGAAAGCCTTAAATAATTGCTACTCTTTTATACGATGTTAACTTACAAATGAAAGCCTTAAATAATTGCTATTCTTTTATACGACGTTAACTTACAAATGAAAGCCTTAAATAATTGCTACTCTTTTATACGATGTTAACTTACAAATGAAAGCCTTGAATAATTGCTACTCTTTTATGAGATGTTAACTTACAAATGAAAGCCTTAAATAATTGCTACTCTTTTATGCGATGTTAACTTACAAATGAAAGCCTTAAATAATTGCTACTCTTTTATACGATGTTAACTTACAAATGAATGCCTTAAATAATTGCTACTCTTATATACGATGTTAACTTACAAATGAAAGCCTTAAATAATTGCTACTCTTTTATGCGATGTTAACTTACAAATGAAAGCCTTAAATAATTGCTACTCTTTTATACGATGTTAACTTACAAATGAAAGCCTTAAATAATTGCTACTCTTTTATACGATGTTAACTTACAAATGAAAGCCTTAAATAATTGCTACTCTTTTATACGATGTTAACTTACAAATGAAAGCCTTAAATAATTGCTACTCTTTTATGAGATGTTAACTTACAAATGAAAGCCTTAAATAATTGCTACTCTTTTATACGATGTTAACTTACAAATGAACGCCTTAAATAATTGCTACTCTTTTATGCGATGTTAACTTACAAATGAAAGCCTTAAATAATTGCTACTCTTTTATATGATGTTAACTTACAAATGAAAGCCTTAAATAATTGCTACTCTTTTATACGATGTTAACTTACAAATGAAAGCCTTAAATAATTGCTACTCTTTTATGAGATGTTAACTTACAAATGAAAGCCTTAAATAATTGCTACTCTTTTATACGATGTTAACTTACAAATGAAAGCCTTAAATAATTGCTACTCTTTTATATATTTATTTTTTCTGTATTCATTATAGATATAACTGAATAAGTTTATAAGATATTGAAGATGTTCATTTTATGCAGTCCTCGAAATGAAAATTTGAATTTACTGGTCTGAATCGAATTCTTGAATTTATTTTTATATACCGTAATTTACGGACTATAGGTCGATGGGGACGATAGGTCGAATTGCTGCTTTTCGGCTAATTTTTTTGGGAAATACTAAGATAGGTCGAAGCATTCCATAGGTCGAGGATGCCGATGACAACTTGGGTAAGTATCGTCACATCAAACTTTTTTTGTGTTTTTTTTTTTTACATCGGTAAACATTTGCCCTATAACGATGTTCTTCGGTAAGTATATGTAAGTATTAACTCAAGAATACTATTCTTATGTGTCATAAACGAAATAATTATGAAAATTAAATTAAATAAAATTTTGTTTTTAAACTTGTTTTTTACGGGGAGTCTGGTAGCCAGACATCGATGACATTCAAATCAGGCCATCTGTGGGTGTCACAATAGATGGTAAACGGATGTTCATACAATAAAATAATCAAGCTGTCAAAACAATGTATCACCTTGTGCAGTTTTATTGACATACCTTTAAGCTGTGTTTAATTAGTAGTACACAAATTATGTGATCGTCTCGGTCCAGTAAATTTTCAATCAGCTGATCAGGATAATTAAGTGCCGACTGATGTTCACCTGTGTTGATTATCTCATGGTGATTATTTTATTTGTTCCTAATTGACCAATTCAAGTGTAGAACATTCTAGTTTAACGAAATCGATAATTATTTTCCAGTATATTTAGTATAAAAAGCTTGTTCTCCACGTGTATTCAAATTATTGTGAGATGTAATGCAACCGCCATTTTTTACTAAAACCCCGTGCGCATGCTCGTGGTAGATGGAAAACCTATATAGCTATATTTAGATATTTTGTGACAATAATTTTATATAGTAAAACGATCCACCCTGTGATTTTTTTTCAACAACATACATTTTTTATAGTATATATTTTATTATACAATTCAATATTGAACTGATTTTCGCTAACACTTCAATCATTGAATATTATTGATTTTTTTCGGATGTTGAACATTTTTTCCCCGGAATTGCACCCCTTGTTAGTATACTTTTATTCCCCAAGAACATCGATGATTTCAGTCTTCTTATTCAGAAAAAAAACCTACAACAAATTCAAGGTATACTGTAAACAAAATCGTCATTTTTATCGAGATTTTTTTTTAGGGATTCCAGATTTTTTAAACTTCATCCTTGTATAGGTCGATGTGGACGATAGGTCGAAGCCAGCGTGTTGAGGAAAAAAAATATCGACCTATTGTCCGTAAATTACGGTAGTTCTAAATAAAAATTTTAAAATTTACTCGTCTGAACAAAGTTTTACTGGTCTTGGGCCAGACGAGCGGTGGTCATCATGAGGACTGTTTATGGTATTTTATTTCCAAAATATTTTCAAGACAACCAAACAAAAAGAAAATAGAACAATCTATAAAGATAATTCGCTTTTACTTGAGAAACAGGACTAAGTGGTACATGAATTTAATTTACACTTAAGGTTTAATTAAGATTTAAATTTAATTGAGGCTTGTGCAACCCAGTCCTGGAGACGTGTGTATCATTTTGTGAACTTCCATTTCTATTCCATCTTAATAATCTTTGTTTTTAGTTGTTTTATATCGTAGTTTGTCCTTTGTGCAGTGTGATATTCCATTTGCTTAAGGTATATGCTTTATGAAATCAAGGCGACATCCAAAATTTTTTTTTGTAATATTATATTGCTTTATATCATTTCACTCATCTCAAATTAAGACGTTTTTTATTTATTCACGTTATTTTAAAACAAAATTTGCTTTACACAGTTCGTGAATACCAAATATTGTTTAATTTAGCCAATCATGTTTTTTTAAACACCAGCTCTTAGTAACACCATGATAATACCAAGATACATTCCTGTGTAATTTATTACTTAAATAGATGGAGCGATTTATTTGGAAATATTGACTTTATATATTTTGTTGGTTGGATTTATGCATACTGAATATATGTCTGCTGATGTCAAATATAATCATCTGCTGATACAAAAAATCATCATTTGGCATTGTCCAAAAGTGTCATCTGCTGATGTAGAAAATAATTGTATGCTGACATGACATTAATCTCCTATCAATTTTAGTATGTATTTATTTTAGGTGAAAACAATTCAAAATGACCAGGTATTTTTTACATTTGCAATTTCCTAAAACCTCCCCATAATAATTTGTTTTCCCCGTCCCTCGGTGGGTTACAATTTTTATCCCTTTAAGTTGTATACCAGAAGTATTGGTAATTGGGTTTTTGCAAGTTTCTATTTGTAGTATAATCATACAATTTAGATATATGTTTCTAGTTGGTCCTAAAGTTTTCAGCTTTGTGGTAAAGGGGGTCAAAGTCATATTTTGAGGGGTTCAAAGGGGGTTACTATAGAATCCTATGGGAAAGTTGAAATTTCGTACATTAATGTTGATAACTTCTAAATGGATTATGATAGAGACATAAAATTTGACATAGTGATAGGTCACCATTAGAGGAGCAATTCTGCGTTTTCAAAATTTTCAAAATGGCTGCCAAAACATGGCATAGAAAATGGGCGGTAAAAATTCAACATTGTCCGATGTCATCAAAATTTGATATGTGGGTAGATAATGATGTCCCGAATTGATTCCCGACATTGAAAAATTTCTACCGGTCGCCATTTTCAAAATGGCTGGCACAATACCTCACAAATTCAACATTGTTCGATTTCAACGAAATTTCATACGTAGGTAGATTATGATGTCCTGAATTGATTCCGGACATCGCAAAATTTCTACCTGTCTCTATTTTCAAAATGGCCACCACAATACCGCAAAAAATCAAGCTCAGAATTTGTCACAATGCAAAGTGTTCATTTAAACCTGTTGTCAGGTTTGGGGGACTTCATAATCGTTAGATTATAATCGTATCTTGTTTTTCCCATTTTTATATAAATCATTTTAATGAACTAAAATGGAATACTAAATGTTTGTGCTTAGCTTTTATCATATGTTGTGTTTTTAATATCAAGGTTGCAGTAGTTTGATGTTTGCACATTAATTTTTTCAACAACAACAAAAATCAGTTAATTACTGGAAAAAGGTTTGGTTGAGGTTTAGGGTGTTTAACACCACTTTCAACAATATTTGAGTTATAGTGCTGTGGTCAGTTTTATTGGTGGAGGAAACCGGAGTACCTGGAGAAAATCATTGACCTGTTGCGAGTCATTGACAAACTTTATCCCATAATGTTGTATCGAGTACACCTCTCAATGAATGGGGTTCAAACTCACAACTTTAGTGGTGATAGGCACTGATTGTATAGGTAGTTGTAAATCCAACTACCATACAATCACGATGGCCCAAAAATATGTATTGAAGATGTATAAGGTGGTAGTTCAAAGCTATCAGGGTAAATTTATATATTTGATACTTTTTTTTTTATAAGAACTGCAATATACATAGAGAGATACACACTATAATAACATTAATATATTTATATAGATTGTGAAGAACACTGAAGAAATCATAGACAGTAGGCATGAACCAGCTATTGTCATCACTTATAAGCATCATTTAAAATCTTATATGAAATTTTCATAATCTCTTGATAATAACTCTTTATCTAAGGTGACTGCCATTACCCAAAAAAAAAAAGAAGACTGATATTTGAACGGTCAGTTATTGACAAATTTAGTAACTAAGAATTACACATGGAAGATGTCATACTTGCTATTCAGAACTTGTTATTTTTATAAAAAGAAAATTACCAATTTAAAATTCCATGGTAAATCACCAGTATATGTACCATAATTGTGAATACTACAATCTCAAAATAACATAAAAATGTGCACTTGTCATATACACATAACAGAATTTACTTTAAATAGAATAACACTGCTCTAAACATTTCTTGATAGATTTTAAGTGATATTATACTCTTATTGACTGGGTATGAGGGTAATAGCACTTCAATTGTCCCCAAGGTACCAACTATTTTGCGAGGAAAATAGTTGGTACCTAGGGGACAATTAAAGTGCTATTACCCGAATATCAAGTCTATAAGTGTTTTATTATACTGAACAACTGTGCAATTCAAAATTCGAAATTAGGTCCTTTTCTGATGGATTTCTAGTCTACTTTATTAATGCTTTTTAAAACTAATACATTTTCATATGTGCATTTGAAGAAGAAATTAATTTTTTTTAAGCAAAAAAACATGTGATTAAAGTACTATTCACCGGCCGGTGAATAGTCATTTGTGCTATTCACCGGTGAATAGTACTTTTCAGACAAATTGAATGAAACTATGGAAATAGTATTTTTATTGCAATAAAATTTATATAGAAAAAAGTATGAGAAGTATAATAAATAAATATGTTGTATATTTCTACTGATATGATATGTTGCTCTTTAACTAAAAATAGCTGTAATATACAGGGGTTTTTCGGTTATTTAATGATTTCAGCTATTTTACTCTGAAAATTATTTTCCGAAAGTTGCTGGATATGGTGAGAACAGGTCAAAAATGACCATTTTGAAAGAGGGGTGTAGATGGTTTCAGCTATTTTTTTATTTTTATTGATTTCAGTTATTTTATTTTCTAACCAGGATACATCTACAGTAATATTTATATAGCATGCCTTAGTTGTGTCATTTCTGTTCTAAGCAATCCATGGTTTATATTTATAGTCATTTTATGACAAAGATTTTGTCTTGGGTTCAAAGGCACCCATTTGGATTCCTGATGCCCGTGTCACAATGTGTATGCTATGTACGTGTGAATTCTCAGTAGCATGGAGACGCCATCATTGCAGATCATGTGGAAGGGTATGATATTTCTTTTGATATTGTATATTTAAGCTTATTTAGTAATCATACTGAAATGTATCAGTTTTTTTTTTTTTAAATTTAGTTTATGCCAACATATGCAAAGTAGATTTGTATAGGTGTGTGTAAAATGGTAAAAACGTGTATCATTATTACTGTCCATTAAGTGTTGCCACTACTACTACCTTTAAGGATAACAATGTTTGATAAAGGTTAAAAAAAAATTAAATAGTTTTCTTGAAAAGGGGAAATAACCTAGACATTTGTTTTTGTGTGTAAAATAATGTTTATACATGTACTAATATACTATGACCATTTCATGCAGCGTAGGTGGAGCTGTTTAATTTGGCTTGCATTGAGTTATAATTTTATATCATATTTTTTTAGGTGATTTGTTCAAGTTGTTCAGATAATAAAGCTCCTCTAGAATACTTGAGAAATAAACCAGCTAGAGTGTGTAATGAATGCTTTCAGAAACTGGTTTTAGGTAAAGTTATTTAGTATAAGTACATTTTTCTCAACCATTTTTCTATATGTCTTAATTTATACCTGAATCTTCAAGCAAATATCAAATCTCAGGATAATGATGGAGGAAAAATCATCTGTAAACCTATTTATTACATAGAAGCCCATAAAATACTGAGATTTCCAAAAGAAAGAAAAGTCGGTATTTGACCCAGTGAAATAATATACAATTATTGCCTTTGTATGAGGTGAACATTGGAAGTTGTCAACCAGAGGGTGGTTGTTTTCTTGAAGGCTTTAGCCCGTGGGAAAACAACCTCTCAAGGGTTGACAACTTGATGTTCACCTCATATGGAGGCAATAACTGTTTTATTAACTTGAATGTTTTGTTTTGCAGAAGATAACAAAATAAAACTGCATTTTCAACACACTACCGGTTGTCAGGGGTTGTAGACTGGGCTACAACAAGTTGTAGACCGTGCGGCAACCTATTGTTTCCCTCTACATTATATATCTTTGGGTTGTATTAGTGCAAACTGAAGTGTAAAATCTATGTATAGCTCATGTAAATTTGTGGTTGACCTTCACCTCTAGTGGGAAAGGTTTATGTATAGCTCATATAAATTTGTGGTTGACCTTCACCTCTAGTGGGAAAGGTTTATGTATAGCTCATATAAATTTGTGGTTGACCTTCACCTCTAGTGGGAAAGGTTTATGTATAGCTCATATAAATTTGTGGTTGACCTTTACCTCTAGTGGGAAAGGTTTATGTATAGCTCATGTAAATTTGTGGTTGACCTTCACCTCTAGTGGAAAAGGTTAACGTGTAGCTCACATAAATTTGTGGTTGACCTTCACCTCTAATGGGAAAGATTACCAGGTATTGATTGATGATAATTGACATTTTCAGTATACTCCAGCTTCATTCAATACTGAAATTGTCAAAAAACAGTAAATTAACAAATTTATCCATTTTTTATCTTTGTAGAATTTGAAGACAAAGTAAGCACTGGTACAGTGACAGAGGGTATGACAGAAGATACAGATGGATCACTCTTAAGTCTGAGTAGTCTAAAGGAAAGATTTCAACAAATCAGGAAAAGTGCTAGATTTACTGCAAAGGTCAAACGACCTGGAAGATTGGTTGAGGTACACAAAAAATGTAGCTATTGTTTGGTTCCATCTGTGGACTTGTATTCGTTGCAACATTTACTATTAAATTCAATATTAAGATTTCCTTCCACGACAAAAATTCAAGTAATCTAGATTTGTCATCCATAATATATTTGATGATGTTGTTGGTCAAATGAAAGTCCCAGCAAAATGATATTGCAAAAATGAGTGAAAATAGATGTAATTCAATTGCATACCAGCATTTCTCCAGTGTCCTCTAGTCTTGTTGGTCGTACAGCATATTTTTATATATTTTGCCATGTTTGATTGGCTGTTAACATGAAAATACTCTTAGAAACCACTGGTCTGTTTAATTTGAAGCTAAGCAGGTTAATTGATAGTCCAATTATTGCTTGGTCCTATTTAATAAATATACTGAATATGTGACTAAACACTTTTGATCTCTACCTTGAAACCTGTGGTTTAAAAGAAATCCAAGTTGTAATACTTTTTGAAAATTTGAAATTTGACATCTTTAAATTTTTTATGGATTTTTTTTTTTTGTAGGTACGAGCAAACGAGTCAGACTGTAGTATGAATGGGAATCTTAGAATTCTGAAAGGAAAGAAGTGGAAGAAATTCTGGTTCTTGTTGAAAGATAACGCGCTTTACAAATTTAAAGCTAGTGAGGTAATATACTGTATATACATTGTTATTTAGTGTGAAATTACAAATCTTTGGATTAACAATTCTTTTTTAGCATCAGTTTTTAGCAAGAAGTTATAAAACAAATATTGAAATTTTGTAAATGAAGGTACTCTGATTCTGTTGGGTCCAAATGATTGGGCACTTTAGACAGTTAACAGTTTATTGATATCAATTTTGCTTTCACAAAATGTTGTTTATTCCAACAGTAATAAATGATCATTTTGTGGTGCTGTTAAAAATGAGGTTTGGTTGGTGTATGGTGATAAACTCCACTTTCAACAATATTTGAGTTATAACATGGTGGTCAGTTTTATTAGTGGAGGAAACCGGAGTACCCAGAGAAAACCACAGACCTGCCGCAAGTCACTGACAAACATTATCACTTAATGTTATAACAAGTACACCTCACCATGAACGGGCTTCAAAATACAACTTTAGTGGTGATAGGCACTGATTGCACAGGTAGTTGTAAATCCAACTACCATACGATTACGACCATGACAGCCCTCTCAAAATGAGATGCAATATTTTAATGTAGAGTTTTATTTTATAGGATGTAGCAGCCATAGAGTCACTTGCTGTACCAGGTTATGATATTATTAGGTTTTCAGAGGTAAGTACAGTAGTCACTTAATAACAATCAGGGTTAGGGTTATGGTGTTTAATGCCACTTTCAACAATATTTCAGTTTTTAGTTCACCTGGACCAAAGGTCCAGGTGAACTATTGCCATCACTTGGCGTCCGTCGTCTGTTGTCTGTTGTCTGTAAACTTTTCACATTTCAAGCTTCTTCTCCGAAACCACTTGGCCGATTGGAACCGAACTTAGCAGGAATGTTCCTTGGATGGTCCTCTACAAAGTTACTGTTTTTCGTTCCAGTCGGATATTCAATATGGCTGCCAGGGCCAATAATATGCTCTGATTGGCTGAAATTTCAAAGATCTTCTTCTCTGAAACTAATGAACTGACTGAACCCAAACTGTAAAGGAATGATCATTGGAATGTCCTTTACCAAGTTACTGTTTTTTATGCCGATCGAAAATTCAAGATGGCTGCCACCGCAGGACATAGATTAACATTGGACGCTATGGGAAAATGTTCAAATGCCTTCTTCTCAGAAACCACAAATATGATTAAAGCCAAACTGTACATGAATGTTCATTGGATGGTCCTCTACAATCTTAAGGTTTTTTGTTCCGATATGAAATTCAAAATGGCGGCTACGGCAGGACTTAGTTTAACATTGGACCCTATGGGAAAAATGTTTCAAAATGCTTCTTCTCTGAAACCACTTGGACAGTTGAAACCAAACTGCCCAGGAATGATCATTGGAAGGTCCTCTACAAAGTTTCTGTTTTTTATGCCGATCGGAAATCCAAGATGGCCACCACCGCAGGACATAGATTAACATTGGACCCTATGGGAAAATATTCAAATGCCTTCTTCTCAGAAACTACAAATATGATTAAAGCCAAACTGTACATGAATGTTCATTAGATGGTCCTCTACAAACTTTACGTTTTTTGTTCCGGTATGAAATTCAAAATGGCGGCTACGGTAGGACTTAGTTTAACATTGGACCCTATGGGGAAAAATGTTTCAAAACGCTTCTTCTCTGAAACCACTTGGACAATTGAAACCAAACTGCCCAGGAATGATCATTGGAAGGTCCTCTACAAGGTGTGTGTTTTTTATGCCGATCGGTAATCCAAGATGGCCACCACCGCAGGACATAGATTAACATTGGACCCTATGGGAAAATGTTCAAATGCCTTCTTCTCAGAAACTACAAATATGATTAAAGCCAAACTGTACATGAATGTTCATTGGATGGTCCTCTACAAACTGTACGTTTTTTGTTCCGATATGAAATTCAAAATGGCGGCTACGGCAGGACTTAGTTTAACATTGGACCCTATGGGAAAAATGTTTCAAAATGCTTCTTCTCTGAAACCACTTGGACAGTTGAAACCAAACTGCCCAGGAATGATCATTGGAAGGTCCTCTACAAAGTTTCTGTTTTTTATGCCGATCGGAAATCCAAGATGGCCACCACCGCAGGACATAGATTAACATTGGACCCTATGGGAAAATATTCAAATGCCTTCTTCTCAGAAACTACAAATATGATTAAAGCCAAACTGTACATGAATGTTCATTAGATGGTCCTCTACAAACTTTACGTTTTTTGTTCCGGTATGAAATTCAAAATGGCGGCTACGGTAGGACTTAGTTTAACATTGGACCCTATGGGGAAAAATGTTTCAAAACGCTTCTTCTCTGAAACCACTTGGACAATTGAAACCAAACTGCCCAGGAATGATCATTGGAAGGTCCTCTACAAGGTGTGTGTTTTTTATGCCGATCGGTAATCCAAGATGGCCACCACCGCAGGACATAGATTAACATTGGACCCTATGGGAAAATGTTCAAATGCCTTCTTCTCAGAAACTACAAATATGATTAAAGCCAAACTGTACATGAATGTTCATTGGATGGTCCTCTACAAACTGTACGTTTTTTGTTCCGATATGAAATTCAAAATGGCGGCTACGGCAGGACTTAGTTTAACATTGGACCCTATGGGAAAAATGTTTCAAAACGCTTCTTCTCTGAAACCACTAGGACAGTTGAAACCAAACTGCCCAGGAATGATCATTGGAAGGTCCTCTACAAATTTTATGTTTTTTATGCCGATCTGAAATCCAAGATGGCCGCCACCACAATACATAGATTAACATTGGACCCTATGGGAAAATGTTCAAATGCCTTCTCCTCAGAAACTACAAATATTATTAAAGCCAAACTGTACATGAATGTTCATTAGATGGTCCTCTACAAACTTTAGGTTTTTTGTTCCGATAAGAAATTCAAAATGGCGGCTACGGCAGAACTTAGTTTAACATTGGACCCTATGGGAAAAATGTTTCAAAACGCTTCTTCTCTGAAACCACTTGGACAATTGAAACCAAACTGCCCAGGAATGATCATTGGAAGGTCCTCTACAAAGTTTCTGTTTATTTATGCCGATCGAAAATTCAAGATGGCCGCCACCGCAGGACATAGATTAACATTGGACCCTATGGGAAAATGTTCAAATGCCTTCTTCTCAGAAACTACAAATATGATTAAAGCCAAACTGTACATGAATATTCATTGGATGGTCCTCTACAATCTTAAGGTTTTTTGTTCCGATATGAAATTCAAAATGGCGGCTACGGCAGGACTTAGTTTAACATTGGACCCTATGGGAAAAATGTTTCAAAATGCTTCTTCTCTGAAACCACTTGGACAGTTGAAACCAAACTGCCCAGGAATGATCATTGGAAGGTCCTCTACAAAGTGTGTGTTTTATTATGCCGATCGGAAATCCAAGATGGCCACCACCGCAGGACATAGATTAACATTGGACCCTATGGGAAAATGTTCAAATGCCTTCTTCTCAGAAACTACAAATATGATTAAAGCCAAACTGT
Source organism: Bathymodiolus brooksi (assembly GCA_963680875.1). Taxonomy (NCBI): domain Eukaryota; kingdom Metazoa; phylum Mollusca; class Bivalvia; order Mytilida; family Modiolidae; genus Bathymodiolus; species Bathymodiolus brooksi. Next base: position 12,804,929 of record OY804575.1, on the reverse strand, counting down.
ACATGAATGTTCATTGGATGGTCCTCTACAAACTGGACGTTTTTTGTTCCGATATGAAATTCAAAATGGCGGCTACGGCAGGACTTAGTTTAACATTGGACCCTATGGGGGAAATGTTTCAAAACGCTTCTTCTCTGAAACCACTTGGACAGTTGAAACCAAACTGCCCGGGAATGATCATTGGAAGGTCCTCTTCAAATTTTATGTTTTTTATGCCGATCTGAAATCCAAGATGGCCGCCACCGCAATACATAGATTAACATTGGACCCTATGGGAAAATGTTCAAATGCCTTCTTCTCAGAAACTACAAATATGATTAAAGCCAAACTGTACATGAATGTTCATTGGATGGTCCTCTACAAACTTTAGGTTTTTTGTTCCGATATGAAATTCAAAATGGCGGCTACGGCAGGACTTAGTTTAACATTGGACCCTATGGGAAAAATGTTTCAAAATGCTTCTTCTCTGAAACCACTTGGATAATTGAAACCAAACTGCCCAGGAATGATCATTGGAAGGTCCTCTACAAGGTGTGTGTTTTATTATGCCGATCGGAAATCCAAGATGGCCACCACCGCAGGACATAGATTAACATTGGACCCTATGGGAAAATGTTCAAATGCCTTCTTCTCAGAAACTACAAATATGATTAAAGCCAAACTGTACATGAATGTTCATTGGATGGTCCTCTACAAACTGGACGTTTTTTGTTCCGATATGAAATTCAAAATGGCGGCTACGGCAGGACTTAGTTTAACATTGGACCCTATGGAGGAAATGTTTCAAAACGCTTCTTCTCTGAAACCACTTGGACAGTTGAAACCAAACTGCCCGGGAATGATCATTGGAAGGTCCTCTTCAAATTTTATGTTTTTTATGCCGATCTGAAATCCAAGATGGCCGCCACCGCAATACATAGATTAACATTGGACCCTATGGGAAAATGTTCAAATGCCTTCTTCTCAGAAACTACAAATATGATTAAAGCCAAACTGTACATGAATGTTCATTGGATGGTCCTCTACAAACTTTAGGTTTTTTGTTCCGATATGAAATTCAAAATGGCGGCTACGGCAGGACTTAGTTTAACATTGGACCCTATGGGAAAAATGTTTCAAAATGCTTCTTCTCTGAAACCACTTGGATAATTGAAACCAAACTGCCCAGGAATGATCATTGGAAGGTCCTCTACAAGGTGTGTGTTTTTTATGCCGATCGGAAATCCAAGATGGCCACCACTTCAGGACATAGATTAACATTGGACCCTATGGGAAAATGTTCAAATGCCTTCTTCTCAGAAACTACAAATATGATTAAAGCCAAACTGTACATGAATGTTCATTGGATGGTCCTCTACAAACTTTACGTTTTTTGTTCCGATATGAAATTCAAAATGGCAGCTACGGCAGGACTTAGTTTAACATTGGACCCTATGGGGGAAATGTTTCAAAACGCTTCTTCTCTGAAACCACTTGGACAGTTGAAACCAAACTGCCCAGGAATGATCATTGGAAGGTCCTCTACAAATTTTTGTTTTTTATGCCGATCAGAAATCCAAGATGGCTGCCACCGCAATACATAGATTAACATTGGACCCTATGGCAAAATGTTCAAATGCCTTCTTCTCAGAAACTACAAATATGATTAAAGCCAAACTGTACATGAATGTTCATTGGATGGTCCTCTACAAACTTTAGGTTTTTTGTTCCGATATGAAATTCAAAATGGCGGCTACGGCAGGACTTAGTTTAACATTGGACCCTATGGGGGAAATGTTTCAAAACGCTTCTTCTCTGAAACCACTTGGACAATTGAATCCAAACTGCCCAGGAATGATCATTGGAAGGTTCTCTTCAAAGTTTCTGTTTTTTTATGCCGATCGAAAATTCAAGATGGCCACCACCGCAGGACATAGATTAACATTGGACCCTATGGGAAAATGTTCAAATGCCTTCTTCTCAGAAACTACAAATATGATTAAAGCCAAACTGTACATGATTGTTCATTGGATGGTCCTCTACAAACTTTAGGTTTTTTGTTCCGATATGAAATTCAAAATGGCGGCTACGGCAGGACTTAGTTTAACATTGGACCCTATGGGAAAAATGTTTCAAAACGCTTCTTCTCTGAAACCACTTGGACAGTTGAAACCAAACTGCCCAGGAATGATCATTGGAAGGTCCTCTGTTTTTTATGCCGATCGGAAATCCAAGATGGCTGCCACCACAGGTCATAGTATTAACACAGGACCATATGGGGAAAATACAGAAATATATTCTTCTCTGAAGCTATTGCACTGATTGAACCTAAACTGTGCATCAATCATTGGAAGGTCCTTTACAAACTTTGTGTTTTTTATGTTGATCGTAATTCCAAGATGACTACCACTGCAGGACATAGTTTTTACATAGGACCAATTGGTTTTTTTTATTACCAGGTGAACGATACAGGCTCTTGAGAGCCTCTGGTATTATATAGTAATAAATATTTTCCTATTAATTTCAATGAAAAATAATCGTGCAATTTATCATTGTATTTGCATGCTACTGATAAAATGTATATTGCAATAGTTTAAATATGAATATTTGAAGTATAATGTAGTGCAATATTCCACTTAAATATAATAAAATACACCATATTTATATAAAAAATGCTTTAGGCATAAAATATGTAATGCTATATAATAAAAGGGTTATTGCATGAATATTGGTGAATATTGTCCCTCGCAATATATCATATTGCACTTGCAAGCTTGTGCAATATGATATACTCCTCTGGACAATATTCACCAACATTCATGCAATAACCCTATTATATCATGGTGGTCAGTTTTATTGGTGGAGTACCCAGAGAAAACCACTGACCTGTCGCAAGTCACTGACGAGCTTTATCACATAATGTTGTATCGAGTAGAGGTTGTTTGAGTTGGATTCGAACTCACAATGTTAATAATAGCAATGGAATAAGGACATGATAAGAAATGAACTACAATTTTGTTGTTTTGTATTGTATTTTTTCCTTCAAATTCGTTAGAAATAAAAGTATATGTCAAACCATAGACTATAAAATTGGTATATGCTGCTTCTCCGCTCATCACACAGCATTTAGAAGTAAGAGCAAAATACTAAGCGTGTCGGTCTAGTACAAAGTAAACATCATCTCATCAAATGTAACTTATTCACTCCTTCATATAGCTCAAAAATTGCTCATTTCGCATTAAACAATCTTTCACTCATTCACTCAAATTTATAATTTTAAATATACATGTACTATGTTTAACAAAATATGATCCTTTCAGTAATAGATGTCAAAAAGCTCAATTTAATATTGACTTTAATTTATGGAAACAAAATAATGTGAAATTCAAGTTAACATAAATATCATTATGAAATTCAAATTAAATTTAATTTATAAACATAAAATGTATGCAAGAAATATTATCTTATCTCTGCTACTGAATTTGAAAAGGGTTATAATTGTGACAAAAACATTATTGATGAAAGATATACATATTTGCATCTCATCCATCTTATTAAGCAGGAGGCTGCCGTGGTTGTGTAGTAGTTTGATGTATAAAAACTACCTATCCATCAGTGCCTATAAAAACTACCTATCCCATCAGTGCCTATCAGTGAGTTCGAATCCTGCTCAAGAGAGATGTACTCGATATAACATTATGTTGTAAAGTTTTTCAGTGACTTGTGGTAGGTTGGTGGTTTTCTCCGGGTACTCCGGTTTCCTCCACCAATAAAACTGACCGGCACGATGTAGCTGAAATATTGTTGAAAGTGGTGTTAAACACCCTAACCCTCTTATTTTAAGCATGTCATCAGAATATTTTTTCTCACATTTTTACAATTTTATATAAATTTAATTGATTAATATCTTTATTAACCATTTCCTTTCAATTTTCAGAACTTTGAAGGGATTGCATCACACCTATTATTCCAGTTGAGTCATAAAAATCAGTCACCGTTATTGTTCCAGACAGATAATCCAACGTCTACTGACAGGTAAGCTGTTTACCATTTTGTTTCATTTCTAGAATTCCTATTCTCTAGTTCATCATAAAACACACTGAAGATCAGTAACAACCACATTATTATGTCCACACTCGCTTGGTTCAGCTTATGTCAATAAACTTCTTGTCATGACTACTTGTTGTCATATCATTCTATATAGGGAAGTATTTTATTTCTTTTTATCAGTCCTCACGATGAGCACTGGTCCTCCATCCCAAGATGAGGAAAACTTTGTTCGGACCAGTAAATTTTCAATTTTTATTTAGAAATTTTCAGTTGTTATTTAGAACTATATAAAAATAAATTCAAGCATTTGATTCGGACCAGTAAATTCAAATTTTCACTGAAAGCAGTTTAGTAATTATATATACTCTGAAACCCAACATTTAAAAAAAACTGTTGTTTGAATATCTAGACACAGATGATACTTGAAATTTTAACTATTCTTATTTTACAGTAAATGGACTTACAGTTTTGGGTTTTTATTTCAACAATTTGTAACAATATAAAATTACCTGCAATAAATGAACTAAGAAAACATGTTTATGCTTTATAATAATGAACCCCCAAAAGTGGTAGGGGCTGTCATGGTCGTGATCGTATGGTAGTTGGATTTACTGTCGAGTAAACCTCGCCTGAGCGGGATTCAAACTCACAACTTTACTAGTGATAGACACTGATTGCATAGGTAGTTGTAAATCCAGCTACCATATGATCACGACCACAGCGGCCCCTAATTTAGCAAAGAAATATAAAATATACTGATTTGCATATCCATCATTTATCTGTAGTCATGCTAATAAACATCCTCAATAGCTCTTGAGAGTAAAAATAAGTAAACTGTATAATTGTAATGTGTCTATTGAAAATTGTAGGTGGGTGAAGGCTATGGAAAAAGCAGCTAAAGGTTGAAATAATAACTCAAGAGTTATCTCCCATTAACTAGCATCCTGTGTTCTTGTCCAGGAATTTGAAGTGATGAGAAAAGGTATAAAGAAAGTGTTATTTAAAGTGAATTTGAAGGATGTACAAGTTCTGTGAGAAAGATTTCCAAGAAAGTCAAGAAATTATTTTTGGACTGATGGATTGTCTCCAAGTCATCTATCTACATTTTCCTTAGTATTTATAGCTTTTACAATCTGTGCCATAGATTTAATTTCAAGGGAATAGTTGTTTTATTTTTAATTTATATATTTTATTACTCTTTTACATTTCAATAAGAAAATGGATGTTTCACTTTTCACACCTTCATTAATTTATATATATATCATAAATCTGTTTTATTTTACAAATAAAAAAAGCATATAATTAATTGACAAGCACCTCACATTATTAGAAATAATTTAATTATTATTTATAGAGGTTATTCAGAGATTGATAGAATACACTTAAAGAATATATAAAATACATTTTTAGCTCACCTGACCCAAAGGGTCATGTGAGCTATTGTCACCACTGAGCGTCCGTCGTCTGTCGTCCGTCGTCCGTCCATCCGTCCGTTAACTTTTCACATTTTAATCAACTGAAGCCACTGGGCCAATTTGAACCAAACTTTGGTGGAATGGTCCTTGGATGGCCCCCTTCCAAAATTATGTCCGGTGATCCCGACTTCCAACCAAGATGGCCGCCAAGCTAAAAATAGAAAAAAGGGGGGATGAAATTTTGATTGTTCATTGAAATTTCTTTAGTTGTCAATTTCCACTTTATTACAAATCAAAATGAACTCAAATTTTAACTGCAGCTACATGGCAAGGAATAGTTTAACATATATTCCGGGTTTTTCTGTGAAATTTTTCTTTCAGCCGATATATACCGATTATGCAAATTAGGCATATTTTGATAAAAGATCACATTTAAATCTTCTCCTCTGAAACCGCTGAACCAAATTAAACCAAACCTGGCAGGGATGGTCCCTGGGTGGGTCCCTTTCAAAAGTGTGTCTGACAGCCCCGCCCTCCATTCAAGATGGCTGCTGTTACTAAAAATAGAAATTTCTTCAATTGTCCATTGCTGCTTTATTATAAATCAAAATGAGCTCAAATTTTAACTGCAGCTACATGACAATGAGTAGATTAACATATATTCTGGGTTTTTCTGTGAATTTTTTCTTTCAACCGATTTATACTGATTATACAAATTAGACATATTTTGATAAAAGATCACATTTAAATCTTCTCCTCTGAAACCGCTGAACCAAATTAAAGCAAATTTGGCTGGGATGGTCCTTGGGTGATCCCCTTTCAATAATGTGTCCGACAGCCCCGCCCTCCATTCAAAATGGCTGCTGTTACTAAAAATAGAAATCTCTTTAGTTGTCAATTTCCACTTTATTACAAATCAAAATGAACTCAAATTTTAACTGCAGCTATATGGCAATGAGTAGTTTAACATATATTCTGGGTTTTTCTGTGAGATTTTTTCAGCCAGTTTATTCTGTTTAGGAATATTATGAGATAAAAATCACATCAAAATCGATTTGAGTTGAAATGATCTTTGGGTGGCCCACTTTCAAAATTATGTGTAACACCCCCATTTTCTATCAACTTTAGATGTCAAATTGAAATCCAGGTGAGCGATTACAGGCTCCTGGGAGCCTCTAGTTTATGTGTTTCTATTAAAAATCTTTTTCAACTTCATAGCTTTTTTTTTTTTTTTTTTTTCAGCAATTTCACATGTTTTATTTATTTCTCACAAAATGGTTGTACTATTTTTATACATCATATTAATGTTGAATCCCAAGTGGGTATTATTGTTGTAAAGTGCAATCTTGAGACATTTTATCATTTAAATAGTTTACAGTGATAATTCATTTCCATTTTTGTTTTTTCAATTTAAAATTCAATTACAAATAATTGAGTATGTATTGTATAAGAAGATTAGTTTTTATCTTATTATCAACTATCTAGTATGTTATAGCATATTACATGGCAGCTTAATATAAGATATCTCTACTTGTATATATATACATTGTAAGTGTTTAAAACTTATAGGTCTTTATCCAGATCTAAATGAATTTCATTTAGAAATAATCAAAATATCCTGCCAGCCTTTATTTTGTAGCCTTGTTTATGAGTTTCATTTTCAAATATTTTATAATCTTATTATCTGCCTAAAATCAGTGCATTGCACTTCACTGCAGTCCAAACAACTTTGTAAAATTGTGTATGCTTTGTGTGCTATATTGTTGCCATATTGAAATGCACGAAGATACACTCATTCTGAATTACAACTGATTAGAACTCATCCTGCGAAAGAAGGAAAATAAATTAATTACTTTTCAAATTATCATACTTTATCACAGGAATATAGTAATTTTCATATCACATTTTTTGTCAATTTTTGTGAGAGTTATGGCCTTTTTTGCTACACTTTATAAAATTATGAAAGATAAAATATCTTGTTGACATCTTAAGACAGATTTTGTCTTCTAAATAATAACTTGTCAATGTAATTGGTTGAATACACACTATACAATCTACCAGTATATAAACTAGGTCAACCTAATACAAATAATAACATCTACATATAAATTAGGTCAACCTTATACACACTACCATTGACCAATGTATAAAGTAGGTCAACAAAATACACACAATACCATATATACCAGTATATAAACTAGGTCAAATTATATCATAAATTTCCTGGTACCCGATATTTTATTTGTATTCATATAAAAATATTATTTTAAGAATACATGTAATACCTAGTTTATAATTAAAATAAATGAATTATTTTGTGAATTTTAAAAAGAATCATGTCCACGAATACAGATTTTATTTTAATAAACCAACTCTGTAAGAAAACTGATGAAAAAGATGTATCCAAAGATAATATTCTTTGGGGGAGGGGGTGGGGAGAAAGAGAAGGAAAGTATTTTTTAAAAAGCCAAGGAAAATATTGATTTGAGTGAATTTTTAACAGTTGTATCATGTGATAATGTTAGAAATACTATATGTTATATTATGCCATGAACAGAAATACTATATGCTATTATTATACCATGAACTGTTCACACTTTTTCATGATTTATTAAAATTTAATATTAGTTGCTTTATTTATAAAATTGTACAGTGATATAGACTATACATAATTGTTATATAAAATAATGCATAAATTATATCAAATGAATATGTGTTTGTTTTTCTTAATGGTCGTCATGGTAGTCTCCTGGTTGCCAATAATAAACATTATTATTGAGGTAAAAGATTGTACCAAAATCTCCATGAGGTATAGGTTTGTGCCCAAATTTACATGAGATACATGTTTGTGGCCATCTCTCCCTGTGGTTTATCAGAGAACTCCAGTTTGACCCACCACTAAGCCTGTTCATAATATAGCTGGAGTGGTGTATATCAACCAATCAATCAATCAATCAATATGTCTATATGTCAATAAAAGTCTACAATGAAATGAATTGAAACAGAAAAGAAACAACTTCCTAACCACTCTTAAAAAAATAGAAAAGAAAAAGATGCAAGACACAAGTGCCTTGTACCTAGTAGTGCTAAAGACACAAGTGTCTTGTACCTAATAGTGCTAAAGACACAAGTGCCTTGTACCTAGTAGTGCTAAAGACACAAGTGCCTTGTACCTAATAGTGCTAAAGACACAAGTGCCTTGTACCTAGTAGTGCTAAAGACACAAGTGCCTTGTACCTAATAGTGCTAAAGACACAAGTGCCTTGTACCTAGTAGTGCTAAAGACACAAGTGCCTTGTACCTAGTAGTGCTAAAGACACAAGTGCCTTGTACCTAGTAGTGCTAAAGACACAAGTGCCTTGTACCTAGTAGTGCTAAAGACACAAGTGCCTTGTACCTAATAGTGCTAAAGACACAAGTGCCTTGTACCTAGTAGTGCTAAAGACACAAGTGCCTTGTACCTAGTAGTGCTAAAGACACAAGTGCCTTGTACCTAATAGTGCTAAAGACACAAGTGCCTTGTACCTAGTAGTGCTAAAGACACAAGTGCCTTGTACCTAGTAGTGCTAAAGACACAAGTGCCTTGTACCTAGTAGTGCTAAAGACACAAGTGCCTTGTACCTAGTAGTGCTAAAGACACAAGTGCCTTGTACCTAATAGTGCTAAAGACACAAGTGCCTTGTACCTAGTAGTGCTAAAGACACAAGTGCCTTGTACCTAGTAGTGCTAAAGACACAAGTGCCTTGTACCTAGTAGTGCTAAAGACACAAGTGCCTTGTACCTAGTAGTGCTAAAGACACAAGTGCCTTGTACCTAGTAGTGCTAAAGACACAAGTGCCTTGTACCTAGTAGTGCTAAAGACACAAGTGCCTTGTACCTAGTAGTGCTAAAGACACAAGTGCCTTGTACCTAGTAGTGCTAAAGACACAAGTGCCTTGTACCTAGTAGTGCTAAAGACACAAGTGCCTTGTACCTAGTAGTGCTAAAGACACAAGTGCCTTGTACCTAATAGTGCTAAAGACACAAGTGCCTTGTACCTAATAGTGCTAAAGACACAAGTGCCTTGTACCTAGTAGTGCTAAAGACACAAGTGCCTTGTACCTAGTAGTGCTAAAGACACAAGTGCCTTGTACCTAATAGTGCTAAAGACACAAGTGCCTTGTACCTAATAGTGCTAAAGACACAAGTGCCTTGTACCTAATAGTGCTAAAGACACAAGTACCTTGTACCTAATAGTGCTAAAGACACAAGTGCCTTGTACCTAATAGTGCTAAAGACACAAGTGCCTTGTACCTAATAGTGCTAAAGACACAAGTGCCTTGTACCTAATAGTGCTAAAGACACAAGTGCCTTGTACCTAGTAGTGCTAAAGACACAAGTGCCTTGTACCTAGTAGTGCTAAAGACACAAGTGCCTTGTACCTAGTAGTGCTAAAGACACAAGTGCCTTGTACCTAATAGTGCTAAAGACACAAGTGCCTTGTACCTAATAGTGCTAAAGACACAAGTGCCTTGTACCTAATAGTGCTAAAGACACAAGTGCCTTGTACCTAGTAGTGCTAAAGACACAAGTGCCTTGTACCTAGTAGTGCTAAAGACACAAGTGCCTTGTACCTAGTAGTGCTAAAGACACAAGTGCCTTGTACCTAATAGTGCTAAAGACACAAGTGCCTTGTACCTAATAGTGCTAAAGACACAAGTACCTTGTACCTAATAGTGCTAAAGACACAAGTGCCTTGTACCTAATAGTGCTAAAGACACAAGTACCTTGTACCTAATAGTGCTAAAGACACAAGTGCCTTGTACCTAATAGTGCTAAAGACACAAGTGCCTTGTACCTAGTAGTGCTAAAGACACAAGTGCCTTGTACCTAATAGTGCTAAAGACACAAGTGCCTTGTACCTAGTAGTGCTAAAGACACAAGTGCCTTGTACCTAATAGTGCTAAAGACACAAGTGCCTTGTACCTAATAGTGCTAAAGACACAAGTGCCTTGTACCTAGTAGTGCTAAAGACACAAGTGCCTTGTACCTAGTAGTGCTAAAGACACAAGTGCCTTGTACCTAGTAGTGCTAAAGACACAAGTGCCTTGTACCTAATAGTGCTAAAGACACAAGTGCCTTGTACCTAGTAGTGCTAAAGACACAAGTGCCTTGTACCTAGTAGTGCTAAAGACACAAGTGCCTTGTACCTAGTAGTGCTAAAGACACAAGTGTCTTGTACCTAGTAGTGCTAAAGACACAAGTGCCTTGTACCTAATAGTGCTAAAGACACAAGTACCTTGTACCTAATAGTGCTAAAGACACAAGTGCCTTGTACCTAATAGTGCTAAAGACACAAGTACCTTGTACCTAGTAGTGCTAAAGACACAAGTGCCTTGTACCTAGTAGTGCTAAAGACACAAGTGCCTTGTACCTAGTAGTGCTAAAGACACAAGTGCCTTGTACCTAGTAGTGCTAAAGACACAAGTGCCTTGTACCTAGTAGTGCTAAAGACACAAGTGCCTTGTACCTAGTAGTGCTAAAGACACAAGTGCCTTGTACCTAGTAGTGCTAAAGACACAAGTGCCTTGTACCTAGTAGTGCTAAAGACACAAGTGCCTTGTACCTAGTAGTGCTAAAGACACAAGTGCCGTGTACCTAGTAGTGCTAAAGACACAAGTGCCTTGTACCTAGTAGTGCTAAAGACACAAGTGCCTTGTACCTAGTAGTGCTAAAGACACAAGTGCCTTGTACCTAGTAGTGCTAAAGACACAAGTGCCGTGTACCTAGTAGTGCTAAAGACACAAGTGCCTTGTACCTAGTAGTGCTAAAGACACAAGTGCCTTGTACCTAGTAGTGCTAAAGACACAAGTGCCTTGTACCTAGTAGTGCTAAAGACACAAGTACCTTGTACCTAATAGTGCTAAAGACACAAGTGCCTTGTACCTAATAGTGCTAAAGACACAAGTGCCTTGTACCTAGTAGTGCTAAAGACACAAGTGCCTTGTACCTAGTAGTGCTAAAGACACAAGTGCCTTGTACCTAGTAGTGCTAAAGACACAAGTGCCTTGTACCTAGTAGTGCTAAAGACACAAGTGCCTTGTACCTAATAGTGCTAAAGACACAAGTGCCTTGTACCTAATAGTGCTAAAGACACAAGTGCCTTGTACCTAATAGTGCTAAAGACACAAGTGCCTTGTACCTAATAGTGCTAAAGACACAAGTGCCTTGTACCTAATAGTGCTAAAGACACAAGTGCCTTGTACCTAGTAGTGCTAAAGACACAAGTGCCTTGTACCTAGTAGTGCTAAAGACACAAGTGCCTTGTACCTAGTAGTGCTAAAGACACAAGTACCTTGTACCTAATAGTGCTAAAGACACAAGTGCCTTGTACCTAATAGTGCTAAAGACACAAGTGCCTTGTACCTAGTAGTGCTAAAGACACAAGTGCCTTGTACCTAGTAGTGCTAAAGACACAAGTACCTTGTACCTAATAGTGCTAAAGACACAAGTGCCTTGTACCTAATAGTGCTAAAGACACAAGTGCCTTGTACCTAATAGTGCTAAAGACACAAGTGCCTTGTACCTAGTAGTGCTAAAGACACAAGTGCCTTGTACCTAGTAGTGCTAAAGACACAAGTGCCTTGTACCTAATAGTGCTAAAGACACAAGTGCCTTGTACCTAATAGTGCTAAAGACACAAGTGCCTTGTACCTAATAGTGCTAAAGACACAAGTGCCTTGTACCTAGTAGTGCTAAAGACACAAGTACCTTGTACCTAATAGTGCTAAAGACACAAGTACCTTGTACCTAATAGTGCTAAAGACACAAGTACCTTGTACCTAATAGTGCTAAAGACACAAGTGCCTTGTACCTAGTAGTGCTAAAGACACAAGTGCCTTGTACCTAGTAGTGCTAAAGACACAAGTGCCTTGTACCTAGTAGTGCTAAAGACACAAGTGCCTTGTACCTAGTAGTGCTAAAGACACAAGTGCCTTGTACCTAATAGTGCTAAAGACACAAGTGCCTTGTACCTAATAGTGCTAAAGACACAAGTGCCTTGTACCTAGTAGTGCTAAAGACACAAGTGCCTTGTACCTAGTAGTGCTAAAGACACAAGTGCCTTGTACCTAGTAGTGCTAAAGACACAAGTGCCTTGTACCTAGTAGTGCTAAAGACACAAGTGCCTTGTACCTAATAGTGCTAAAGACACAAGTGCCTTGTACCTAATAGTGCTAAAGACACAAGTGCCTTGTACCTAGTAGTGCTAAAGACACAAGTGCCTTGTACCTAGTAGTGCTAAAGACACAAGTGCCTTGTACCTAGTAGTGCTAAAGACACAAGTGCCTTGTACCTAATAGTGCTAAAGACACAAGTGCCTTGTACCTAATAGTGCTAAAGACACAAGTGCCTTGTACCTAGTAGTGATAAAGACACAAGTGCCTTGTACCTAATAGTGCTAAAGACACAAGTGCCTTGTACCTAGTAGTGCTAAAGACACAAGTGCCTTGTACCTAGTAGTGCTAAAGACACAAGTGCCTTGTACCTAGTAGTGCTAAAGACACAAGTGCCTTGTACCTAAGTAGTGCTAAAGACACAAGTGCCTTGTACCTAGTAGTGCTAAAGACACAAGTGCCTTGTACCTAGTAGTGCTAAAGACACAAGTGCCTTGTACCTAGTAGTGCTAAAGACACAAGTGCCTTGTACCTAGTAGTGCTAAAGACACAAGTGCCTTGTACCTAATAGTGCTAAAGACACAAGTGCCTTGTACCTAGTAGTGCTAAAGACACAAGTGCCTTGTACCTAATAGTGCTAAAGACACAAGTGCCTTGTACCTAATAGTGGCTAAAGACACAAGTGCCTTGTACCTAATAGTGCTAAAGACACAAGTGCCTTGTACCTAATAGTGCTAAAGACACAAGTACCTTGTACCTAGTAGTGCTAAAGACACAAGTGCCTTGTACCTAGTAGTGCTAAAGACACAAGTGCCTTGTACCTAGTAGTGCTAAAGACACAAGTGCCTTGTACCTAGTAGTGCTAAAGACACAAGTGCCTTGTACCTAGTAGTGCTAAAGACACAAGTGCCTTGTACCTAGTAGTGCTAAAGACACAAGTGCCTTGTACCTAGTAGTGCTAAAGACACAAGTGCCTTGTACCTAGTAGTGCTAAGACACAAGTGCCTTGTAACCTAGTAGTGCTAAAGACACAAGTGCCTTGTACCTAGTAGTGCTAAAGACACAAGTGCCTTGTACCTAATAGTGCTAAAGACACAAGTGCCTTGTACCTAGTAGTGCTAAAGACACAAGTGCCTTGTACCTAATAGTGCTAAAGACACAAGTGCCTTGTACCTAATAGTGCTAAAGACACAAGTGCCTTGTACCTAGTAGTGCTAAAGACACAAGTGCCTTGTACCTAATAGTGCTAAAGACACAAGTGCCTTGTACCTAGTAGTGCTAAAGACACAAGTGCCTTGTACCTAATAGTGCTAAAGACACAAGTGCCTTGTACCTAGTAGTGCTAAAGACACAAGTACCTTGTACCTAATAGTGCTAAAGACACAAGTGCCTTGTACCTAATAGTGCTAAAGACACAAGTGCCTTGTACCTAGTAGTGCTAAAGACACAAGTGCCTTGTACCTAGTAGTGCTAAAGACACAAGTACCTTGTACCTAATAGTGCTAAAGACACAAGTGCCTTGTACCTAATAGTGCTAAAGACACAAGTGCCTTGTACCTAATAGTGCTAAAGACACAAGTGCCTTGTACCTAGTAGTGCTAAAGACACAAGTGCCTTGTACCTAGTAGTGCTAAAGACACAAGTACCTTGTACCTAATAGTGCTAAAGACACAAGTGCCTTGTACCTAATAGTGCTAAAGACACAAGTGCCTTGTACCTAATAGTGCTAAAGACACAAGTGCCTTGTACCTAGTAGTGCTAAAGACACAAGTACCTTGTACCTAATAGTGCTAAAGACACAAGTACCTTGTACCTAATAGTGCTAAAGACACAAGTACCTTGTACCTAATAGTGCTAAAGACACAAGTGCCTTGTACCTAGTAGTGCTAAAGACACAAGTGCCTTGTACCTAGTAGTGCTAAAGACACAAGTGCCTTGTACCTAGTAGTGCTAAAGACACAAGTGCCTTGTACCTAGTAGTGCTAAAGACACAAGTGCCTTGTACCTAGTAGTGCTAAAGACACAAGTGCCTTGTACCTAATAGTGCTAAAGACACAAGTGCCTTGTACCTAATAGTGCTAAAGACACAAGTGCCTTGTACCTAGTAGTGCTAAAGACACAAGTGCCTTGTACCTAGTAGTGCTAAAGACACAAGTGCCTTGTACCTAGTAGTGCTAAAGACACAAGTGCCTTGTACCTAGTAGTGCTAAAGACACAAGTGCCTTGTACCTAGTAGTGCTAAAGACACAAGTGCCTTGTACCTAGTAGTGCTAAAGACACAAGTGCCTTGTACCTAATAGTGCTAAAGACACAAGTGCCTTGTACCTAATAGTGCTAAAGACACAAGTGCCTTGTACCTAGTAGTGCTAAAGACACAAGTGCCTTGTACCTAGTAGTGCTAAAGACACAAGTGCCTTGTACCTAGTAGTGCTAAAGACACAAGTGCCTTGTACCTAATAGTGCTAAAGACACAAGTGCCTTGTACCTAATAGTGCTAAAGACACAAGTGCCTTGTACCTAGTAGTGATAAAGACACAAGTGCCTTGTACCTAATAGTGCTAAAGACACAAGTGCCTTGTACCTAGTAGTGCTAAAGACACAAGTGCCTTGTACCTAGTAGTGCTAAAGACACAAGTGCCTTGTACCTAGTAGTGCTAAAGACACAAGTGCCTTGTACCTAATAGTGCTAAAGACACAAGTGCCTTGTACCTAGTAGTGCTAAAGACACAAGTGCCTTGTACCTAGTAGTGCTAAAGACACAAGTGCCTTGTACCTAGTAGTGCTAAAGACACAAGTGCCTTGTACCTAGTAGTGCTAAAGACACAAGTGCCTTGTACCTAATAGTGCTAAAGACACAAGTGCCTTGTACCTAGTAGTGCTAAAGACACAAGTGCCTTGTACCTAGTAGTGCTAAAGACACAAGTGCCTTGTACCTAGTAGTGCTAAAGACACAAGTGCCTTGTACCTAGTAGTGCTAAAGACACAAGTGCCTTGTACCTAGTAGTGCTAAAGACACAAGTGCCTTGTACCTAGTAGTGCTAAAGACACAAGTGCCTTGTACCTAGTAGTGCTAAAGACACAAGTGCCTTGTACCTAGTAGTGCTAAAGACACAAGTGCCTTGTACCTAGTAGTGCTAAAGACACAAGTGCCTTGTACCTAGTAGTGCTAAAGACACAAGTGCCTTGTACCTAGTAGTGCTAAAGACACAAGTGCCTTGTACCTAGTAGTGCTAAAGACACAAGTGCCTTGTACCTAGTAGTGCTAAAGACACAAGTGCCTTGTACCTAGTAGTGCTAAAGACACAAGTGCCTTGTACCTAGTAGTGCTAAAGACACAAGTGCCTTGTACCTAATAGTGCTAAAGACACAAGTGCCTTGTACCTAGTAGTGCTAAAGACACAAGTGCCTTGTACCTAATAGTGCTAAAGACACAAGTGCCTTGTACCTAGTAGTGCTAAAGACACAAGTGCCTTGTACCTAGTAGTGCTAAAGACACAAGTGCCTTGTACCTAGTAGTGCTAAAGACACAAGTGCCTTGTACCTAATAGTGCTAAAGACACAAGTGCCTTGTACCTAATAGTG
This sequence comes from Bathymodiolus brooksi, assembly GCA_963680875.1. NCBI lineage: Eukaryota > Metazoa > Mollusca > Bivalvia > Mytilida > Modiolidae > Bathymodiolus > Bathymodiolus brooksi. The sequence goes on along the minus strand of OY804575.1, from coordinate 12,788,749 downwards.
CTAAAGACACAAGTGCCTTGTACCTAATAGTGCTAAAGACACAAGTGCCTTGTACCTAATAGTGCTAAAGACACAAGTGCCTTGTACCTAGTAGTGCTAAAGACACAAGTGCCTTGTACCTAATAGTGCTAAAGACACAAGTGTCTTGTACCTAGTAGTGCTAAAGACACAAGTGCCTTGTACCTAGTAGTGCTAAAGACACAAGTGCCTTGTACCTAGTAGTGCTAAAGACACAAGTGCCTTGTACCTAGTAGTGCTAAAGACACAAGTGCCTTGTACCTAGTAGTGCTAAAGACACAAGTGCCTTGTACCTAGTAGTGCTAAAGACACAAGTGCCTTGTACCTAGTAGTGCTAAAGACACAAGTGCCTTGTACCTAGTAGTGCTAAAGACACAAGTGCCTTGTACCTAGTAGTGCTAAAGACACAAGTGCCTTGTACCTAGTAGTGCTAAAGACACAAGTGCCTTGTACCTAGTAGTGCTAAAGACACAAGTGCCTTGTACCTAGTAGTGCTAAAGACACAAGTGCCTTGTACCTAGTAGTGCTAAAGAAAGACACAAGTGCCTTGTACCTAGTAGTGCTAAAGACACAAGTGCCTTGTACCTAGTAGTGCTAAAGACACAAGTGCCTTGTACCTAATAGTGCTAAAGACACAAGTGCCTTGTACCTAGTAGTGCTAAAGACACAAGTGCCTTGTACCTAGTAGTGCTAAAGACACAAGTGCCTTGTACCTAGTAGTGCTAAAGACACAAGTGCCTTGTACCTAGTAGTGCTAAAGACACAAGTGCCTTGTACCTAGTAGTGCTAAAGACACAAGTGCCTTGTACCTAGTAGTGCTAAAGACACAAGTGCCTTGTACCTAGTAGTGCTAAAGACACAAGTGCCTTGTACCTAGTAGTGCTAAAGACACAAGTGCCTTGTACCTAGTAGTGCTAAAGACACAAGTGCCTTGTACCTAGTAGTGCTAAAGACACAAGTGCCTTGTACCTAGTAGTGCTAAAGACACAAGTGCCTTGTACCTAATAGTGCTAAAGACACAAGTGCCTTGTACCTAGTAGTGCTAAAGACACAAGTGCCTTGTACCTAGTAGTGCTAAAGACACAAGTGCCTTGTACCTAGTAGTGCTAAAGACACAAGTGCCTTGTACCTAGTAGTGCTAAAGACACAAGTGCCTTGTACCTAGTAGTGCTAAAGACACAAGTGCCTTGTACCTAGTAGTGCTAAAGACACAAGTGCCTTGTACCTAGTAGTGCTAAAGACACAAGTGCCTTGTACCTAGTAGTGCTAAAGACACAAGTGCCTTGTACCTAGTAGTGCTAAAGACACAAGTGCCTTGTACCTAGTAGTGCTAAAGACACAAGTGCCTTGTACCTAGTAGTGCTAAAGACACAAGTGCCTTGTACCTAGTAGTGCTAAAGACACAAGTGCCTTGTACCTAGTAGTGCTAAAGACACAAGTGCCTTGTACCTAATAGTGCTAAAGACACAAGTGCCTTGTACCTAGTAGTGCTAAAGACACAAGTGCCTTGTACCTAGTAGTGCTAAAGACACAAGTGCCTTGTACCTAATAGTGCTAAAGACACAAGTGCCTTGTACCTAGTAGTGCTAAAGACACAAGTGCCTTGTACCTAGTAGTGCTAAAGACACAAGTGCCTTGTACCTAGTAGTGCTAAAGACACAAGTGCCTTGTACCTAAGTGCTAAAGACACAAGTGCCTTGTACCTAATAGTGCTAAAGACACAAGTGCCTTGTACCTAATAGTGCTAAAGACACAAGTGCCTTGTACCTAGTAGTGCTAAAGACACAAGTGCCTTGTACCTAGTAGTGCTAAAGACACAAGTGCCTTGTACCTAGTAGTGCTAAAGACACAAGTGCCTTGTACCTAATAGTGCTAAAGACACAAGTGCCTTGTACCTAATAGTGCTAAAGACACAAGTGCCTTGTACCTAGTAGTGCTAAAGACACAAGTGCCTTGTACCTAATAGTGCTAAAGACACAAGTGCCTTGTACCATAGTAGTGCTAAAGACACAAGTGCCCTTGTACCTAATAGTGCTAAAGACACAAGTGCCTTGTACCTAATAGTGCTAAAGACACAAGTGCCTTGTACCTAGTAGTGCTAAAGACACAAGTGCCTTGTACCTAGTAGTGCTAAAGACACAAGTGCCTTGTACCTAATAGTGCTAAAGACACAAGTAGCCTTGTACCTAATAGTGCTAAAGACACAAGTGCCTTGTACCTAGTAGTGCTAAAGACACAAGTGCCTTGTACCTAGTAGGTGCTAAAGACACAATTGCCTTGTACCATAGTGCTAAAGACACAAGTGCCTTGTACCTAGTAGTGCTAAAGACACAAGTGCCTTGTACCTAGTAGTGCTAAAGACACAAGTGCCTTGTACCTAGTAGTGCTAAAGACACAAGTGCCTTGTACCTAGTAGTGCTAAAGACACAAGTGCCTTGTACCTAATAGTGCTAAAGACACAAGTGCCTTGTACCTAATAGTGCTAAAGACACAAGTGCCTTGTACCTAGTAGTGCTAAAGACACAAGTGCCTTGTACCTAGTAGTGCTAAAGACACAAGTGCCTTGTACCTAATAGTGCTAAAGACACAAGTGCCTTGTACCTAGTAGTGCTAAAGACACAAGTGCCTTGTACCTAGTAGTGCTAAAGACACAAGTGCCTTGTACCTAGTAGTGCTAAAGACACAAGTGCCTTGTACCTAGTAGTGCTAAAGACACAAGTGCCTTGTACCTAGTAGTGCTAAAGACACAAGTGCCTTGTACCTAGTAGTGCTAAAGACACAAGTGCCTTGTACCTAATAGTGCTAAAGACACAAGTGCCTTGTACCTAATAGTGCTAAAGACACAAGTGCCTTGTACCTAGTAGTGCTAAAGACACAAGTGCCTTGTACCTAGTAGTGCTAAAGACACAAGTGCCTTGTACCTAGTAGTGCTAAAGACACAAGTGCCTTGTACCTAGTAGTGCTAAAGACACAAGTGCCTTGTACCTAGTAGTGCTAAAGACACAAGTGCCTTGTACCTAGTAGTGCTAAAGACACAAGTGCCTTGTACCTAGTAGTGCTAAAGACACAAGTGCCTTGTACCTAATAGTGCTAAAGACACAAGTGCCTTGTACCTAGTAGTGCTAAAGACACAAGTGCCTTGTACCTAGTAGTGCTAAAGACACAAGTGCCTTGTACCTAGTAGTGCTAAAGACACAAGTGCCTTGTACCTAATAGTGCTAAAGACACAAGTGCCTTGTACCTAATAGTGCTAAAGACACAAGTGCCTTGTACCTAGTAGTGCTAAAGACACAAGTGCCTTGTACCTAATAGTGCTAAAGACACAAGTGCCTTGTACCTAGTAGTGCTAAAGACACAAGTGCCTTGTACCTAGTAGTGCTAAAGACACAAGTGCCTTGTACCTAGTAGTGCTAAAGACACAAGTGCCTTGTACCTAATAGTGCTAAAGACACAAGTGCCTTGTACCTAGTAGTGCTAAAGACACAAGTGCCTTGTACCTAGTAGTGCTAAAGACACAAGTGCCTTGTACCTAGTAGTGCTAAAGACACAAGTGCCTTGTACCTAGTAGTGCTAAAGACACAAGTGCCTTGTACCTAGTAGTGCTAAAGACACAAGTGCCTTGTACCTAGTAGTGCTAAAGACACAAGTGCCTTGTACCTAGTAGTGCTAAAGACACAAGTGCCTTGTACCTAGTAGTGCTAAAGACACAAGTGCCTTGTACCTAGTAGTGCTAAAGACACAAGTGCCTTGTACCTAGTAGTGCTAAAGACACAAGTGCCTTGTACCTAGTAGTGCTAAAGACACAAGTGCCTTGTACCTAGTAGTGCTAAAGACACAAGTGCCTTGTACCTAGTAGTGCTAAAGACACAAGTGCCTTGTACCTAGTAGTGCTAAAGACACAAGTGCCTTGTACCTAGTAGTGCTAAAGACACAAGTGCCTTGTACCTAGTAGTGCTAAAGACACAAGTGCCTTGTACCTAGTAGTGCTAAAGACACAAGTGCCTTGTACCTAGTAGTGCTAAAGACACAAGTGCCTTGTACCTAATAGTGCTAAAGACACAAGTGCCTTGTACCTAGTAGTGCTAAAGACACAAGTGCCTTGTACCTAGTAGTGCTAAAGACACAAGTGCCTTGTACCTAGTAGTGCTAAAGACACAAGTGCCTTGTACCTAGTAGTGCTAAAGACACAAGTGCCTTGTACCTAGTAGTGCTAAAGACACAAGTGCCTTGTACCTAATAGTGCTAAAGACACAAGTGCCTTGTACCTAGTAGTGCTAAAGACACAAGTGCCTTGTACCTAGTAGTGCTAAAGACACAAGTGCCTTGTACCTAATAGTGCTAAAGACACAAGTGCCTTGTACCTAATAGTGCTAAAGACACAAGTGCCTTGTACCTAGTAGTGCTAAAGACACAAGTGCCTTGTACCTAGTAGTGCTAAAGACACAAGTGCCTTGTACCTAATAGTGCTAAAGACACAAGTGCCTTGTACCTAGTAGTGCTAAAGACACAAGTGCCTTGTACCTAGTAGTGCTAAAGACACAAGTGCCTTGTACCTAGTAGTGCTAAAGACACAAGTGCCTTGTACCTAGTAGTGCTAAAGACACAAGTGCCTTGTACCTAATAGTGCTAAAGACACAAGTGCCTTGTACCTAGTAGTGCTAAAGACACAAGTGCCTTGTACCTAGTAGTGCTAAAGACACAAGTGCCTTGTACCTAGTAGTGCTAAAGACACAAGTGCCTTGTACCTAGTAGTGCTAAAGACACAAGTGCCTTGTACCTAGTAGTGCTAAAGACACAAGTGCCTTGTACCTAGTAGTGCTAAAGACACAAGTGCCTTGTACCTAGTAGTGCTAAAGACACAAGTGCCTTGTACCTAGTAGTGCTAAAGACACAAGTGCCTTGTACCTAATAGTGCTAAAGACACAAGTGCCTTGTACCTAATAGTGCTAAAGACACAAGTGCCTTGTACCTAGTAGTGCTAAAGACACAAGTGCCTTGTACCTAGTAGTGCTAAAGACACAAGTGCCTTGTACCTAATAGTGCTAAAGACACAAGTGCCTTGTACCTAATAGTGCTAAAGACACAAGTGCCTTGTACCTAGTAGTGCTAAAGACACAAGTGCCTTGTACCTAGTAGTGCTAAAGACACAAGTGCCTTGTACCTAATAGTGCTAAAGACACAAGTGCCTTGTACCTAGTAGTGCTAAAGACACAAGTGCCTTGTACCTAGTAGTGCTAAAGACACAAGTGCCTTGTACCTAGTAGTGCTAAAGACACAAGTGCCTTGTACCTAGTAGTGCTAAAGACACAAGTGCCTTGTACCTAATAGTGCTAAAGACACAAGTGCCTTGTACCTAGTAGTGCTAAAGACACAAGTGCCTTGTACCTAGTAGTGCTAAAGACACAAGTGCCTTGTACCTAGTAGTGCTAAAGACACAAGTGCCTTGTACCTAGTAGTGCTAAAGACACAAGTGCCTTGTACCTAGTAGTGCTAAAGACACAAGTGCCTTGTACCTAGTAGTGCTAAAGACACAAGTGCCTTGTACCTAGTAGTGCTAAAGACACAAGTGCCTTGTACCTAGTAGTGCTAAAGACACAAGTGCCTTGTACCTAGTAGTGCTAAAGACACAAGTGCCTTGTACCTAGTAGTGCTAAAGACACAAGTGCCTTGTACCTAGTAGTGCTAAAGACACAAGTGCCTTGTACCTAGTAGTGCTAAAGACACAAGTGCCTTGTACCTAGTAGTGCTAAAGACACAAGTGCCTTGTACCTAGTAGTGCTAAAGACACAAGTGCCTTGTACCTAGTAGTGCTAAAGACACAAGTGCCTTGTACCTAGTAGTGCTAAAGACACAAGTGCCTTGTACCTAGTAGTGCTAAAGACACAAGTGCCTTGTACCTAGTAGTGCTAAAGACACAAGTGCCTTGTACCTAGTAGTGCTAAAGACACAAGTGCCTTGTACCTAGTAGTGCTAAAGACACAAGTGCCTTGTACCTAGTAGTGCTAAAGACACAAGTGCCTTGTACCTAGTAGTGCTAAAGACACAAGTGCCTTGTACCTAGTAGTGCTAAAGACACAAGTGCCTTGTACCTAATAGTGCTAAAGACACAAGTGCCTTGTACCTAGTAGTGCTAAAGACACAAGTGCCTTGTACCTAGTAGTGCTAAAGACACAAGTGCCTTGTACCTAGTAGTGCTAAAGACACAAGTGCCTTGTACCTAATAGTGCTAAAGACACAAGTGCCTTGTACCTAGTAGTGCTAAAGACACAAGTGCCTTGTACCTAATAGTGCTAAAGACACAAGTGCCTTGTACCTAGTAGTGCTAAAGACACAAGTGCCTTGTACCTAGTAGTGCTAAAGACACAAGTGCCTTGTACCTAGTAGTGCTAAAGACACAAGTGCCTTGTACCTAGTAGTGCTAAAGACACAAGTGCCTTGTACCTAATAGTGCTAAAGACACAAGTGCCTTGTACCTAGTAGTGCTAAAGACACAAGTGCCTTGTACCTAGTAGTGCTAAAGACACAAGTGCCTTGTACCTAGTAGTGCTAAAGACACAAGTGCCTTGTACCTAGTAGTGCTAAAGACACAAGTGCCTTGTACCTAGTAGTGCTAAAGACACAAGTGCCTTGTACCTAGTAGTGCTAAAGACACAAGTGCCTTGTACCTATTAGTGCTAAAGACACAAGTGCCTTGTACCTAGTAGTGCTAAAGACACAAGTGCCTTGTACCTAGTAGTGCTAAAGACACAAGTGCCTTGTACCTAGTAGTGCTAAAGACACAAGTGCCTTGTACCTAGTAGTGCTAAAGACACAAGTGCCTTGTACCTAATAGTGCTAAAGACACAAGTGCCTTGTACCTAGTAGTGCTAAAGACACAAGTGCCTTGTACCTAATAGTGCTAAAGACACAAGTGCCTTGTACCTAGTAGTGCTAAAGACACAAGTGCCTTGTACCTAGTAGTGCTAAAGACACAAGTGCCTTGTACCTAATAGTGCTAAAGACACAAGTGCCTTGTACCTAGTAGTGCTAAAGACACAAGTGCCTTGTACCTAGTAGTGCTAAAGACACAAGTGCCTTGTACCTAGTAGTGCTAAAGACACAAGTGCCTTGTACCTAATAGTGCTAAAGACACAAGTGCCTTGTACCTAGTAGTGCTAAAGACACAAGTGCCTTGTACCTAGTAGTGCTAAAGACACAAGTGCCTTGTACCTAGTAGTGCTAAAGACACAAGTGCCTTGTACCTAGTAGTGCTAAAGACACAAGTGCCTTGTACCTAATAGTGCTAAAGACACAAGTGCCTTGTACCTAGTAGTGCTAAAGACACAAGTGCCTTGTACCTAGTAGTGCTAAAGACACAAGTGCCTTGTACCTAATAGTGCTAAAGACACAAGTGCCTTGTACCTAATAGTGCTAAAGACACAAGTGCCTTGTACCTAATAGTGCTAAAGACACAAGTGCCTTGTACCTAGTAGTGCTAAAGACACAAGTGCCTTGTACCTAGTAGTGCTAAAGACACAAGTGCCTTGTACCTAGTAGTGCTAAAGACACAAGTGCCTTGTACCTAGTAGTGCTAAAGACACAAGTGCCTTGTACCTAGTAGTGCTAAAGACACAAGTGCCTTGTACCTAATAGTGCTAAAGACACAAGTGCCTTGTACCTAGTAGTGCTAAAGACACAAGTGCCTTGTACCTAGTAGTGCTAAAGACACAAGTGCCTTGTACCTAATAGTGCTAAAGACACAAGTGCCTTGTACCTAGTAGTGCTAAAGACACAAGTGCCTTGTACCTAGTAGTGCTAAAGACACAAGTGCCTTGTACCTAGTAGTGCTAAAGACACAAGTGCCTTGTACCTAATAGTGCTAAAGACACAAGTGCCTTGTACCTAGTAGTGCTAAAGACACAAGTGCCTTGTACCTAATAGTGCTAAAGACACAAGTGCCTTGTACCTAGTAGTGCTAAAGACACAAGTGCCTTGTACCTAGTAGTGCTAAAGACACAAGTGCCTTGTACCTAATAGTGCTAAAGACACAAGTGCCTTGTACCTAGTAGTGCTAAAGACACAAGTGCCTTGTACCTAGTAGTGCTAAAGACACAAGTGCCTTGTACCTAATAGTGCTAAAGACACAAGTGCCTTGTACCTAGTAGTGCTAAAGACACAAGTGCCTTGTACCTAGTAGTGCTAAAGACACAAGTGCCTTGTACCTAGTAGTGCTAAAGACACAAGTGCCTTGTACCTAGTAGTGCTAAAGACACAAGTGCCTTGTACCTAGTAGTGCTAAAGACACAAGTGCCTTGTACCTAGTAGTGCTAAAGACACAAGTGCCTTGTACCTAATAGTGCTAAAGACACAAGTGCCTTGTACCTAGTAGTGCTAAAGACACAAGTGCCTTGTACCTAGTAGTGCTAAAGACACAAGTGCCTTGTACCTAGTAGTGCTAAAGACACAAGTGCCTTGTACCTAGTAGTGCTAAAGACACAAGTGCCTTGTACCTAGTAGTGCTAAAGACACAAGTGCCTTGTACCTAGTAGTGCTAAAGACACAAGTGCCTTGTACCTAGTAGTGCTAAAGACACAAGTGCCTTGTACCTAGTAGTGCTAAAGACACAAGTGCCTTGTACCTAATAGTGCTAAAGACACAAGTGCCTTGTACCTAGTAGTGCTAAAGACACAAGTGCCTTGTACCTAGTAGTGCTAAAGACACAAGTGCCTTGTACCTAGTAGTGCTAAAGACACAAGTGCCTTGTACCTAGTAGTGCTAAAGACACAAGTGCCTTGTACCTAGTAGTGCTAAAGACACAAGTGCCTTGTACCTAGTAGTGCTAAAGACACAAGTGCCTTGTACCTAGTAGTGCTAAAGACACAAGTGCCTTGTACCTAATAGTGCTAAAGACACAAGTGCCTTGTACCTAGTAGTGCTAAAGACACAAGTGCCTTGTACCTAGTAGTGCTAAAGACACAAGTGCCTTGTACCTAGTAGTGCTAAAGACACAAGTGCCTTGTACCTAATAGTGCTAAAGACACAAGTGCCTTGTACCTAGTAGTGCTAAAGACACAAGTGCCTTGTACCTAGTAGTGCTAAAGACACAAGTGCCTTGTACCTAGTAGTGCTAAAGACACAAGTGCCTTGTACCTAGTAGTGCTAAAGACACAAGTGCCTTGTACCTAATAGTGCTAAAGACACAAGTGCCTTGTACCTAGTAGTGCTAAAGACACAAGTGCCTTGTACCTAGTAGTGCTAAAGACACAAGTGCCTTGTACCTAGTAGTGCTAAAGACACAAGTGCCTTGTACCTAGTAGTGCTAAAGACACAAGTGCCTTGTACCTAGTAGTGCTAAAGACACAAGTGCCTTGTACCTAGTAGTGCTAAAGACACAAGTGCCTTGTACCTAATAGTGCTAAAGACACAAGTGCCTTGTACCTAGTAGTGCTAAAGACACAAGTGCCTTGTACCTAGTAGTGCTAAAGACACAAGTGCCTTGTACCTAGTAGTGCTAAAGACACAAGTGCCTTGTACCTAGTAGTGCTAAAGACACAAGTGCCTTGTACCTAGTAGTGCTAAAGACACAAGTGCCTTGTACCTAGTAGTGCTAAAGACACAAGTGCCTTGTACCTAGTAGTGCTAAAGACACAAGTGCCTTGTACCTAATAGTGCTAAAGACACAAGTGCCTTGTACCTAGTAGTGCTAAAGACACAAGTGCCTTGTACCTAGTAGTGCTAAAGACACAAGTGCCTTGTACCTAGTAGTGCTAAAGACACAAGTGCCTTGTACCTAATAGTGCTAAAGACACAAGTGCCTTGTACCTAGTAGTGCTAAAGACACAAGTGCCTTGTACCTAGTAGTGCTAAAGACACAAGTGCCTTGTACCTAGTAGTGCTAAAGACACAAGTGCCTTGTACCTAATAGTGCTAAAGACACAAGTGCCTTGTACCTAATAGTGCTAAAGACACAAGTGCCTTGTACCTAGTAGTGCTAAAGACACAAGTGCCTTGTACCTAGTAGTGCTAAAGACACAAGTGCCTTGTACCTAGTAGTGCTAAAGACACAAGTGCCTTGTACCTAATAGTGCTAAAGACACAAGTGCCTTGTACCTAGTAGTGCTAAAGACACAAGTGCCTTGTACCTAGTAGTGCTAAAGACACAAGTGCCTTGTACCTAGTAGTGCTAAAGACACAAGTGCCTTGTACCTAGTAGTGCTAAAGACACAAGTGCCTTGTACCTAGTAGTGCTAAAGACACAAGTGCCTTGTACCTAGTAGTGCTAAAGACACAAGTGCCTTGTACCTAGTAGTGCTAAAGACACAAGTGCCTTGTACCTAGTAGTGCTAAAGACACAAGTGCCTTGTACCTAGTAGTGCTAAAGACACAAGTGCCTTGTACCTAATAGTGCTAAAGACACAGTGCCTTGTACCTAGTAGTGCTAAAGACACAAGTGCCTTGTACCTAGTAGTGCTAAAGACACAAGTGCCTTGTACCTAGTAGTGCTAAAGACACAAGTGCCTTGTACCTAGTAGTGCTAAAGACACAAGTGCCTTGTACCTAATAGTGCTAAAGACACAAGTGCCTTGTACCTAGTAGTGCTAAAGACACAAGTGCCTTGTACCTAGTAGTGCTAAAGACACAAGTGCCTTGTACCTAGTAGTGCTAAAGACACAAGTGCCTTGTACCTAGTAGTGCTAAAGACACAAGTGCCTTGTACCTAATAGTGCTAAAGACACAGTGCCTTGTACCTAGTAGTGCTAAAGACACAAGTGCCTTGTACCTAGTAGTGCTAAAGACACAAGTGCCTTGTACCTAGTAGTGCTAAAGACACAAGTGCCTTGTACCTAGTAGTGCTAAAGACACAAGTGCCTTGTACCTAGTAGTGCTAAAGACACAAGTGCCTTGTACCTAGTAGTGCTAAAGACACAAGTGCCTTGTACCTAGTAGTGCTAAAGACACAAGTGCCTTGTACCTAGTAGTGCTAAAGACACAAGTGCCTTGTACCTAGTAGTGCTAAAGACACAAGTGCCTTGTACCTAGTAGTGCTAAAGACACAAGTGCCTTGTACCTAGTAGTGCTAAAGACACAAGTGCCTTGTACCTAGTAGTGCTAAAGACACAAGTGCCTTGTACCTAGTAGTGCTAAAGACACAAGTGCCTTGTACCTAGTAGTGCTAAAGACACAAGTGCCTTGTACCTAGTAGTGCTAAAGACACAAGTGCCTTGTACCTAATAGTGCTAAAGACACAAGTGCCTTGTACCTAGTAGTGCTAAAGACACAAGTGCCTTGTACCTAATAGTGCTAAAGACACAAGTGCCTTGTACCTAGTAGTGCTAAAGACACAAGTGCCTTGTACCTAGTAGTGCTAAAGACACAAGTGCCTTGTACCTAGTAGTGCTAAAGACACAAGTGCCTTGTACCTAGTAGTGCTAAAGACACAAGTGCCTTGTACCTAATAGTGCTAAAGACACAAGTGCCTTGTACCTAGTAGTGCTAAAGACACAAGTGCCTTGTACCTAGTAGTGCTAAAGACACAAGTGCCTTGTACCTAATAGTGCTAAAGACACAAGTGCCTTGTACCTAGTAGTGCTAAAGACACAAGTGCCTTGTACCTAGTAGTGCTAAAGACACAAGTGCCTTGTACCTAATAGTGCTAAAGACACAAGTGCCTTGTACCTAGTAGTGCTAAAGACACAAGTGCCTTGTACCTAGTAGTGCTAAAGACACAAGTGCCTTGTACCTAGTAGTGCTAAAGACACAAGTGCCTTGTACCTAGTAGTGCTAAAGACACAAGTGCCTTGTACCTAATAGTGCTAAAGACACAAGTGCCTTGTACCTAGTAGTGCTAAAGACACAAGTGCCTTGTACCTAATAGTGCTAAAGACACAAGTGCCTTGTACCTAGTAGTGCTAAAGACACAAGTGCCTTGTACCTAGTAGTGCTAAAGACACAAGTGCCTTGTACCTAGTAGTGCTAAAGACACAAGTGCCTTGTACCTAATAGTGCTAAAGACACAAGTGCCTTGTACCTAGTAGTGCTAAAGACACAAGTGCCTTGTACCTAGTAGTGCTAAAGACACAAGTGCCTTGTACCTAGTAGTGCTAAAGACACAAGTGCCTTGTACCTAGTAGTGCTAAAGACACAAGTGCCTTGTACCTAGTAGTGCTAAAGACACAAGTGCCTTGTACCTAGTAGTGCTAAAGACACAAGTGCCTTGTACCTAGTAGTGCTAAAGACACAAGTGCCTTGTACCTAATAGTGCTAAAGACACAAGTGCCTTGTACCTAGTAGTGCTAAAGACACAAGTGCCTTGTACCTAGTAGTGCTAAAGACACAAGTGCCTTGTACCTAGTAGTGCTAAAGACACAAGTGCCTTGTACCTAGTAGTGCTAAAGACACAAGTGCCTTGTACCTAGTAGTGCTAAAGACACAAGTGCCTTGTACCTAGTAGTGCTAAAGACACAAGTGCCTTGTACCTAATAGTGCTAAAGACACAAGTGCCTTGTACCTAGTAGTGCTAAAGACACAAGTGCCTTGTACCTAGTAGTGCTAAAGACACAAGTGCCTTGTACCTAGTAGTGCTAAAGACACAAGTGCCTTGTACCTAATAGTGCTAAAGACACAAGTGCCTTGTACCTAGTAGTGCTAAAGACACAAGTGCCTTGTACCTAGTAGTGCTAAAGACACAAGTGCCTTGTACCTAGTAGTGCTAAAGACACAAGTGCCTTGTACCTAGTAGTGCTAAAGACACAAGTGCCTTGTACCTAATAGTGCTAAAGACACAAGTGCCTTGTACCTAGTAGTGCTAAAGACACAAGTGCCTTGTACCTAGTAGTGCTAAAGACACAAGTGCCTTGTACCTAGTAGTGCTAAAGACACAAGTGCCTTGTACCTAGTAGTGCTAAAGACACAAGTGCCTTGTACCTAGTAGTGCTAAAGACACAAGTGCCTTGTACCTAGTAGTGCTAAAGACACAAGTGCCTTGTACCTAGTAGTGCTAAAGACACAAGTGCCTTGTACCTAATAGTGCTAAAGACACAAGTGCCTTGTACCTAGTAGTGCTAAAGACACAAGTGCCTTGTACCTAGTAGTGCTAAAGACACAAGTGCCTTGTACCTAGTAGTGCTAAAGACACAAGTGCCTTGTACCTAGTAGTGCTAAAGACACAAGTGCCTTGTACCTAGTAGTGCTAAAGACACAAGTGCCTTGTACCTAGTAGTGCTAAAGACACAAGTGCCTTGTACCTAGTAGTGCTAAAGACACAAGTGCCTTGTACCTAGTAGTGCTAAAGACACAAGTGCCTTGTACCTAGTAGTGCTAAAGACACAAGTGCCTTGTACCTAGTAGTGCTAAAGACACAAGTGCCTTGTACCTAGTAGTGCTAAAGACACAAGTGCCTTGTACCTAGTAGTGCTAAAGACACAAGTGCCTTGTACCTAGTAGTGCTAAAGACACAAGTGCCTTGTACCTAGTAGTGCTAAAGACACAAGTGCCTTGTACCTAGTAGTGCTAAAGACACAAGTGCCTTGTACCTAGTAGTGCTAAAGACACAAGTGCCTTGTACCTAGTAGTGCTAAAGACACAAGTGCCTTGTACCTAGTAGTGCTAAAGACACAAGTGCCTTGTACCTAGTAGTGCTAAAGACACAAGTGCCTTGTACCTAGTAGTGCTAAAGACACAAGTGCCTTGTACCTAATAGTGCTAAAGACACAAGTGCCTTGTACCTAGTAGTGCTAAAGACACAAGTGCCTTGTACCTAGTAGTGCTAAAGACACAAGTGCCTTGTACCTAGTAGTGCTAAAGACACAAGTGCCTTGTACCTAGTAGTGCTAAAGACACAAGTGCCTTGTACCTAATAGTGCTAAAGACACAAGTGCCTTGTACCTAGTAGTGCTAAAGACACAAGTGCCTTGTACCTAGTAGTGCTAAAGACACAAGTGCCTTGTACCTAGTAGTGCTAAAGACACAAGTGCCTTGTACCTAGTAGTGCTAAAGACACAAGTGCCTTGTACCTAGTAGTGCTAAAGACACAAGTGCCTTGTACCTAGTAGTGCTAAAGACACAAGTGCCTTGTACCTAGTAGTGCTAAAGACACAAGTGCCTTGTACCTAGTAGTGCTAAAGACACAAGTGCCTTGTACCTAGTAGTGCTAAAGACACAAGTCCTTGTACCTTGTACCGATAGTGCTAAAGACACAAGTGCCTTGTACCTAGTAGTGCTAAAGACACAAGTGCCTTGTACCTAGTAGTGCTAAAGACACAAGTGCCTTGTACCTAATAGTGCTAAAGACACAAGTGCCTTGTACCTAATAGTGCTAAAGACACAAGTGCCTTGTACCTAGTAGTGCTAAAGACACAAGTGCCTTGTACCTAGTAGTGCTAAAGACACAAGTGCCTTGTACCTAGTAGTGCTAAAGACACAAG